>JAQBSW010000043.1:0-344139 GCA_029291075.1 Eudiplozoon nipponicum | reverse complement strand
AAGCGTTTTAGATCAATTATCCAATAAAGTAATATGCCTCAAAACGGTCGTGTAGTGCCGCGAACCGGTCCGAATATTGATAGTGTATGAACTAATTAGATGGTCTATAATAAAATGAATAAAGATCCATCTGATAGTTCGGACAAGTTAAGACTATAATTAATAGAATGATGAGAAGAGAATTGAACCAGGACTTGGGAATTCATTAATACAACGTGACACAGTCCTCCGAGAGTTTATGAGTCTAAATAAGATTCATAAACAGGAATCTCACTCTAGATTAATCGTTAATGTACAAAAACTCACCAACATATAGATTGTACGAAATATTGCTAGGCAACAGAATTAGAAAGATATACTTATTTCTTAGATTATACTTGAAAATAAATACATATCATTATATGACATATATTAGTAGTATAGCGGGTGATAATGACAAATGGCCAGCAACTGACGTTAGTATCGATATAACTACCGTCAGTACCAAGCGGCATTAAGTGTGAGGCGTAGTTTAACGCAGTTCCCCGAAGATCCATCAGAAGGTAGTACAGTATGTCGAGTACCATTGCGGAAGAAAAAAAAAATGTCGTATAGGCAAGCTCTACGCCTATAAAAGGTTCGAAGGAATTTGTGAACATCAAAATCCACATAATAAACGGTTTGGCCACATCGCCCGGCCGACCTGCCCCTAACCGAAAGGCCCTCAGCGGGGTATGTGCGATACCTTGCGAAAGAATGAATAATCTCAGGTATGGGGCGAAGCCGGCCACGACCTATAAAAGGTTCGTAGGAAGTGAACATGAAACCTGCGAATATGGACACATTCGGAACCTAGCCCGAACGTTCGGCGGAGTCATGAAAATAGACTGGGAAGGAGAGCAGCGCGCGTCGCGTTGCCTCGGCCGGTAGACGGCAGTGAAACCAGACTAATCGGGAGAGTCTAGTAGTCGTCCCGGTGGGGTAACGATCCGGTAATCAGTGTCGGCGGACCCAATATTTAATGAAGCGGTTTCGTATGGTCGGAAAACGTGAACCCGGAACATAATTAGGTGGGAACTAGTAAGTAAAAAACCAATCGCACCGCAAAACCCCCCCCCCCTGACTGATCTGGTTACCATTCAGTCAGATCCCTATATACCTTTTTTATTTTTCTCAATAAAAATGGCCCCGGGACGGTACCGCACCGGGGTCCCCCCCGGGGATAGGGCGGTACGATACGGGACCCCCCGACTTACATTAATCGCTTATATTATTTCTATATTTATGTACGGAAAGGGAGTTATCTTTTAATAAATGATTATAATACGTTAGTCATAGAGGAGATTATTCATGGTTAATAACTACCATGTAATCCCCCGGGGGAACCAAATGATAATAGATAGACGGATATATAGAATGGGCCATATGGGGTACCCGATAGGTTTATTCTATACACATAATATATATATATATATATATATATATATGACTCACACTGTTGCTTATATTATATATATATGTTTATATATACATATTTATATGTATGTTTTTATATATTTATATAAGGTGTAATTAAATGAATATACAATTTGATTGGTTGGTAAGTAAAAACGGTAAAAGAATAAAGTAATAATTTGTAGGGGTATATATATATATATATATATATATGTATATATAAATATATATATATATATATATATATATATATATATATATATATATATATATATAGGGATTGGGGATGTTGGTCTCATACTATTGCTTATATTCATATATATGTTTTTATACATATTGACATGTATTTTATATATTGATATAAGGTGTGACTAACGTAATAAATAAATATAAAGTAAAGAATAGAAATTATTCATATTTAATAATTATCAATGGTCCTTTTCTCTCTCTCTCTCATATCTATATATATATATATATATATATATATATATAAAGGTTTTACGATATTATATTTAGATATATTGATATGTAATGAAGTATTTTAGTCATATCAGCAAATATTCTTATGCAATTATTTCCAATAGTTGATTAACTTCGCATTGTGCTTACGATTAGTTTTTTGAAAAACGTTAGTTGTCCAGGCTATCTCTATCTTTCTCTCTTTAATCGTTCACCTAAGCGTCGATATAACATTCACTCTCCATCCATCTACGTTACTTGCTGCTCCATATTTGAACTAATTTGTTGCTATGTGCGCAATACCTCACACACCATTGTATACATTAGAGTTCCCGGCTTTAAATAAAATACAGTATATGATAGTCAAGGTTTTAGTTTTAGCATTTTTAAATTTTGATTACCGTGACATAGTAGCAATACAGTTATAACAAATAACAAAAGGTTCGATACTGTCTCTCTCCCCTAAAATATTCTGCATACGAGATGAGATGATGTATAGGTGAGGTAATGATTGGTCTGCTAATTATAAAAAGTTATATATTGAGTTTAGTTACTGAGACAAATTCTATGATTAAAATAGTGTTGAGTCAAATATATATAAATAGAATGGTTTTGGAACGAGGTTACCACATTTGCTTAAATCTGCTATTGTGATCAGTGTTGTGTTGCCTGATGATGGTGCTGGAAAGTAGGCACCGAAACGTCGCCAGTAAACAAAGATGTGATAGAACCGCATTTCCAATTGAAGTAAAAATGAGTCAACCCGATCAAAGACAAAACAAAATTGGAAATAGTGACAAATCGGATCTTTGTGTAACTGCCCGTGTACAGCTACTACCCGCGTACGCAAAACGCGGCATTGATAATCTGAATGCTTACACACCGCAAAATATTGAGTTTAATTCATCCAGTAGACCGGTTTCGTCCTTATTGGGAACTCATCATGTACTGGCCAGAATTTGCCGCGGACAGAGCTCGAACCTGGGCACGTCTGCTTCGGAATGTCGTGCTCTAACCACTGAGCCACTCTACGCACACTACACACAATTTTTAGTTTTATACGAACAAATTTGTCTCGGTTATTCTTGTTTGTTTTAGGTGGAGCTCATATGGCATCCATTTAGACCCAAAGTTCCAACTAACCATCCCCAATCTGTCATTACTGAACAGACACCACACTACATGGGGAAGTGGTATTGAAATGAACATTTATATAATTAAACGAACGTTGGTTGCGCGGGCGGTGATAACAATTATTATAATCAAGGTTGCGGTCTTGATGTAAACACCTGACCCATTAATTACTTACATATGTCAGTATAAACTAAGAATTGTATAGTGTAGAAAAGGAAATTCTTGAAGGTATTTTGCACAATTATATCTATTTTCAACACGCGGATATTCGGATGTAATAGAGACTTGCTTTTAGTGTAATTTAAATCTCATTTTTTCTGGACAAAAGAAATTTTAATTTACCACGATGCGGTTAAATTTAAGTACATTTAGAATTACAAAGTACCATTTTTGCTCCATCTTGTCAACTGGTTTTACTGGAGATATGATCCACAGAGGAAGTTATTTTTAAAACGAAAACAAGTCCATATTAGAAGAAATTATATATATAATATATATATATAAAATATATATATATATATATATATATATAAAGTATCAGATTGGAAGCCCAATGTCATTAGTATAGCTACTCTCAGCAGGGTCTACATTCTTACATATCATTTCCCGTACAGTATAGACATAGTTGGGCGTTGAAATCTCTGACTATATTGGAATTGCTGAGAATTGGTGTAAACGTTTTTGGACTCGGAAAACGAACTTGTCTACGCGGATTTCGCTACATATAAATAGATAATACAATTAAATAATAAATGATTGCGCAGGTGGTCTTCATATTTCTTTAAATCAAGTTTCTAAGCTTGAAGCATGCACGAATTCAATTGTATTTAATCAGTCGTCGAACAACATAGCAAAACTACCACCAGTCGCACGCACTGTCTCGTTTCGACCAGAGTATGACGGCAAACTGGTTAGCGAGGATCAAACCTGTATATATATATATATATATATATATATATATATATATATATATATATATGATGGAAGCAAAATTTTATATACGGCTCGCCTCTTGACTGAAAATTTCAACTGCACAATTTATATGTAGTCAAATGCAATGTATGCGAGACTACTAGATGTGAGAGCGGTATATCAAATTTTCTTCTTTATCATATATATATATATATATATATATATATATATATAAAATTGCGGTTTGAACATAGTTGACAGTTTGCCGTCGTACTCTGGTGATCAAGGAGTGGTCGAAAGCGCGTCAATGCGTGCGACTAGCAATTGATATGCTGTTGTTCCACAGCTGGTCAAATAAAATGCGATTGGCGTTTACTTTAAGCGTGCAAACTTGATTTGAAGAGGTGTCTACATGGAACCTAGCATAAACCGAACGAGAGCTTATCGCTCTCAAGTCAGGAAGGACTGTCGCTACATCACTCAGTGGACGAATTGCAACATGACACCTGGTTGGATCACTCTCACATCAGGATGGCAGATGTGTATCGTCTCATCACGTATGCTGAATCGAATGAGACATTGCCATTGCTCATAGAATTTCTTGTCTCCTGGCGATAAGATATGTGGAATTCGTGCTTTTTCTGTTCAATAGCCGTAAGATTTACTAGATAATGAGGCGAGAGCCAATGAATTTGGTATCTTTCTGCCTAAGCTAAAAAACAAGAAACAGAAAATTCTGCTGGAAATTCGTGTATTTTGGCACACGGTTTATTCCTGTACAAAAAGGGGTAGTGCCACCAGTCTATCTTCCTAAACATTATTGGAACGTGCATTTGAGCATAGCATCTTCAGTCTTATATAGCGCGATCAGAGATAGATACCTATCATGTACAATCTAATTTCTGATCGTAGACGTTAGCATTATCACGGTTTACTCTGTCGAGTACGCGACGATATATTTCATTCCATAGGTTCGAATAAATAGCCTTCGATTCTGGAGAGAGGGGCACACTTTCGAGCACAGATAGACTTTTATGTCAACTAATAATATTACCTTTTTTCTGCCCGTGATGAACATGCATGACTTTCTGGTAAACGGCTTTCAAATGCCTAACATCATCTATGCGCTGTCTCTATGATTTGGCTTTTCTATCGTTGATGCTTACACTTTAATGTTCTAATTTATATGTGAAAGTTTTAATATTTATTCTGGTCTGGCAGTTTGCTTGAATAAAACAATATTTTTAACTTTTTTCAAATTTATGCATACATCGGAATTTAATCACCTCTATTTAGTCTATCGTCTGGATTTGATGATGCCCAAAAGAAGTGTTAACATAGCAGCACATACAATGGCATGCATTTCTGCTGTTCGAGTGGCTAAACTTAGGTTTGGGATTTATTTAAATTATAAAATCGAGATTTAAATAATTACCATCAGCACGAGTTCCTTCAACACACATTCAATCTAATAACATTAAAATGTGAGGAAATTTGTAGATTTTAATCATGACTACGTAGAAATAATGCGGGCGATACCATGAAAATACGAAGTAAAATTTATTTCCTACATGATATATATATATATATATATATATATATATATATATATTATATATATATATATATAAATTTATGTAAACATAAACAAACATTTCGGGCAAGGTCAATACTGGCGAGTGCTTCAGTACAATAGGATTGGTGTTTATATCAAGTTTATAAACTTGATTTAAACAATTATTATCAGCATCTACGCAATCAATGATTGCCAAATTGTATATGCTTTATATATTTGTATATGGCGTAAGCATATCGACTGTGCAGCCGACATTTCCAGTCAAGTACAATGTATGCGAGACTACTAGAGGTGAGAGTCGCATATCAAGGTTTGATTTCCTTTTGTACGTATTTCGTTTTGATCCGCGTTAGTCAGCTTGTCGTCGTGCTCTTATGACCAGCATAGAAGGCCAAAACGCGTCAGTACGTCGAAAACTTTATTTGAAGAGTGTTTTTGTAATATCAAGTTCTGCTAAGAATTTTTATTATTTAAGATTTATGCGTCAGTTAACGAAATAAGTCTCAATTTATATTATGAATACAATATAGTTATCATTATTGCATTGAGCGAAAGCTCGAATAGGTTCTATTTTATAATTTTTTGCACTTCGGTTTCCCTATTATTAATAATGTTTGTGGTACTTCTTGTTTAAATAGTTCATGCCGATGGCCTCTGCTGCTCACTTGGACCTCCATGTCCGCGTGTCTGTAAGCCACCTGTCCAGTTCCGTGATCTCGAGGTCAATCGAAAGGCCATAACTCTTGATAGGCGTCTAGGTTCGGGCTGCTTCGGCGAAGTCTACCTTGCAAGGTGGAACAATACTGTCCAAGTTGCAGTGAAAAAGCGACTTGCAAACACCGATGTGGGACGCTTTCTTGAAGAGGCCAAGGTAAAGGGATTATACTCTTTAATTTGTATCGCTATTCATAGGCAGTTTATTACGCTTTTATATGAGCTGCTATCATAGACCTTTTCAATGGGTATCGGCGGCTTCAGTTGTGTACTTTTAGAATTAATTACATATGCAAAAGTGTTCCATCACTGCCCAGGGTGCCTCATATAAAATGCAAATCCGTGGTATCTTTTTCCCAGAATTTCCTTGAAAATACAATTGCCTTTTGGCGATCTAAATATTCGAGAAATAAAAGCGTAATTCTTGTTCCTGTCCTATGTCGGTAAGTGGTTTAGCTAAGTCTGATACCTTTTACACAAATTTTCTTGTACAATTAAACGAACATTTTTTGCACGGGCGGTGATAACAAATATTATAATCAAGGTTGCGGTCTTGATATAAACACATGACCCATTAATTACTTACATATGTCAGTATAAACTAAGAATTGTATAGTGTAGAAAAGGCAATTCATCCAGTAGACCGGTTTCGTCCTTATTGGGAACTCATCATGTACTGGCCAGAATTTGCCGCGGACAGGGCTCGAACCTGGGCACGTCTGCTTCGGAATCTGGTGCTCTAACCACTGAGCCACCCTGCCGCACACTACACTACACCAATTTTCAGTTATATACGAACTAATGTAACTTGGTTAGTCTATTTTTCCTTTAGGTGGAGCTCATATGGCATCCATTTAGACCCAAAGTTCCAACTAACCATCCCAAATCTGTCATTGCTGAACAGACACCACACTAAATGGGGAAGTGGTATTGAAATGAACATTTATATAATTATTATCATCATCATCATCATGTCCAGCCACACAAAAGTCAAAAGTGACTAATGTTTTACTGCCATATAACCATAAGGAGTGAAAAAAAGTATATAAGTGAATTTAGACAAATTATTAGTGAGATTTTCGAGAGATGAGAGAGAAAGAGGCAGAGAGAAGACATACCTTGCTACTATGAGTAAATTTGTCAGGATAACTCACAGAAATGAGGCAAACTAAACCTCTCCACAACACCATTATGGCAAAGTTAGCATTCGGGCAAGGCGACATCAGCAATACAGCTTCCTTGCGGATTTCACTGTATCACGTCATAAACAAACCAAACCTCGCAGCTAAGTTTGCCCTACCAAGAAAAGAAAGTTACGAAGATGATTCTACTAGACATCTGCAACAAGATCGCCACTGAGCTCGATTCGATGCCATATCGCTAAGAGGTTTCTAACCAAGAACTATGTTGCGCACGAGGACCCCATCCTGGCAGACGAGTGGGTCCTATACTACCCAACTTGGATGTAAGTGACTTTTATTGTTTCTGCCATGTCAAAATCTGCCCACCTTGTTTCTTACGCCAATTTGGTGCTGGATGAGAGAACAGAGCTCTACTGGACAATCTAAATGAGGGCATACGCAAAACGTGACCGAGCCAACGAAGTTGATGGAGCCTTATTTGTTTTTCTAACGACGAGCACTTATTGTCAGATCCAAAAATATGTCTACAGATGTCAACGTTAGTTATTCGTTGTTGGTAACCAACATGTGCTATACTTCTCAAAGAACGATTATCGAATGCCTGTAAGCGTCTCAAATGATCAACTTTTAGAGACCAAGTTTCACTAGCATGTAGTAAGAATGGGTGATCCTGTAACAGTATCTTACATTTAAGAGGGTGCGAATTTCATACCGAAAGACGGAAAAACGTCTGTTAATCTATTCAAGGTGGCCTGGGCAGCATCCTGATTGTCGAATAATAGTACGATATCGTCCGCATAGTCAAGATCGACTAGTTTATCGCCCGGGAGAACTGCAATTCCGCAATCCTGAATGTGTGGGAGAGTGTTGTTCATAATAGCATCGATTACAAAATTTTAAACAAAATGGGGAGAATGGACAACCTTGACGAACACCACTGCTGGTTGTAAAGTTATGCGTTAATTCGTTGTAGACCTTAACATGATCAGAAGTATTTGTGTAGAGAAGTTCGTACAATATTAACAAATTTTGTGGGCACATCACTTTTCGACAAGATATGGAATAAAACATTGCGATCCACCGAATCAAATTCACCATTAAAGTCTAGAAAGACGGCTATTGTGGGACGGTGTTATAAATGTCTCTGTTCGAGAACTTTAACAGAAAAATATTATCTATACAACCTCGTCCTGCGCGGAATCCGGCCTATTCTTCTCTTATATGTGATTCACGTGAATCACTAAGACGACGTAGGATAATCGAAGCAAATAACCTTGATACAACCGGAGTCAAACTTATACCACGATGGTTATCGCACGAATTACGATTGCCTTTTTTGAAGATGGGAATGATGGTCGACTCATTCCAGTCAAGTGGTACGGTTTCCTCATTCCATATAGTATGAAAAAGTTTGGTCAATGCTCCTGAAATTATATCGCCACCATCCTTACACAATCCTAGATGCAAATCATCGGGGCCTGCGGCTTTGCGGCGTTTTAGAGATAGGATTGCATCGCGTACTTAGGTCGGAGTAAAAAGCGTCCTTGCTTTCTTCTGTGCTGCAATCGGTAGGAGCATATGCAGATACAACGAAGAGGCAACGATGATAACGGTTTTTTGCTTTGATTTTAAACGTGCCGCACACAGTCGACTATTTAAAGGGATCCATTCAATTAAGCAAGCTTCAGCTCGCGCGCTAAGGGCAATACCAACGCCCCATTTACCGGCTTGAGAGAACTCTGTGGAACCAGATGTTCGAAGCCAATAACGCGTAGATAGTGATGGTGCAAATCAGTTCTGTAATACTCGTAGGATCCTGTATTCTGATTTCAGATACGCAACATATATCGATTTCTAATTTATCCAACATACGAGCAAGAAATTCTTGTTGTCCAAGTTGTTTTAATGTTCGCACATTAAATGCGCCTACATTAAAGCCTAACCTAGAACCATTTTCGATATTTGGCAACCTGGTATTTGGCTCAGTGTTATGATCTAAATCAACTATATTTATAGTATCTAAAAGAGTGCTATTAGATTGAGAAGAGGAAGAGGAAGGAAAGGAGGCAGAACCGGAGATAGAGTTGCATGCAGTAGCAGTAATTAAACGAACATTGGTTGCTCGGCGGTGATTACAATTATTATAATCAAGGTTGCGGTCTTGATATAAGTACCTGACCCATTAATTATTTACATATGTCAGTATAAACTAGGAATTGTATAGTGTAGAAATGGAAATTCATCCAGTAGATTGGTTTCGTCCTTATTGGGAACTCCTCATGTACCTGCCAGAATTTGCCGCGGACAGAGCTCGAACTTGGACACGTCAGCTTCGGAATATATTAGTTAGAATGTAACTGTAAATTTTATGTAGTGTAGTGTGCGGCAAGGTGGCTCAGAGGTTAGAGAACCAGATTCCGAAGCAGACGTACCCAGGTTCGAGCCCTGTCCGCGGCAAATGAGGACGAAACCGGTCTACTGGATGAATTGCCTTTTCTACACAGTACAATTATTAGTTTATACTGAAATATGTAAGTAATTAAAGGTTAGGTGCTTATATCAAGACAGCAACCTTGATTATAATAATTCTTGTACAATATTACTATGAATTGTCATATTTTACGGCATCACTGGTTGTGTTTGTGTATGTTGAAAATTTGACTTCCCTGTAATCATTCCATTTTTGTCTCATCAATTCATCAGCGCAAATATGAAATACATGTTTGCTCATATTCATTCACTATGTTTCACGAATAAACAGAAACTTTGGCCACATGTCTGTGAGATCCTCAGCTAGCTTCCTGGATTATCTTGGTATCATCGGCGCACTCTTCTCGAAGTCCTAGTATGTCCATTTCAATCCGCCTGGTTTTGCACTAATCATCTTATATTTATTAATGATACGGTTTTTATAATGAATTTTAATTTATAATTTCTCTTTGCTGTTAAGCGAGAATTATTCACCTTAGCGCTTGGTATATCAAATAACGAAGTTTGCTTTTCAACTAGAGGAACTTTAGTATGTTCACCTTACATTTCTAAAATTTTTCAACTGTTACAGATCAAGAGAATTTGTTTAAGATTATTTATTTCATTAAATTTGACAATTTAACGCATAAAAAGAAAGCAATTGATGTGAAATAATAGGAATATTTGACAAAATAAATCACTGCACAGTTTGGCTTTCTCATGATTTCATCCATCAACTTCAAGTGTATCCTTGTTTGGCAATCACAATCTATGAATATTTTCAATTCATCCTAGTTCCTCGTCTGCAGTTTAGATCTATTACTATAATCAAGGTTGTAATCTTGGTATGAACACCTGACCCTGTATGTTCATAAATTAGCCATTGTAATAAGGCAATTCATCCAGCCCAGTAGGGTGGCTGAGTGGTTAGAGCACCGGATTCCGTATCAGATATGCCCAGGTTTGAGCCCTCTCCATGGCAAATTCTGGACAGTACGTGATCAGTTCTCAATAAAGACGCAACCGGTCTACCGGATGAATTGAAATTACCTGATCTGCGTTTGCTCCAGTAGTTTTCTTTTTGCAATATATTTCGGCCAAACTTACCGTAGGCCTTCATCAGTTGCATTTTGTTTCACAAGTTGAACAAACGAAACAAATGAAGCAAGCGCGTTATTTCCTCTAGCCATAATTTTTATTTTTTTACTTCAGACTGACCTTTCATTAGATATTCGCGTGTCACATGTGTGTGTGTGTGAGAGAGAGAGCATTTTAATAACTGTTGCAAAAAGAAAACTACTGGAACAATGAAAGCTGCGTTAGTCAAAACGCAGATCAGGTAATTTCAATTAATCCAGGTCCGCAATTAAACCCATCTTTCAATAAACATTTACTGGATGAATTGCCTTTTCAACACCATACAAAGCTTAGTTTATATTGACAAATTTATGTACATAGTTTCATGTTTTTATATCAAGATTGCAACCTTGATTATAGTATTGCTTTCGTCGTCCGCGCGACGAATTTTCGTTTGATTATGTTATTTATAACACTTATGTTGGTATCTGAGGGTGCTGATGTGCCAGGTTCTTTAAATCAAATTTGCGAACTTGAAGTAAACACCAATCCCATTGTATTTAACCAGTCGTCGAACAATATAACAAAACTACCGCCAATCGCACACACTGACGCGTTTCGATCTTTCATGATCATCATCAGAGTACGAGGGAAAACTGACTAGCAAGGATCAAACCGCATTGTATATATGTTGCCAGGCTGTATTTCATCCCTGGGTTCTGATTCCTTGTGAAATCGGAAAATTTTTACCTGCTGAAAAATTGTGCTAGTAAATCAGTTTGTGTCTTTATAAGCTTGAAGTGTATGTTTGTTCAAAACCTAAATATGTTGGCTTATATTGTCTAACCGCATTTTCCTGGGCTTTTTCCCTGAATGTATGCAAAGTTGTGCTCAACTGCGTCAGTACCATAGTTTATTCTCTGTCCATCTGTAGCCAACTAAACTACTAACAAGCCTACCGAGATTAGATTTTTCTGAAATATTTTGTCAGCCGATTCTTGTCATTATGAAGCTTATCAGTTAGATCAGACGCGGACCTTATTGCAATCTCTCGTGCACCAGCCCAGTTTCATGCACGATGTTCTGTTTGCGTGGAAAGCGAATTTAATGTCCTTTAGCACGCTGATCTTCTGACTCTTGAAGTGCGTTTCTTTCCATCTTATTTTGCGATGGGAATTAATTTTCCTCTTTCTCACACTTTCTGAGTGTAAAATAATCTTTGAGAATGCATCTGTATTGTTGTTGTTACCTCGCCTTAATTTTGACTTAGCCATACTTGTGTTGTGTAAAGGTTTAGTTTGCCTCACTTCTGTGTGTGTGTTCTAGATGAATATACTCATAGTAACCAGGTCCTCCCTCTCATAAATATCACTAATAATTTGTGTGCCTACATTATTTTTATTTATTTATTTGCACAAATTTTCTTGTTTTTGCTTCTTTATTATGCTTGTGTGGCACTGAAACATGAGTTACTATTGGCTTTTGTAGTGCTGTGCATGATGATGATGATGATGTTCTTATTCCTATTACAATGGTTTATTTCCTAATTTGCTCAATGAATTGTGTATTCCACAATGTACAAGACTTAGTTTATACTGACAAATATATGTTACATAATGGGTCAGGTGTTTATATCCAAATTTCAACCTTGATTAAATTAATTGCTATCACCGCCAGCGCAGCCGATTTTCGTTTAATTATATCACTCGCCCTAGAGGAGCTACAGGAAGTTCTCATCTTCATGTAGAGAGTGAGATAAACATCAGTACGAAAAAAAACTTTCTTGGTAGTATTTTGTCGAAGCAAAAAAATTTTTAAAAAAATGAAAATTGTATAAATTTCTCATTTTCTGTATCAGTCCTTTTGGAATGGCTAACTCCACCATGTAAATCTCACTTCATGCTTCACTTTTGTTAGTGCTTTTGTCTACGTTAGTGAAAGTCTACTTTCTCTATACTATACACATTTCTTGTTTGTTTGCGCTTGTGTGTTTGTGCACGCTTGATGACTGTTATTGTGCTTGTGCAGATGATGCAGTTTCCGCTCTATTCATTTGGTTCACTCATGTGCCTACTTTTTAATTATTTTTCGATATTACCTCCGGTTGACATGCTTGCTCATTTACGTATGTGTACTTGTCTATTAGCTACGTGCACCTATTGTTTCTATTTTCACAAAACACTTGCTCATATTGCGATGATGATTCTGATCGGTTGATGGAATAACATGTGCTCCTGAAATTTGTGTAGCCTTCGCATTTGTGTGATTGATCTCGACGGAGTAGAAAACACCTCACCTATATATACGTTTTCGATTTTCATGCCAGAGTTAGGGCTTACGAGTGCATTTTTGGCAGTTTCATTTCAACCTTTGTTAGGCTTCCATTTTATGTACTTTTTGTTGTGTTTCATCTATATATATATATATATATATATATATATATATATATATATATATATATATATATCTACTTGCATGCATTTGTGCTAGTGCAATTGACTGAACAATTGTTTTCTATATATATATATATATATATATATATATATATATATATATATATATATATATATACACTTTGTATTCCATTACTTCGTAAGGCCTAACTTGTTAACCTAATTTTACCTTCGGTGGAGTTGTGCAGAAATGAATCGCAACCCGAAGTGCGACAAATGAATTTCACTACGTATTTACTAGGCAGAAACTTGTGCGCTTTGCCTTGCATTAAAATGAGAAAATGCATCAAAATCAGAGTACGAATAGATTGACTTTACACTATCAATTTTTGCTACAAAACTTTCCAACTCCATATTAAAAAGTAACTGGATATTCGACTCGGATTCCTGATCTGCTCGACCTATATTTTGAATGGCTTAAAATATCCGTTCTGCATTTGCATCCGATTTACATTGGCTCGAGTGTAATGGCTAACGTCTTCGGATGAACTATATATTTTTCCTTTTACTTAATTAAATAAATTAATACTATATTTACGCATAATATTTGTTTAGTTGTTCAATAATCAATCTACCATATAGAACTTTTTAATCTTGATATTCAGTACTACATTTCAATGCACCTCTGTGCCAATTTCCTTGAGTTCCCTTGTTTTTGGCTTCTGGATAATTTGATATTTTGCAATAAAGTATTTTAATGTTATTTATTTGCTCAAGATCGTAGCAGGAATGAAAAGCTGTTTTAAAGGTCAATTTACTAAACGAGCAATAAAGTCGCCTAAGCTGAATCAATTTGTTGCATTTGTTTGCATTTTACATGTAAACGTAGGCTAAATTATGTTTCACGAGATCTATTTTCAGATTTGCCATCTAGCATTGTATGAATAAAATTATTTTTTTAGAAAAATGGGCAAAACAAAATTTATCTTGGATTTTAATTAAAAAAGACTTAATTAACACATTCTCTTGACAACAGAACGTATATTATGTGCTAATAAATATATTCGTAAACATTTAATTACTCTTATACGTACACACATACATACGAATGCCAGAATGCTAACTTGGCCATAATGGTGTTGTGGAGAGGTTTAACAATAATTGATTGCGCGGGTGGTGGTAACAATTCTTTAAATCAAGTTTGCGAGCTTGAAGTAAACACCAATTCCATTGTATTTATCTAGTCGTCGAACAACAACAAAACTACCACCAGCCGCAACGCACAGACGCGCTTCCACCTTCCATAATCATCATCAGAGTACGACGACAAAATGATTATCGAGGATCAAACCGCATTGAATCTATATGGAAATCAAAGTTAGATATACGGCTCTCACCTCTAGCAGTCTTGTATACATTGAACTTGTCTGGAAATGTCGGCTGCACAATTTCTATGCAGTCACGAAAATTAACTGCAACTTTCGCCACATATACATATATAGGCAATACGAGCTCGCAAACTCGATTAAAAGAATTGTTACCACCACCCGCGCAATCAATTATTGTTAAATTTCATTGCCTATATATGTGTATGTGGCGAAATTTGTAAACAGTTAAATTTCGTGACTGCATAGAAATTGTGCAGCCGACATTTCTTGTCAAGTTCAATGTATGCGAGACTGCTAGAGGTGAGAGCCGCATATCTAAATTTCATTTCTTTATATATTCAATGCGGTTTGATCCTCCATAGTCAGTTTGCCGTCGTCTTCTGATGGTGATCATAGAAGTTTGAAACACGCCAGTGCGCTGCGGCTGGCGGTTGTTTTGTTATGGTGTTAGACAACTGGTCAAATACAATGGGATTGGTCGCGTTGGTTGAGTCAGTAGTAAAGAGAGTTCCTCGTCAGGCTACTGAGGCAACTATATTGGATCGCAAGATTAGTAGAAAAGTTAAGACTGGTGTTCTTTCATACACGAGTGTGAATTTCATGGTTATGTGTCAGTAAAGTATTAGTTCTTCATGCTAATTCTCTCCTGTTTATAATTATTCTGGTAACCTTGTTAAATATGTTGACTTCACTTCTTTGACATAGCCTCGTATCAACGAGGCTATGTTTGTTTTGTCGTCAACTTTATAATCGAATGATAAAGGTGTTTTAATTCAAGACTTTCATGTGGTAATCTATTTCCAGGTTATGCACAAGTTGCAGCACAAGCATATTGTACAATTACTGGGCGTGTGCACTATACCCGCCGATGAACCTGTTTACATCATAACAGAACTAATGAGTAAAGGTGCTTTGAGCGATTTCTTGAAAATGGAGGAAGGCCAACGTTTAACCCTGATGGATCTCATCGATATGATGTCTCAGGTGAGCAATCCACGATGATTTTCGATTTTTCACCTTAATCTGTTGTTTTGTTTTAGTGTAACTGATCTCGTTTGAGCATTGAGACGCCCCAAATTGTTTTATCCCCTTTTCTACGTTGAATTCCGCTTATTCATAATACTAAATTAATGCAACTGCTATTTTCTCTTCAAGTTTGCGAGCTTGAAGTAAACACCGATCCAATTGTATTTAACCAGTCGTCGAGAAACATAACAAAACTACCGCCAGTCGCAAGGCACTGACGCGTTTCGACCTTCCATGATCATCATCAGAGTTCGACGGCAAACTGACTAGCGAAGATCAAACGGCATTGTATATATAAAGAAAGTAAAATTAGATATGCGGCTCTCACCTCTAGTAGCCTTGCATACATTGTACGTGACTGGAAATGTCAGCTGCACAAAGCATAATTTCCTTGCTTCGAGCCCAATCCGTGGGACGAACCGAAATCCTGCAATTAAGCTTCGATCTAATAAAACTTGTCAAGTGGCATAGTGTAAGTTGTATAATATGCATCACGGATGGCGCAGTGGATGGAGTTCCAGACTGAAGCGATGTAACCCGGTTTGAGCCTATTGCCGCGGCAGATTCTGAGCACTACTTGGGGAGTTCTCAATCAGGATGAAATCTGTGTACTAGATGAACTGGTTTTGCTTCACGTTACAATGTTTAGTTTATAATAAGAAACATATATATATATATATATATATATATATATATATATGTGTGTGTGTGTGTGTGTGTGTAAAGATCGTCTAAATGTGCCAACCGCATGATTTTATGGATAAAACAAATATGACTGATAGGGGAAATAATTTGTAGGTTCTTTGATACTGTACCAATACAATCAAGTCTGCGATATTATGCCTATTATTTTAACATTTTTCCTTTAATTCTATATTGGGTTTAGAGATTTGTGTCGCCTCCTACTCATGAGTTTCTAGTAGTATTTTATATTTTACCACGCTAGCGTGCATTAATACCTGCTGTTTTGTTACATGTTCATTTATCCTGTATTTAAATGCAATATCTACACTTGAGTGAATCACTGATTGATATACGATTTTGATGCTCTGCTTGATTATTAACTAATGAAATGATGAACGCACGTATAACTTTGGCCTGTCTGTTTAGATGCATGAGTACATGCACTTTCTGCATACTTTTCTCTAGAGAAAAATTTCTATTTCATTGCACTCGGTAAAGTCATCTGATAATTTCAATTTTACTTTTTGAATGTTTAGTGCACACTAAATTTTAGTTCCACAGATGAATTACGTGTGTATTCGATTAATTACTTTTCTCATTGGTGGTTGTAACCGGATGAAAAAACATTTTTTAAACTGCCATCTGATTTTGTCTACTAGTGTAGACTGTACATGTAATTCTGTTAACCAAACTTTGATTAGTACCATAGGTGTAAATGGTAGCCAGCAAAATCAGTAAATATTGAATATTTTACAAAATATAGACTACAAATTGAGCCAACATGTTTTTCATGGACGTGACTATTTGTTTCTAACAGAAAAAAACATCGCAGACAAGTGTTCGGTCACGAAATTACATGTTTACATTTTCTGCGGTTCCAGATAATCATTGGGCCTGTTATAGTAGCCTTGCGAGCAGAAAGCCTCCCTAGACAGAACCACGGGTAACACAATCACTTTAAGAATAATTGTTTGCACGGGTGGTTGTAACAATTCTTTAAATCAAGTTTGCGAGCTTGAAGTTTCATCCGATGACTATCAGTCGATCATCAGGTTCACTGCCAGTCATTGTTTTGTTTCGATCTTTCCATATCATAATGACGGCACTGATTTCATCGAGGATCAAACCGCATTAATATGGTATGTCGATCCGGATAGTTATTTGTCGTCAAAATTTGCGATGATCATGGAAGGTCGAAACGCGTCAGTGCGTTGCGGCTGGCGGTAGTTTTGTTATGTTGTTCGACGACTGGTTAAATACAATGGGATTGGTGTTTACTTCAAGCTCGCAAACCTGATTTAAAGAACACAATTACTGTTCCTTAACAGTGTGCGACGACGACGACATATCAAAGAGCAACCGGTGGAATTGGTCTGTTCGTAAATTTTGCCTCTGATTATTGCTACATTTTGCTCAGGCGTCAAAGGCCTACGTTATACTGAGCGAATACAATTATATATATAGAGCCGTTTAAGTGGTGGTAGCTGTATTTGGTCATCTGTAATGTTTTAGCGGTTTAAGGAGTACAATATACTGGACATGACTGCATTGGATTAGGTTTTCCTGGAAATTGATGGAAAATTCAAGAGTATGGGAGATTGTGCTGTCTAATTTTCCCACATTCCTCACCAAAATAAATAGTGAGTCTAACCGCAGTACCGGCTGCTACCGATGAATCGCCATTAAGCATTCCGTTCATGTTGCCTTGGGTCTATCATTATGATCATATTTGAACTAATTTGTTACTGGGTGCGCAACACCTAATATTCAATTCAAGAGTAGTTTGCAAAATGCTCAAAATGCACCTGCAGAAAAGTTAATTTCTATGTTAATAGTGTCATTATGAATCCTAAATAGCGGAATACGTTGACGACTAGCAGCAGAGAATCGTTCAGCATGATCATAGGTTTATCATTCTGGTCATATTTGAACTAATTTGTTACTGGGTGCGCAACACCTAATATTCAATTCAAGAGTTGTTTGCAAAATGCTCAAAATGCACCTGCAGAAAAGTTAATTTCTATGTTAATAGTCTCATTATGAATCCCAAGTAGGGAAATCCGTTGACGTCTAGCAGCATAGTATCGTTCAGCATGATCATAGGCTTATCATTCTGGTCATATTTGAACTAATGTGTTACTGGGTGCGCAACTCTGCTGATATCTTTTCGAAATATTATGTGAAATATGCTTCTCGGGACTTGTTTCTGACAGCTGTAGTTTATAATAATTTTATCACGTGTGAATAACACTAAACAAGTCAATGCCTACCAGCAACGAACCACTAACAACTACAGCGAGTAAATCTGATAGCCAGGTGAGGAAAAATATCTGCAGTTATTTTTAATTTCTTATTTCCAATTAGAATGGATGTTATAAAGGGGATATTGGCTTTATCTTATTTCAAATGTTATTGTCATTGCTTTTGTTCGCCGAAATCAAGCCGTTATTCAGAACGAAAAGAAGAATAAAGTTTGGTGAATAAAAATAATTTAATATAGCAATGTATAAAGGAAGACACTTAAGGCTGATCAAGCTGTGTTAGTAATATTTTGTATACAAATACTACGCACGTTAATACATCAGCTTAACAAACTGAGGCTTCACAACCAAACATTGATCAAATTCAAAGTTTGTATCCACTGCCACCATATTAGGCGAGATAAAACAGCAGTTGAATGCCTCTAATAAAAGTTGATAAAGTGTCTCAACGAATGCAATCAGAGGCCTTAATTATACTTATTTATATTTAATTAAATGATTTATGTCTATACCAAAATAATTTAAAAGCAAATTGAATTAAATCCTAATGTTAGTATAATTAAACGAACATTGGTTGCGCGGGCGGTGATAACAATTATTATAATCAAGGTTGCATTCCTGATATAAGCACCTGAACCATTTATTACTTACATATGTCGAGTCTTGTCCGCGGCAAATTCTGGCCAGTACGTGATGAGTTCCCAATAAGGACGAAGCCGGTCTACTGGATAAATTGCCTTTTCTACACTATAAAATTCTTAGTTTTTACAGACATATAAATAATTAATGGATCAGGTGCTTATATCAAGACCGCAACCTTGATTATAATAATGTTAGTATGTAGTCTTATACAAACTAACATGCCATATATATATATATATATATATATATATATATATATATATATATATATATATATATATATATTGATAGTTTCTAATTTCACCATTTTTTAAAATGTAAGAACAAAACAACGTACTCCATGGAATAACATTTATTAATAAATCTTATTTCTACCAGTATCTACAGCCATTGTTCTGGATTCGTTAGTATATTCGTTCATCCAATCCCACTGTACATTTGTCGTAACCAATCTCCTCTTCGTTATGTCAGCCTTTGTTTTGCGCAATTTAGACCACTCCTTTTGCGTAACGTCATTTGGTGTGTCATCGCTTTCATTGTAATTGCGTCTGTAATTGATGGATGTGTCGTATTTTGCAAAACGTTGGCTATTTTTGAAGGCCTGTCAGTTATGTCTTTGTTCCAGTCCAATTTAATTTCTTTTTGAATTATTTTCTGCACGTTTAAGCAGGGCTTCAGCTTATTAATTGCAATAGCTTCAAAAGCCAGAAGCATTTTCTCTGTTTTTGCCTTGTAGAGAACTGAAAAATTGTTACTACTAACAGCATGACCTGTGAGTAGTACATGCTCGCAAATTGCTGATTTTTGTGCAGGAGCTGCACCCCTCTTTAATAGTTTTTGAGGGAGATGCTGATTTATTCTAGTTTCTAGCCTCTTTTTTATCTGCTGATGTACTGAGCGTTGCAGGTAAATTGAGATTTGTATACAGACAAAGGTGTTGACGTCACAGAGAGGCTATCCTTTTCATTCGTGCGCATCAGTTTTGTTATGTTGAACACCACTCTCACCTGTATTGATGGAAACTGTGTTTTAGTCGCTCGAATTACTTTTCGTTTGAAGATTTCCACTGCAAGATCACCTCCAAAGGGAACACTGAGCGTTACTTGGGTGTTTTGTTTTCTCGTAATATATATATATATATATATATATATATATATATATATATATATATATGCTTCCTATGTAGTATTTTGTTTATCCTGAAAGCATACAATAAAGTCCTGCCATCATGCTTTAATTCAAGATTACTTCCCTAGGTGAAATAATATGTGTTCTATAATAATGAATTGTAGGAGTGGAATGTGGTGGTGCAGTTGGTAGCTTTGGCCTAAAGCGATGCCAAATAGGCTCCATCAAAATACTGCCCAAGAACGTAAATTGGTAGAAATTTGAAAATAGCAGGTAATGCGCGACATAGACGGCGCAGTGGATACATTGCAAAATGAAAGCAAATGTATTTTGGATTATGCCCGTCCATGACAGTTATAAAATACTTGAAGAGCAACAAATAAGGATGACTGCGGCAATTCCGGCAAGTACATGCTAAGTGTGCAATAAGAACGAAACCGGTCTACTAAACGAATCGCATTTGATTTATTATTCTTTTTTAGTTTATACTGACAATATACTTCTAGTGGATTTGACCGCATTTTTCTTGTGCGGGACAATTGATAGCACTCTTAGGTCGGTAAAATCTTGAATTTTGATCATTTTCAGGTGCTCTGCTTTTTGGCCTCGATTAATGGGTTCTCACTTGTCCCTTCTTTTTTAAGCCTTCCATCAGCTGATTGTCTGAAAATGACGTTGGAACAAGATTTTCCATTGTTCTTTTCCCGAATTTTCGAGACCGAATTTCCAGTCTCATCTTCAGGGTTGACACAATACGCACAGGAGTAAAACACCTGTGGCACCACATTTGCTGTTAGGATTTAATCAAGGGGCAACTTCATTCCGTCTTAAAACTCATCTACTATGTCACTGAAACCGCGCAATGCAGTATTCTTCTAACTTAAGTCGAATAAAATACCAAATAGGACTCATTGAAAATATACTGATTATAATACATATGTCGGTAAGTAACTAAAAACTGTGTGCAATGCGCGGCTTCGGGTACGAATTGAAATGGCCGCAAAACTGAAGAAATTTTTTTCTTGTTCAAATTTCAGCTGGCAACCATTTACTGAGTTCACAGAAAGGACTAAAAGGGGTTCATCTTATGAATTGAATTTTCTATCTTATCCTATGTTTAGTTTATACCAACTAAATAATATATATATATATATATATATATATATATATATATCTTTTCCCTACCAGCTAATGGAAACCGACCTTAGGACAAAACTGTGGAATAATTTATTTCAGAATAGCTACTTAAACTTACTTGACCGGGTTAACAGAACTTGTGTTTATTAATAATGATTCAAATAAAAAGTCTTCATTGGTTGTACAAATGAGGTATGATTCAATTTCAATGCAAATAATTTCTTGAAATTCATCAATATTCCAACAAAGTGCCTTTCATCTCTTTATTGATATTTGTTTGTTTAACATAGATTATATAATTTTCAAGTCAATTTTAATCGTTGATACAATTTAATTACATTTCACATTTGGAATGTTAATATTAAATACATTATCAAGATTCAGAAATAATTCGCTCGTAAAGTACTTGTCAGAATTGCTCCAACCAGTGCCGGAGCCGGGGTACATTTGCTACGGAGACTTAGAATTCATCTGTTGTGAAACTCAGGCTACACTTAGTTGGCATTGTGTCTGTTCTATAATGCCAAATCGGTGATTGATAGTTGGAACTTTAGGTAAAAAGCGTTACCAGATAGGTTCCGCCTGAAAGGCAGACTGATCAAATGTAATAATTTGCTATAATAAATTGCATGTAGTGCGCAGCATGAGTGGCCGAATCTATGAACTACAAGACTGTATGTGTGTGTGTGTTTTACATCATAAAATGCTGTCGTAATATTTCGTCATCACGGACAACAATCTCACAGCTTTTATTAACGTTTAATTTTTAAAACCATAAATAATTAGGAATTGCAGAAACTCATCTAATGACCAGTTGTAAACTCTAAAAGCTTGATAATCTCTTTTTGCCTGCCTAAAGTGTACAGCCATTCTGCAGTTTGATGGTGCCATAATTGAACAAGATATTGTTTGTAAATGAATCATTACTTTCCTAATTGATTTTAATAGGCATGGACGCATACGTCAGTAGAAATATTTGTATTACAGGATTTCACAAGTATTATAATCAATGTTGCGATCTGGATATAAACACAATACATACAGTTGTCAGTATTAACTAAGTATTGTATAGTGTGGAAAAAGAAATTCATCCAGTAGGCCGGTTTCATACTTATTGGGAACTTATCACGTGTTGTCCATAATTTGCCTCGACAGGGTTCGAACCTGGGCACGTCTGCTTCGGAATCTGGTGCTCTAACCACTGAGCCACCCTGCCGCACACTACACAATTTTTAGTTATATAATAACTAATTTTTCTTAGTCTTCCATTTATGTAGAGTCCAGATTGCATCCCTTAAGCCAGAAAGTTCCAACGAACCATCCTCAATCTGCCATTATATAACAAATACCACGTTACATGGGGATGGTATTGAAATGAACATTTATATAATTAAACGAACATTGGTTACGGATTTCCCATTGCCAGTCTTGTCAGAGATTAGATAGCGACTTATTTATGGGTAATGCAAATTGATAAATACTTTTTTATTGGTTAAAAAGTTGGATCACTGTCCGTTTGTATTTTTGACATCATTGATAGGCGTGTATGTCAATCCATTAGGTGTGCTTATAGTTATTCAATAAATGTCACTTTAGTAAAATACAAGTTTATAGGTGGTGGTGTGCGCGGAGGGGGACAGGGATAAGTTTTTGTATACATTTGAGTATCAGAGACTAGGTATGAAGACCGGATATTAGGAAGACAATTAAAATATACTTCTGGAATTATAATAAATATAAATATATCTATCTTGAATTAGGATACAACATTTGCCACAACTTGTGCTTTTGTTCCTGTGCGTATTATGGCAACCCTGAAGATAAAACTGGAAATTCAGTTTCGGAAATTTGGAATAAGAACAATGGAAAGTCTTGTTCCAGCGTCATTTTCAGACAATCAGCTGATGGAAGGCTTGAAAAAGAAGGGGTAAGTGAGAACCCATCAATCGAGGCTAATAATCAGAGCACCTGAAAATGAACAACATACAAGATTTTACCGACCTAAGAGTGCTATCAATTGTCCCGCACAATAAAAATGCGGTCAAATCGCCAACGAGAAATACTTTGTTTAATAAAGCATTTCTTTTATAAACTCGTTTTATAAATAAAACTATGCTTCAGTACACAATTATTTTGAAATTTACATAGCTAATACACAAAACTTACCTGAATTTACAATTATGCATGGTTTACGTATGAATTGGATGTGGCGTGATTTGAATAAATCTGGCCAAATATGAACAGAAGGATCAATTAATTCCAGCATTGTAAAAATGTGTTATACTATTGGCGCATACCTTTCTTGCTTTCACTTATTGCATAATTTAGTCTTAGCTTCTTACCGTTGTTTGATGTCATTTTAAAAATTCTTATTGCTCCTAACATTCGTGTATTTTCGCTAATTGCGATTTCCGGTCCCATTTACACAGATTGCTTCGGGTATGTCCTACTTGGAGGATCACAATCTGGTGCACCGTGACCTTCGAGCAGCTAACATACTGGTTGATCAGGACAATAACGTGAAGGTGGCAGATTTCGGCCTCGCTAAAATGATTGTCGATAAAGGACAAACAGATACAGGTAAATTTACGCTTTACCAGGCTTATTGTCGATACGAGCAATACTTGCATGCATATATGTACATTTTTTGAATGTTCTGGAAATGTAATACTAAGAATATGATGTTTCTGGCGTGGAAATATGGCTTTAACACATTTGTATGTCTTTTAAAACCTTAGGAATAAGTGAGATGGTACAAATGAGTAAGGCTAGCCAGAGTGGTGTTACAAGATTAAATAAATCTTAACACTGTTCACGATAGTGTATGTTTGTACTTATTTTGTTGACATTGATTAGTCGGTAGTTGATTTTTTCGTAAAGCTTCTTGGTTTCGTGTTATATCTATTTTGTACTTGATGATCACTAATATGACATTACCTGTCAATGGAGAACCTGAAAAGCTTTATTGGTCAATGCACATACGCTAAACCTGCCTTGGTAGATTCACACACGAATACCGTTGCTCTTATGTTGACTTGACTTGTTACTTCTCCGATTTTCTTATCTTATTACTATTTGTTCACTCAAAATCCAACCTTACTTGTTGGATTTCTTAGTATTTCAGTGTAGAGACTAGTTTTTAGGTCAAACGTTGATAAAACTTATGGATTCTTTTTGTTCGAGACTCCAACTAGAATATATATATATATATATATATATATATATATATACATATATTATAGTTAGGAAAACACAAATAACAAAGTGGATAAAGGCCATTTATATATATATATATATATATATATCTCATAGTTAGAAAACACAAATAACAAAGTGATAAGGCCATTTATATATATATATATATATATATATATATATATATATATATATAGGTGATGACCTGTAACCGGTCTGGCGATCGGTGGGGGCCTAGCTAATAATACCGTTAAAGGAAGCGTGCATCTAACCTGTTTTACTGTAAAATACAAATAAGATTTATTAAAAAATATATGGCAAATGTGCCAGATTCTGAGAACAAACGCTGTCCACTGGCCCGTCAATATCCGATGATCCGGGCAGATATTGTCGCCCAGATAACTATGTATGGCATGGTCATGCGGCAATAACGCACATTTTCCTAAATTTTTAATCAGATGTGCCTGTGTCTGCATGCATGTATTCTTCTCTCTCTCTATATATATATATATATATATATATATATATATATATATATATATATATATATATATATATATATATGTTGATAAATCTTCTATGTGCAAAATTAAAGATAGTTTATCTGTTACAAGTAACTTTTCTTTCTCATTTTCTTAAGTATCTGCTAAATGAACATTTCTTTATATATAAATTGAAAGGCAGCACAAGATAGATAAATGTAAACATGAAGAGGGTGTGAAAAAAGGAAACCTATCAATTGCGTGTGTCATGGCGAGGGCACTATGAACTTTATTAAGGCTCGCATTCCAAAAGTGTATATATAATGTATGTATGTATGTATGTATGTATGTATGTATGTATGTATGTATGTATGTATGTATGTATGTATGTATGTATGTATGTATGTATGTATGTATACATGTATGTATGTATGTATGTATGTATGTATGTATGTATGTATGTATGTATGTATGTATGTATGTATGTATGTATGTATGTATGTATGTATGTATGCATGAATGTATGTGTGTATGTTCTTATGCATGAATGCATACATACATGCATGATTATATGTTTTTATTGTCGAAGGAGGTGCACTAATATTAATAACACTATACTCCAATGAAATTTTTTACATGTCACCAAGCAACGCAACAATAGTCTCAGTCTATCGCCTGATAAACATTTAATCATAAATCATATGTAGCCGTTCTTCGTGTATGTCTACACAAACAAATAGCTCAAAACATATCTTATTCTTAGTGCCTAAATTTTTTATTGTTCTAATTGTCTTTTTGTGTATTGCTCCTGTCATAAAAACATTAATGCAATAGGAAAACGTATCTGTTCTTGCTCCTTTTGTCGTTTGAAAATAAGATATACAGTTTTATTACATTATCACTTTTTAACTATAATTGGTTGCGCGGGTGGTGGTAACAATTCTTTAAATCAAGTTTGCGAGTTTTAAGTAAACACCAATCCCATTGTATTTAACCAGTCGTCGAACAACATAACAAAACTAACGCCAGCCGCAACCTACTGATGCGTTTCGACCTTCCATGATCATCATCAGAGTACGACGGCAAACTGACTATCGAGGATCAAATCGCATTGAATATATATGGAAATCAAATATAGATATGCGGCTCTCACCTCTAGCAATCTCGCATACATTGAACTTGACTGGAAATGTCGGCTGCACAATTACTATGCAGTCACGAACATAAACTGTTTTTAGCTTTTGTCACTTATACATATGAAGGCAATACCATTTAACAATAATTGTTTGCGCGGGTGGTGGTATCAATTCTTTAAATCAAGTTTGCGAGTTTGAAGTAAACACCAATCCCATTGTATTTAACCAGTCGTCGAACAACATAACAAGACTACCGCCAGCCGCAATGCACTGACGCGTTTCGACCTTCCTTGATCATCATCAGAGTACGACGGCAAACTGAGTATCGAGGATCAAATCGCATTGAATATATATGGAAATCAAATTTAGATATGCGGCTCTCACCTCTAGCAGTCTCGTATACATTGAACTTGACTGGAAATGTCTGCTGCACAATTTCTATGCAGTCACGAACATTAACTGTTTGCAGCTTTCGCAACATACACATTTATAGGCAATACAATTTAACAATAATTGATTACGCGGGTGGTGGTAACAATTTTTTCCATATATATTCAATGCGGTTTGATCCTCAATAGTCAGTTTGCCGTCGTACTCTGATGACGATCATGGAAGGTCGAAACGTGTCAGTGCGTTGCGGCTGGCGGTAGTTTTGTTATGTTGTTCGACGACTGGTTAGATGCAATGGATTGGTTTTTACTTCAAGCTCGCAAACTTGATTTAAAGCATTATCACTCTTTATTCAGCTATTGCTATACTTTTTTTCATATATGAATGCAAACGCAATGTCAGTCGAAAATAAAATTTTGAGTGTCCTTCAAGAAGGTTCTGTTTGTATCTTAAATAACCAAAACGTCTAATTATGCGTAGAGGCTTTATTACGTCAATAGGATGTGTTGACCTAACAGGATTTCACCTGTGTTCAAACTTGTTTATCTCCATTTCAATGCATTTTCACAATTTTTAACATATGAGTTATGTGTTCATGTCTAATTCACCAATGCAGTTGCATCTAACTTAATGAATAAATAATGATATTTAAATATCTACTTTATAGCGAAAGTTTTTTGTCTAGAAAGTATGGCTATTCGATGTATTTTATGTAAACCTACTTTTTTAATTCAAGTTGTGAAGTTCCCTATTAAGTGGACTGCACCGGAAGCCGCAGCTAAGACAGAGTTCAGTATTAAATCAGACGTGTGGTCGTTCGGTGTGCTCATGTGGGAGATGGTCACATATGGTGGAAATCCTTATCACAGTAAGTGAGATTCTTTGGGCAAATTTATAATTTAGCATCATTATAAATGGCATATATTTTTTAAAACCATTTTTATCAATATAGTCTGCATTTCTTCATTTTTATCATTTCACTTGATTTTTTTCTATTTTCATCCTTAGTCCACCATGATTTTCCTCAATGTTACTATTTCCAATTTCTAATGCTTTGGAATATCATACAATGTACTATATCTGTTTCTGTTCTCCGCCGATTTCATCTTATAATCTCTTCGCGAGTCATGTGCATTTGAACGTAAAATGTATGTGACGGCACGTCACCGCCTACATTTATAATAGATTTCTCATATTTTATAGATAGAAAAAGTTATATTTCGATCTGATGCATGCACGAAGAAAGTAAATTGCGTAAAGCGTTTTTTGAAAATTAATACTCACATGTTCAAATGCATACACGTAATTGTATGTTTTCTGTGCTTGTAAATAGCGCTGGCTTGTGATGTAAATTCTGATATTAATGCTTTTAATGAAAGGCTGTGTTGCACTACCCAGTATCACAAAAATGTATTTATTTTAATCAAGATTTATCATTGCACTGACGTCAAAATTTAAGAATTTCATTGACGCATAGTCGAGACATTCGTTGTTGTGTAGCTGTAAATGAACATATGTTTGCTCATTTATAGTTGGAAATGCTTTTATAATTTTACGGTGGCAAAGAAGCTAAGAGATTCGTTGAAATACGTTTATAAAATATGACGAAATTCTTTTATGATAGTTTTAATGAAATCAATGTGAACAATCAATGACAATCTTGCTTAAGGTGCTCCTATTTAAAAGCATAAATTTGTGAACATTTTCTAACAGAAAATTTCTCGGTCTTGTAAAACTCGAAAGCTGGACAATTACGAATGGCCGTTGAAATTATTGCTCTATTTATAATTGAGTCCATGTAGTAGTAGGAAGCAGCGGCTGCCCGAATGCAAGTCGGAAATTATCCCCAGAAAATATGGACCATATTCGACTAGGTTTAGCTGATATATCAATTTGAAGTTCTTGTTTTTTTATTAACTTTCGGATTACTTACATTATCTTCCAGTGCATTGGCATCCTCTATTTCATGCTACCTTATTATGTCTGTTAAATTAGTGCCGTAATCCAGCTAATAAATTACCAACTATGAATTTTATTTGCTTTATTTCCGGAACCTTCATTTAGTAGGTAATCTCTTGCTTGACCCTCATTTATTTTAACTTTTTATTTTAATACTATTAATATTTATTCACTGACTATTTGATAATTTATTATTGTATGCTTTTATAATTTGTGACGCCATTTACTCTGGACAGGTGGTGCTCTTTATCCTTGGTCGGCTTACCCTATAAAAATAAAACTTAGATTATACCATCGAGTAGGTAGCGATTTTATGTCTCGATTGGCAGGCCATCTAAGAGCATGATGACTCTATTCGAACCATCCATCCCCACTGGGAATTGGCGACCTACCGTTCTCTTATATTCCACGAACAGACATGAGAAACACAAATAACAGTAGTCTAATATTGCATCGGCCGTCGTGCATGATACAAATTGTCGCCATTTCAGCCGAGTCTCTCAGTGTGTGTAAGCGAAAACTAGGTTCTGCGGATATGCATGAAATTATGATCCTCGGGTCTGAAAACCGAATCTGGAGGAATATTAATATCATTGCGTATTCAATGCAGAATAACCAATGATAGTGCTAAATTAAAACATTCAATCAGAGGTAAGTTATTGCTTAGTAGGCTTCTATGCTCAGAGTTAATAGGTAGCAAAAACCCGCGCTCACATGCACGTATTCCAAGACTAAGGAGGGCAGCGACTTGCAACGCTACACATTTTATACTGGAACAGACCGCGCGCTAAAATGCACCCAATGGACTTGCAGCAACCTTTTCCGATACTCGTGTGTCGCTTAGACCCAAAGGTACTTTCTCTATTGACTCTTGGAATGTGACAACTCTTGCCTCACGATATATTTAATCCTTTACTTCTGATAACGTGCACACGCGCAGTACCCACATAGCCTGTCTACAGGAGACCGAAATTGCTTTGAGCAACCCGCTGCCTCATTCGGGTCTAGCCTACGAGATAAGATGATGCTTCTTCCATCCAAATGCGAGAGTGACTCAGCCAGGTATGATGTCACCTTTTCTTCTATCCAGTGCTGCATCGACAGACAATCTTGACTGGAGAGCTATACTGTCGATTTGCTTATGCTAGATATTGCGTAGATCAGTTGATTCTCGGGGTCCATAATGTGTACGCGCCAAATCACAGCAGTTCTGCTCATGATTTTTTTCAAAAGCACTCATATTTGGCATGTGGCCTTGAGCGGCGTTCCGATATCTTTGTGATTGCCAGTGGTTTAAATGCATCAGGCTCCTATCCTATCGTTAGCCTTAACGTGGTTATAATGAGCTAAATTTTCCAGCACCACAAGCACCACGTTGCTGCATTCCGCAGCTATATGACTCATGCAGATGGTACGGTGACATGACATTGAAGTCAGGCCACACTCTGGTAAGCAGAATTTGGTTGTATTCTGTCCAGGATGTGGGAGCATATCACGGGTGTCGTACGGGCTCAATTAATGTGTCTGACCACTAGAATGAGATGACAATCTTACGCCATTTTGACAGCCCGTTTATAAATGGATACAATTTAGTAGAATACTTTTTGAGAAGCTTATGTTTTTGTCGGGCCACCTGCAGTTACAGCCGATAGCGTACCAAATAGCATCCTGAGCGCTGTGAAGTAAAACTTTGAGCAATACTCGGCTTGTGTTCTTATAGTAACGCCTGCACACTCGTTTTCTGTTTCTACAGACAAAAAGCTCTTCAAAACGCGAGACTTGTTGCGATTGCTATTTGTTCCGTAAGCATTGCAAGGAGGTTACTGCCTGCCACATGGTGGGTGAAGACCAACACTGGCTTATTGTCGCTAGTGAGTTCGAAACGACGTTGAAATATAATAAATTATTTAAATTATGCGCACAGATCCAACATCTTACTAGTAATCATTCTTCCGAATACGAGCGCCATCAGTTTCTGGACCACAGCTTATCGTTTACATCCAATAACTCCTCAATTCGCCACATATTGCAAACCGTGTGGTTAGCGATAACTTACCCCTTCGAAATTGTTACACTATGGGCATCAAAACTCGTATTTTTGATGAAGTGACACAGACTCGCGGTCTCATGAGAGAGCGCATAGTCGCAGAACTCTATGGCCTTTTCTCTGAATTTTTGCACTTTCGACGGAATAGAAGTGTAAATAGTGTCTGCACTGGCTACTATTAGCCATCTGGAGGAAGAAATTCGCCCACAATAATTAGAATAATTTGGTTGTGATGCGCATCCACAAAAAAGTGGCACTAATATTCCTGTTAACTAGCGTGGTATCAATTCTTTTTTTTAAAGTTATTGCATACCTATTAAAAATTAGTTCAACTAGCTCCTGAAGGGTTTGCCAAGAGATACAATCTCACATACATGCTCGTTTTGTGCTTACCATGGTATCAGTAATATTTTATGCATCATTTGACATTGTTTCATCTAGATAGTGGTTTACTTACTGGATAGGTTGTAAGACAGGCAGATGCTCCGCGGTTCGAGCTCTGGTCGCGGTAGTTCTGGTAAATACTTAATGGGTGTCCAATAACGACGAAACCAGTCAAATATGATGAATTGAACTTGCTACGTTGTGCAACGTTTAACTTACACTAACAACGTATGTAACAACCTAATGCCATTATACTTTTTCTTCAGCATACATATATTGTTTAAAATTTACTTTTATGTATAAATTGTCTGTATAAAATAAAGATTCGCTAAAATATCGAGTGTAATTCATTCACTAGATCACGTTTACATCCATGTTGGAAAACAGCAGAAGTGTCTGGGACTGTTTTTATGCAGCTGATCATTTACCCTCCATAATTTGTGTACTATATACAATTTAAGCCAGCTATATAAATATGTACACCTAAAAATGACGTGGATCTGCATACAATTACTCCACTCGTTGGGAGGCTAAATGCGGATCTCGTAATATATTGTTAAAACAATCAGACACACGAAATTGCATTTTAAACTACGTCATTCTTTCGTTTATTGAGCTTGTGCTTTATTTTGGCAATCGCAACATTATGTCATTAATTTAAAATCCCGCGGATATCACAATATCGACATTTGTTTGTCAAACATATTTCTTCTATTTCTGTTATATTTAAAACGTATTAATCGCTGCTTTTATATATCTAACTTTAAAATAAAATATGTTATTTTAAGCTGACGGTGATTTTGCAGGCTGTTACGAAATTTAAGACAGGTTTTTTATCATATGAAAAGTATTTTTAATTGAGGACTACTTTGTGTATTGATGCATAACTTAATTTCGAAGCAGATTAATACAACACAGTTAAAATACAATTTTAAAAAAATTGAATGTGCGGCTGGTGGCAACAATGCTTTAAATCAAGTTTGCGAGCTTAAAGTAAACACCAATCCCATTGTATTTAACCAGTCGTCGAACAAAAATAACAAAACTACCGACAGCCGCAACGCACTGACGCGTTTCGATCTTCCTTGATCATCATCAGAGTACGACGACAAACTGACTATCGAGGATCAAACCGCATTGAATATATATGGAAATCAATTTTAGATATGCGGCTCACACCTCTAGCAGTCTTGCATACATTGAACTTGACTGGAAATGTTGGCTACACAATTTCTATGCAGTCACGAACATCAATTGTTTGTAGCTTTCGCCACACACATACATATATAGGCAATCACGTTTGCGGGGTTAAAATAGCCTTTTGATATTCGCCGGATCTCGACTCGACTAAAATAGCTGGTGATTTAATTAAATTCTATGTATACTGCATACAACAACAAAGGAGAAGCGAAAACGCATTTACAGAAGTACACTCACACGCCTCTCCCAACACACACACACACACACACACACACACACTCGACCAACTCAATATTGCCTCATTGTTATTATTATTATGCAAAAAACAAGACGTTGTCTACTGTCAACATTTTGATTCCATACATTTCGCAATCATATTCCGACCTTTTTTTCAATGATAATTTCATGACACAACAAAATTTGACAAGTATTAAGACATGCTAACTTTAATGTAATCGGCTTCATTTGTAATTACTGTTAAATCTTAAAACGATAACCTACTTTGCACTAGACAAGCTCGCGCATTTGTGTGGTTGTGTTTTTAATTATAACGCGTCTCGTTAAATATCACCTACACGTGGACACTCAACTATGTGAAATTACAGCCATCTTATAACAACATAATTGGTATTTGACTCAATTAATCTGCATCATGTATGCTTGTAAAATAAAATTCACATGAATATTCATATACGTGAATTTATGGTCATTAATGTCGATTCATCTTTGCAAACTTCTAACTAATTGCATTAAACTTTTTTTAAATCAAGTTTGCGAGCTTGATATAAGCACCAATTCCATTATATATACATTTGTCAGTATAATCTAGGCATCACATAATGTAGACCGGTTTCGTCTATTCGAATCTGGGCACGTCTTTGAATTTTTTTACCATAATCACAGGGACACCTTGCCGCATTCTGCACAAATTTTATTTATATACCAACATGTTTGTTTAGCCTTTCCGTTAAGTGGAGCCTATATGACATCTCTGTAGACACAAGTTCCAACTAACCACCCCAATCTGTCATTATAAAACAGACGCCACGTTGTCTCAAGAAGTGGTTTTGAATTGAACATCTACATAATTAAACGATCATTGATTGCGCGGCGAAGGTAACTATTATTTAAATCAAGTTTGCGAGCTTGATATAAACACCAATTACATTATATGCATACATTTGTTACCGTAAACTAGGCATTTTGTAATGTAGAATAAGCATTATATCTTGTAGACCGGTTTTCTCCATATTCGAAACTCTTCGTGTACTGTACAGCATTTATCTCGAACAAGACTAGAACTTGGACTGGTATGCCTCGGAATCTGTTGCTCCAACTACTGAGCCACCATGCCGCACATTATACAATTTACAGATATACACTAACTGATGTATTTTGGATTGTCTTTCCTTTAGGTGACCCTATATGGCATCTCTTTCCACCTCAATCTGTCATTGTAGAACAGACACCACGCTATAACTATTTTACGAAATACTAACGAGTGTGATCATATTTAAGAAAGGATGGAAATTCTGTAAATACACTTGTCGCAAAACGGTATTAGAGTAAGTACTTAATAGTTAGTAAAATTGTAAGCTTTATTAAAATAGTAGGTTTAAACTAAATTATAGTCATTAGAGAAAATTTACACATGCCCGCTGAAAGAAAGAGAAAAGAAAAGGTGATATTTAATGTAAAACTTTATTAATAAGTGTTACATTTTTTGAAGGAATCTTGTTTAATAGGTAGAGCGGGATATCAAGGAGATGGTTATTTGTTATTTTTCCATCTCTGTAAATTATTCTTTATCCAACATTAATACTATTTCACTGGAGTGAGTTTCCGATTCTGAATTATGCAATCTTCCCTTCCTATGATGATGCAGTGCTTTTTCTACTGCTGTCCCATTAGATACGTTATCTCGGTCTAATTTCAATGGATTTCCTAATCAATTTTGTGGATCTGCTATCACCACATACGCATACGCCTCGGCGACTATCGCAGTTTATTGTATAATCCGTCTCTATTATTTGACGTGCAAAATATAATTTATTAAAGCGTCCATATTTAAATGCATTTCTGTGTTCCCACTATGCCTTTAATTTTATAATATCTTCATATTTTTGTCGACACGACGATCGTTCATGTTTGCCTATATATATATATATATGTCCCGTAGCTCTAGAAGTTTCCGGCCTGACGACTGGTGGGCACTAAATACTCGGCCCAGTATTAATAGTATGTACCTTGAGATATGTATCTAATGAGATACAGCCATTGTCCCAAAGTTTCTAACTCGAAGACGTTAAAATATAGTCTTGGTTATAGATGGCATCCATGCTCATGTTGAGTGCTTAAGCTACGCAGAATGTCATCTGGGTGGAAGATACACTCTAGGCTCGATGATCAACGGTAATGGTGAACGGCTGCTGGAAAGCTGCTCTGAACCCTAGGTTTTACTTAAGTAGCACAATCTTCAGATTTGGTGCAAGGCGTCGCGCCGCATGGCGTCCTCCAACCCTGAACAACAGTGGACTCCGATAGATCATGGAGAAATTTTTTCACAGATTACTTGATTGCATCCGAGGTTATCGTTCCTTTTTAGAACACAGTTCGACTCGTAGCATGCACTTAACGGTTGTAGATTTGCAACCAAGTTTTTTTTGGGGAAAAAGTCGGCTATGCAGCGTATAGTTGATTTGATAAAGTATTAACAGGTTATATAGTCTGTGTAGCATCCCTAAGATTCATTGAACTAACTTGCTCAGCGGTGAACTCTACCACTTGAAGAAAATGTGACTCCTACTCATCTCCACTTAGTGCTTTTCAATGAGTTCCCAATAAGAACGAAACCGGTCTTTTCGATGAATTGCCTTTTCCACACTATACAATACTTATTTTATACTGGCAAATGTATGTACGTCAGGTGGTTATATCAAGATCGCAACCTTGATTAAAAGTAATGGTTTTTACCCATCGCGCAACCAATGTTCGGTTAATTATATTTCTGATTTCTCCTGTTTTTGATTGACCTGTGGTTACATCATGTAGATTAGCTGTTGGAGTGAGCTCCAACACCAGGTTCACTCCGGTGATATCTGTAATAAAAAATGTCTACTAATGACAGAATTTGAGGTTCAAAATTTAATTTTTTACTTGAACGGGATTGAACGGGAAACTTTGACAAGTTATTTGTAATAAATTTTTCTTTACTTTCCTATGTTATGCTCATTAGTGAATGAATAACAGCGGTAAACTCCACCACTTGAAAAAAGTTGACTCCAACTCATTTCCACTTAGCACTTTTCTGCTTTCTCCTGCTTTTGATTGATCCGTGGTTACACTCCGTGGCAAATTGCTGTTGAAGCTAACTGTTGAAACCTAAATTTATATAATATCAGGTTCACTCCGGTGAATCTGTAATAAGGAATGTCTACTAATGACAGAATTTTTGGGTCAAAAATTATTTTTTACAATTTAAATTACTTGAGATTAAGCGGGAAACTTTGAAAAGTACTGTAATTAATTTTTCTTTACTCTCCAATGATACGTTCATTAGTCAAGGAATAAACGTTTATTTCGATTAGTTTCTTCATCTGACCACCTGAAGTGGTTCAATATATGAATATTTTTCTGGTGTATACATGTACTATTACATGAACTTATGCTTGCTTATCCAGTTAAAATGCTTCTGCTAAATCTTGACTATTTAAACCACCAACATCATAGGTAGCTATGCGCTCACCTTGCACATAATGCCAGAGAATTCTGCTTTTGGACTAAGAAAGCATTGCCAACAGTCGCCTTATAATTTCCCCAAGATCTACTGTTTATTAACACGACGTTAGCCTGTACCCATTAGTGACACACAGTGTTAAATTTAAATTCTTGCTTTAATGATAAAACGACTACATATTTAATAGCGGGCAAGATTCGTGATAAAGTTGTCGGTACGATTAGCCAGTGACCGTCAGTTTTCCTATCTAGACGGTCTTATGACGTAGCTAGACTTGTAATTTCACAAAGCATCCTCTGCGAATTACGTTCAAAATTTTTCTTTGTTAGCTTGTATGTATCAATTCTACATTTATTTTTGACAAAATATTCTTGTTTTATCGTTTTTATTTCCCAAAATCATCGATTGAAGATCTTACAAACAAACAAGTGCTGACCGATGTGTCCAGAGGCTATCGAATGCCAAATCCACACACACAACGGAAGCCCTGCCCTAACGACCTTTATGAGCAAATGCTGAGCTGCTGGGATGCCAATCCATACAACAGGCCAACGTTTCGAGCCCTACACGAAATCTTCGAAAATTGGGATATGCACGTGGAAGGACAGTATCTGGATAACTAAGTAGAATATTTTTGACTACTGCATGTCAGAGTTCTGTGTCAGTTGTCTCTGAAATTGCACTCTTTCATACAGCCACGCCGAAATATAAAACGTAGTTTCTACTCTTTGTCAGCGTCTACTTCTGAATAACACCATTTTTCATTTGGCAATATTTTGTTCTCTTGTGTGTTTAAACAATTACAGATGTAAAGATTAGTTAAATTCGACGCGCAATTCAGCACAAAACTAAAGCTTATTGGATGCTACCATACAGAGATGGCTATATATATATATATATATATATATATATATATATATATATATATATATATATATATCTTCTCTCTAACAATTCAACTGCAGCTGGGCTTTCTGACTTCTACCAGTATATGAAGTATAACTTTAACTTCATTTTATCTAGCTTGTATAATGAGCGCAATGCATACACTAGCTTTTACTCACAAATCTTTATTTCGTGTCCCTCCGTCCTTATGTTTGTTCGTCCCTGTGCTTTTTTATACGATTATGCGACCATAAGAACTTGTTGGATTTATTGCATGCAAAAATTTCCTTTCTACACAGTCGCATGCAAAATAACCTGTTCTATTAGTCAACAAATCATTTTTCATCTTCAATCTGGTGATAATTATTAGATAGGTCTGAAATTGTATATTAATGCTCCATAAAGTAACCTATTCTTAAAGATGATACCTGTTTGTTTTAAATATTTATACTACTTTATTCAATACCACACATTGACACTTACACTGTAAGATTAAGCGTTCTTCTATGGCTCTGCCCAAGATGACACAATTTTCGTTTTTCTTCGATCGATTTAAAATTCATATTTTTAATAGTGCATTTGTTTTATCTATTGTGTCCGATTTTGTCACATTCTTTTTCTTAATATTCATGCTTTCTGGCTGTGCCCTTATTTTTTAGTATCGACTGGCTCTAGACCTGTTTCTGACTTTGTTTTACATTTCGAAATCACACTTACAGAGCTGTTTTAATTATTAAATAAGTGCCTAGTTGTTTGAGTTTATGTGAAGGTTGTTTGAATTATTCGTTATTTTAACTAGTGCTACTACATACGAAATTGTTTCCCCCCCTCAGAAGGCTAGCGTTGGTCACCTTAATCCCGCTTGTGCTCTAGCAACTCAGTAGACTTACAAGGCTATTTGGGTTGCCAACTTAAGATTGCACGTGTATAGATGTAATCTACCTTACTCGGTACATTGAAGCGAACAGTCGTTGCAACAAGAGTTTATACATGCGAGAAACTGCGTTGGCTGCTTAACATAATCTTTGGCTGTTAAAGACCGCTCGAATTCTTAGTTTTTTATCCACTGTTACTTTTTAAACTTTACTTCCTGCCAATTATTTGGTTGATTATATCAGAACTTTTCAGAGTTATGCTTGTTAAAAATTCGCCTTTTGTTTATAGTGCAGCTTTGAACAATCATGTTGGTGCCGCTTACGCTCAATCTTGTTCTGCTATTCACTTATGCTGATTTCCACCTCGTTTTTATTGAAGTGAGTGTGTTAATCAGTGTCAATATTTTATCTCATTATTGCCTTAATAAAAAAAAGTTTATAGGCAAGGCCATTATCAATTAAGAGAAAGAAGCATTGACAGCATTCATTTCTCTTTATCACTGACCAGGCTTTTTAGTTGCATCGGAAATGTGCATAGCAGTTAAGACTTAAGAGCTGTATTTTATCAGCATTTTGCTATGGCGAGAAAAAAGGAGGGAAGAAAAGTTGGTGTCGGCCGGGCATTTTACGGACCCATGTACCGTTACAATTGGCTGATGAATTAACGTAGGGTTGCTATGGAATGCTTAGTTTGTACATTTTCCTGTGTAAGTACCATCAAGCAATGTTTTGCGACTTTTAGCTTGTCCGGCTTGTTTTTACAGATGTTTGAGCACTACGAATTAAGAAAAATTCTTGACTGAATTTGTCTAAATTTATGTAGCTGTACGATATTTGGGGGTATGTTTTTCGCTTTTGTCAATTTTAGAATCCTCTATATGGGTGGTCAGGGCAATAGAATATATGACGCTCGAGAGCTTCGGATGGCTGCTCAGACAGGTGTAAATGAATCTGGTCAGTATTTTTAAATGATGATCATTGCATCTTGATAGGCATGCTTTGGTTTTTTTGCGCAGATAATTTTTTTAAAGGAATTCTTATTTGCTACCGTAATGATTAAATGGTTAATAATAATAATAATAATAATAAGCTTCAGCCATATATTATAGTTTAATGAACCTGGCTCCTGTTTTAGTGCTTAAGGTTACGTTATCTGTAATAAAATATGCGTTATTGATAATTTTTCACAATGCATGGTTGGCTGCGTAACCTTAATTATTGAATAAAACATTGTTTCAGACCGAATAAATTTTTAACACCTCCACTGTATTCGATTTGGGCCCAGGTTCATATTGACTATATAAATTTGTCTGTTACTTTATTCTAGTACATTATTATGGATTTGCAAAACATGGTAAAGCAGTTTAGGATTTAAAACATTTCTAAACAGTAATAGTCTTGTTTCAGACTAAGGAGGAACTAATGGTATTATCTGGACAATGCCTTCATTATTTCAGAATTTTCCAACTTTTCCACTGTTAGTCAATAAAGTTCATTGTATCTGCGCATAATACTACAGCGGTGTTCCTTCAGTTGGTTTGTTCAGTCCGTCACCACGAATACCTTAATTACGGACAAAGATTCTTATCGATTTAGCAGGGAATAGTACTATACTCCTTGTGTACGTTACTTGCACAATTTTGACGAATGTAACAGCATTTAATATTTTTTTTGAAGCTTCATCTAAATGATGCGTACCAATGTTCACATGGCTGGTGCTTCTGTTATGAATTGGGTCGTGTTTCTTCTATGGAGAACATTTGTAGATGTGATTTCTTTTATTTGTAATGATAGCTTTTGAAGCTACAATGTGTGTAAGGCAATGAACAGCTTTGTTTTTACTTTATTTTTTTCAACTGTAACAATTCTCTTTTTATAGCCAATTATTGGAGCAAATCCATTTTAAAGTTATAGTCTGCAATCCTCTGTTTAAGTTATGTCCTGACAATTATCGCCAAACTATCACAGATAAACTGTGCAATTGATGATTAAATTATTTCTATAATATATTATTTTTAAAACAATATGTCAATGGGATAGTTATTTCGCCATATTTCGTTTTTATTTAATGATGAGTCTATTAGAGATTTTATTTAACGTGGAATGAATATTTGTTAAATTGCTCAAATCCAACAAATTTCTTAGGTAGTTACAATGAAAATTTGATTTTTTGTAAACACATTACTACATCCTGCTATGTTAGCAACCATCAACGCATGTTTGCTAATTATGCTAATTTTAAAAATAGTACAAATTTTTCATATTAACAAACGCAAAATTTTGAAGAATACCAGAAGTTTGTCAGTCGCATGTTTTGGCCCTTTGAACAGGATACTAGAAACCATTCGTTGCCTTTTTTTAATCATTAATATTTTACACAGCCGAGTCATATCTATTTTCATAAGCTTATTTGCTGCTCCTGGTGATTTAGTCTCACGCCAAATCTATTTTTCCTTTATATATATATATATATATATATATATATATCGTTGTCGATATTATGCAACCTTTGACATCGTTTTTTCATAGACTGTATCAGTTGTAAAACCGTGTACAAGATGTCATAACAGTAGCACCGAAATAAATTTGGAAATGTGTACATGATATTAAATCGCAAGCCACATTCTATGCAAATAAATATGACTCTTAATTGAATTATATGCGTTTACTTATACGCATTGTGTGTGTGTGTGTGCTCTCAAAATTACATGGTGCATTTTTTAGCCTGATACTTTTTAATGAACAGTAATTCCGAGGTATTTTTCTATCATTATTATCTGGACACTTGAATGTCTAATTTTACTCCGTATGGAAGTTTGCTGAAAAGGGATTAGGTGCTATTAACCAAAGCTCTCCAAACCCATAGTGTTTTCCCTGGTGGTTTAACATATTTAACATTTTGAAAATTAATCTAGTAAATATTGACGTGTTTTCTCAATTCATTACGGTTAGTGGAAGTAAGGTATCTTTCAGTGTATATATATATATATATGAAAGAAACTTCGTTCAATACTTGAAAGTAATTTTTCCGTATGTTATTAGTAAAGTGAATGGGCATTACAAGCAAAATATTATTTAAATTAATAACCCTATTCTATATTAAGTTACAGGGTTTCTTTATAGGCTGCAAAGCTATGTGACAGTTACGCGTCAGTACACCACACTAATGTTGTGTTGTTTGTGATGATAATTAGTTGGTAATAAATGTTAAATTTTATTTTGCTTTAATTAAAATCAACTTTGGTCAACTTCATGAACTAAATGATTGTGGCTTTGAATTTTAGGCTCTAGGAACTTTGAAAGCCTTTTTTTATTAAAAGTTGTGATATATTTTCTTCATTTTTTTAAAAATTTAAAAATTCATAAAATTTAATTTTTTCGATTTCCATTTGTTCTCTATTAATTAGTTGAGTAATGATGGGCACAAAGCCGACTATCTGACATGTAATTTTGATCTTTCTCAGGATAATTTTTGGAAATTCACCTCTGATATATACCTCAAGTTGGACTCCCGGCTTGTCAGTTGGTAGTAAAACAGAATGGCAAGCATGTGTATTTGAACCACTCTTTTTGACGTATTATTTTTCAATTATTTCTTAATTGTATAAATTTCTACACTGCGCTTTTAGAGCTAAACGGTATGAAAGTCAAGTTTGCGGATGGATGAAATGTATCTACCAATTGTAGAACATAATCAAATGGTCGTCAATTTGCTAATGACAGCTTTTCACATGTTTTCTTTGAACTACACGTTTTGTAAAAAAAATTGAGACATTAAAACATGGCAGTTAATAAATCACTATACTTTTTTCTAAACTCAACTCAGACGAAACTGGCGTAATCGACAGCTAATATATTCTTTTAGTACTAAGCACGGTGTGCCTAGTAACAAATTTGTTCAACTAAGACCAGAAGAATATGCCGAAGTTCGTATGAGGAAGACGTGGTCTCAAGTGGGCGTGATTCGGGCATACGGGCTACTCTGCAGTAGGAGCAGCTACTACGCCGCGACGCCACGGTATTTAGCCAAACAACGGTGTTCTGCCGCATTGCTTGAGGATGGTTCTGGCTGCCTCTGATGAGATGTCAGAAAGCGCAAAGCGGTTTCGTGCATAAGATCACGGTTTCCGTTCATACCAACGAGCATATTCTCTTAGTCTCTTATGATCGTGCTTCATACTAAATACGCTGTGCCAAGAGTGGAAATGTAGAACCAACATTTGCTGCGATTAACTGTCTACCTGCAACTGTGTGGATCTTTCTTTTTCATTTTCGAGCTCAGGATGGTCACTATTAGTAATTAGCGAAATTATAAATGTGTCCTAAATCGCAATTTAGGACACATTTTACGTCGCTTTAACAAGTGTGAATCTGTTAATTGTTTTGTTGGGCTAATTACTAATATCCACGTCAAAATCTTGGTACGAGTGGCCAAGGTGTTATGTTTTTAAATATTCTGTTAAATTTGTACGTTTGTCAGTCTTGATTTCTGATAGCTATTAATTTTATTATTCATCACTTATCTTCTTTTTTTTCTTGTACAAGCAAAATGTTTAGTTTATAAACAAATCGTCGTTGTACACGCCTAACTTACTCGCTCGACTGTACTCCGTTTTTAGTTATTTTTTCGAGCAAACGGCATACACCGTGACATCTCTACTGCAAATGGCGTACAGATGTACACACGTCTTGTTCGCATGTGCTCTATGTGCATCGTGAAATAACTCGACTACCTGTTTAGTAACTTACGGTATGGTGTTGCAGCTTCCTTCCGTTAACTCGGAGGTTTGCTGGCTATCCTCACTACTTCAAATTAACAAGACTATTTGAACCTTTTTTTTGCTTGTGTGTCAAAGGTGACGTGGTCTGCTAGTTGACGCGTACGTCAACTGCACCAAAATATTGATTTCTACTTATGATGAAAATTAAAATAAATGACACATCAACGGCAAAATACAATGAAAGACAAATATTGAACGGCAATAACTAGCATTTTAACTAGCACATTTGTTATGCAATTAAACAGGTTCTGACATACTGATATATACATGCGCTCATTTAATTGCGGCACTGTACACTCATTCCCCTTGTCAGAGCTAATTTACCATGCTTAGTACAGTAGTTACATAAGAGAATCATAACCGAATTAACTCGCTCAACTTCTGACTAATTATGACATTATTATGGACTGTTTCTACTCAATGTCAAAATCACTAGCCGTCTTTCTGACTCTGCCCACCTGCCTTAATCGTTCACTTTTTGTTTTGTTTTTTTACTTTTTAGAGCATTAATTATCCAATTAGTGGTTGAAGCTAGTTGGATTGATCTGTTTTGACGCGGATTTCGTTGAGCTTACATTTGTAAATAGATGAGGCGCGTTTACTTTTCAAAACAAAAGGCATAACAATTCCTAAACATTCACAAAGCAATCCTAGAATATATATATATATATATATATATATATATATATATATATATATATTCGTAATTTAGTGGTCGCACGTTAACCTTTTTTAATAATGTTATCGTGTTCTACACACTACTTTTTCTACTTAACTTTATTGTTATATTTATTGTGATTATTTCCAATCGTGTATTGATGTTATTGAGGCTTCAAGACTTTAACTACATTTAGGTGATTTTCGCTCACAATCATAATTTTAAATTGTGAGAACCGTAGCTTGGCGGATATTATACTGCACTAGTTAGCATTATTTTCTTTAGAATTTCAAGGAATACGTATAACCAATTTACTTGTTTTAAACGAGTAGTGTGTTTTCTTTTATAGGACTCGAGGCAATTAGAATTTGTTTAATAAAATGAATGTAATCTTAAAAATACGTACATTTGTTAAAATTAATAAGTGTACGCATATATCTTCGCTGTTGTCATGCATGCCATATTAGTTTATTTATGAGCTGCGTTTGGATAATTTTAATTTAAGCTCATAACTTAATAAATATTTAATGATATTGGGCATTATGCTTTTTTGATGCAGGCAGTAAACAGGAATTTGCAGTTTCTCGATGATGATGATGATATGCAATGACTTATCCTTTAGAACCTACATATTTTGTGAATTCAAATTGGTAAGCTTTGTAGACAGTGACGCTGCTCGTGTTGCAATATTTGTTAAAAGTTCCACATTTGTAAAACCGCAATATGTCGTGCACTGCTGCTTCGCAATTACGCAGCGCATCTAAACATAGTTCAACGGAAACTGTGCGCCTCATGTAACACTAAGCCACGTTTCTTATTTATCCATCAATCCGATTTCGAACGTAATGTCATTGCATTTAAGAAACTATGTAGTAGGGAACATTAATTGATTTTGTATAGCAATAATTCTCCCTTTTCCGTAAATTTAAAGGGAAAACACTTTTATTTATGATCTCCAGCAGTTGTAAACGCTGGTTGGTTGTCATTTTTTGCGTAGAATAAAACAATTCTATACAACATTGTTTAGTTTTATATCTGCTCGTATCTATTCATCCTCTTTAGAATTTCCTCAAGCTTATCTAGGTTTTTAATTATTCCTTGAATTTCATTGCAGCTGTTGACCTGGTTATGATATGAAAATTAATGTATATATATATATATATATATATATATATATATATATATATACTTCATGGGTGGCTAGATAACGTATAAGAAACCATCATTAGAACAAATTCCCGTCCTCTTTGCTCTATCAGAGGTCAATTAAATAAAAAGCTGTTTTAATCGTTCCATGAAGAGTTGCGGTTATATCGGTAATATATATGCTGACGCTATGAACTATAAACTGCATTGTATACTGACATGTAAATAATACAATATAGTCGTTTATTCTGATATATATATATATATATATATATATATATATATATATATATATATATATATATATATAATATTAAAGGTAAAAAAGCATGTTGCAATAGTTTGGGTGTCATAGAACTTCCGTGAATAAAATGGCTAAATTATCCTCAGAATCTGCAATTGGATTTTCAAATTTTATGCACTTATTTTAATTAGCAGTTTTCATTATACTTCAGAATAACAGATAAAATTAGTGCTTTAATTGATTGTGCAATTAATGTGATGTATGTTATATAATCACACCTTTTTTCTGACACCGTTCTATGGATCGATATATTACTGTTAATTGCATTCTTTTCTGCAATTTATATGTATATATATATATATATATATATATATATATATATATATATATATATATATATATATATATGGGCGTGTGTAATATCGTTTAATTATGCCAGGCTTTTCTATTGCTGATTTAAACAAACTTTACTAAAAGAAATGAATTTTTTTAGGACATTTGTATTCTGGAATTTTACATTTCTGGTATCTCTCTAATAGACCGAGACAACCAAAGCATATTGATGCGCGCACATGCATTTATCGATTTAACTTATGCTGTTCACTAATCAGAAAATATTGTGTATGTATGTCTCGCTAGCTAGTCTGATATTCTTGCACCAGTGGCCTTTTCTTTATAATACGTTTATTGTTTCAAGAATGGCGCACAATCAAAAATGAGAATTTATTTGTAATTTGAAGCACAGTATGCAGATGCCAAAATCAGCTTATGTTAAATTGTGTAATTGTCTGAACAAGTGTGGGCTATACCTGAACTGAATATATGTCATACGAATATCAGTTCTTGCTACGATGATTTCGTCTATTTGTCATGTTTGACGGTTAATATTGTTGTGTTGGATGAAGTGTTTTCCTTCATCCATTGCCAAAAGTCTCAAATGCTTGTGGCCATTCTACGTTGTTGACATTTTTAATAATTCCATATTTTAACAGACACGATTTTGTATTAGGCGATCCAATGCGCAATTGATCAATTTTCCCTAAATATCTTCTGTTCTATGGCAATACAGTTCTAAGCTTTCTTTGAAAATATGTCTTTTGTGTTGAAATAGGTTTTTTAAATCGCTCAACTTTTTTTCTCCTTCAGAGATTTCCAAAAAAATTGGCCATCCTCATTCGGCGCAAATAACTGTTTAGATGCGATTGATATCTTTTACACGCGCTATGTTACGTTTCCGCTGCCTCCAGTGGAAAATACTCAATTTTCGAACTGATATTTGTTGAAAATACAATTAGAGATGATTTTCTTCAAACCATCATGCGCACTCATTTTATTGATGCATTCGTCTTACAAATAATATGTTTAAAAATGACTAAGGATTTGAATCTTGTAATTAATCGCTATTGTACTTATGTTATCATGTGTGTGTGTGTCTTTTTACATCCGACAGTTTCACCACCTGCCTCCCTGTTGCTTCTCAATTTAGCTTATAGCTCTTCGTTAAGTCGAATCTTTTACAAATTATACCTTCAGATAAATATTCTTTTCGAATAATTTTTTTGTACAATTACGCGCAATGGCTTATTGCTAACTAGTGATTTCCCGGTCCTATTTGAGCTGACTGTATTGACATTTATATGCACAATACGCAACTATCCGAATAATTTGATCTTTTTCTCATTGTCCTGACGGTCTCCTTTTCAGTTGTCCTGCAACTTGCAAAATATGGTATATTGCATGGTTTTTTAAATAAGCAAAATAAAATTTTAAATTTATTTTTGATTTTTCTATTGCTGTCAAATGTTTGTCGTTAAAGTAAATACTGTAGAAAAATGATTTTTTCAAAAACGTGCTTGGCCAAAGCTAGACATTAAAACTGAGATAATTTGCTAACTACTCGTTCTTCAAATAATCTTGGTTTTATGGAGAATATAATGTTAGATATGATCTTAATTTTGCAATACCTTGTAATAAAGATATAAGTTTAAAACTGTTAAATTATTTGAATGGATAGAAGTGAATGTCGTTTCGTTAGCACAGTTGTAAAGTAATTGACTACTGTTACACAGAAATACACAAACGAATAATAAGTCTTATGCCACTAGGGAAGAATTAACCAGGCCTTAACTGGTCCATGTCTGCCGTTAGATGTTCGCCCATCCAAGTACCTCTTAGTTATTGTTCGTACGGCGCGAGGTAATTGTGACCGACATCTCGAATAATGGCATCAGATCATGGGATCGGTGGTCTACCACTCCATACACAAGAATATTTTGATAAGCCTAGCGGGCATAATGCGTAGGTGAACTTCTTAGATAGTTACACGGGCGGGCAAACCGCATTCCTCTTCTAGATGCGACGATGATGTAGCATCGAAAAACTATTGACTCGTAAATTTCGTCCTTAAATAATGCCTACTTAAGCTCAACTGATAATGATCTAAACCAAACCGATTGAATGTATTTGTTTTAGAAACTGTCCATGCATTTTTAGCTTTGATCGCTCATCTTCTGTCTCCGCGGCAAAAATGTGAACCGATAGTCTACTTGGATACGACCCTGGATTAATTATTCACAAGAATAAACGGATGGTTGTATATTTTCACTTGAATATTTGTCTGCAACAAGGCTAACATGTTTGGAAATCTTGGAGGTATCCAGAAACCCAGGTTTTTCCAGGAAACTGACCGGTACCATGCTGACTAGCTTGAGTGTCATCATTTTTGTGGATAATCATGCTTCCGCTCAGTTGAGACGGTCTTCTTCCTCCAAAAGACGGCAATAAGCTCATGCATATCCTTTCGAACTATTTCTACAAACGAATAGTTCCTGGTAGCTTTGCGGTCAACATCAGATTGTCAATCTTTGCCATTTCAACAAAATAGTGAATTACGATATTGAGAGTAGCAAGATTTGAGGACGCCAGCTTTGCGAACAATGCTATATTTTATATGTTACGGACGGACGAAAAATTAAAAGTGCCTGATGAGTTCCACATCAGAAACTGGAGATGCTTGTATACTTTAGCAGTATAACCACTACTAATATATAAAATATGTGAGTTTAAAGCAAAATATTTTCTACGTGTTGACGCTTCTTCCAACTGATTAACAATACCAAGAAAATAGTGATACATATCCGCGTACAAGCTTGGACTCGATTTCGTTTGGGGTTCGCAGCAATTTCATCATGCTGAATAGCTTCTGTGTGAGTGTAGATTGTTTTTCGGACAGGATGACAGCATAGCAATACACCAATATTTATAAATTAATCGTGTACTAATATATAGCCATGATATATAACTGTTTTGAATATAAAAGGACACCAGGGTGCCCATTCATAGTAGATAAGCAACCAAGAAAGCACCCAGACTTGGGAAACAGGCCTAAACCTGCTCAAGGTAGCTCTTTAAAGCGCTCAAGATACTATTTTCTCCTTTCGCTTATAATAACAAGGGGCCCCAGGGAGCATAGGCTTACATTGTTCGTATACGGAAATTCGCGCATGAAATAAGTAGCCACCTGAAGTGGAATTCTAAACAGATTCTGGTGGCCAATATACTAATTGGATCCAATTTAACAATAATTGTTTGCGCGGGTGGTGGTAACAATTCTTTAAATCAAGTTTTGGAGCTTGAAGTAAACACCAATCCCATTGTATTTAACCAATCATCGAACAACATAACAAAACTACCGCTAGCCGCCAAAAGTGCGTTGCGGCGGGTGGTAGTTTTGTTATGTTTTTCGACGACTGGTTAAATACAATTGGATTGGTGTTTACTTCAAGCTCGCAAACTTGATTTAAAGAAACTAATTGGATCCGTTTGTTAGGTCAATGTAGTACCGGTTATACACTCCCATCTCGAGACGATAAACCATCGTCTGCTTATCAGAACGGGATCCATCTGAGTACAGTTTAATGTTGTAGTCACAACTGAATAATAAAAATTGCTATACTGTTTAGTAAGATGTCGGTGATGCTGATCGATTCATCATAAAATATAAAAGCATCATGCTAGTTTAGTGTACCATTCACTTTTTCAATCGTCGTAAAACAGAATGTCAGAAAGTTACTCAAAGCCAAAGGCCGCAGCCGTTAACATTCCAACGAATTTATCATTATAATGAGCAGAGTAGTTGAGAATTGGTGTGCTTACAATTAAGGAACCCAGAACCAAGTTGTCCAACGTCGGCAAAATGAAAGTTTATAGGCCAACGGTAACTTAGGTCTTTTGTCGCAGAACTGGATAACAGAAAGCCTACAGTATACGTGAGGAGATCACTTGCTTGTAGAATTGACTTCTCCCGCGTATTAGACACGATAGCGGCGCACAGTGAATCATTGAAAGCAACTTTAGTGCTCTAGAGAAAAACAATGTTAAAAACGTATATACAGTGATTGGCTCAAAGGCAGAACTGTGGCATAAACAATGCCTGAGCGACACACAAAGAACCGAAAAAGCAGCTGCAATGCCACCTCACGTGTAACGGTGTTGTGCTTCATTGAAATGTAGATATCGTCTCGAGCCGTTTCACTCTATTTTCCCGGAGCTCGTGCGCGTAATAACGATATTTTGCAGTGTCTGTCAGTGGACGAAATGCGTCGAACGATGAACAACCTCCATTAATAGGTCAGTGCTGCTTTGTTTACCTGCAATAATTCGCAACGATATCGATCAAACTGCAGTATCGCATACAGGGTCTCCCATCCTGGTAAGCCCAACTCAAGGCTCAGTCTGAAGAAACATGTTTGTGTGGTAAATTGACAGAAACAAAGCCCTAACGAGCCTAGATTTTCATTGCTATTGTCAGTCATCGAGCCTCTCTTGCTCCTACAGTCTTTTAAATACTGTTTGTTGCGAAGAGCTAATATATATGCAAGTATGTATTAGGTTTTGCGAACCTAGTAACAAATTAGTTCAGTTGTGACCAGAAGGATAAACCAAAGGCAGCATGAACGGAAAGTATAATCTCATGCACATTCGTTTCGTGCTTACTGGCGACTCATCAGTAGGAGCCGGTATTACGCCCTTTAACCACTATATATTCGGTAGAAGAATGTGGAATAATAGGACGGTACAATCTCCTAGACGAATGTGTAAACCTGTAATAGTGAAGCTAACATAATCTGAAGTCAACGGCAATACGACTTCAATGCTAACTCACACTATATAATATATATACCGAGTCTGTAAAGGATACTAACACTATGGCCATTGTGTTAGTAACTGATACCTTTTTGAAATCGATGAGTACCGGATACTAACACTATGGTTTCCGAGTCGGTACATGATACTAACCTGATGGATATAAATTTATGCTAAAGTTCACCCAAATTGAGAATTACAACAATTTCCGAACACCTGTTACTCCAGTTAAACCATACACTCTGGCCTTCATCGATATCAGTTATCACATTTCGCGGTAAGCATGACATCATTCAATTCAATATATTACAGTTAAATACTGTTTGTTGCGAAGAACTAATATATATGCAAGTATGTATTAGGTTTTGCGAACCTAGTAACAAATTAGTTCAGTTGTGACCAGAAGGATAAACCAAAGGCAGCATGAACGGAAAGTATAATCTCATGCACATTCGTTTCGTGCTTACTGGCGACTCATCAGTAGGAGCCGGTATTACGCCCTTTAACCACTATATATTTGGTAGAAGAATGTGGAATAATAGGACAGTACAATCTCCTAGACGAATGTGTAAACCTGTAATAGTGAAGCTAACATAATCTGAAGTCAACGACAATACGACTTCAATGCTAACTCACACTATATAATATATATACCGAGTCGCAACAAACAGTATTTAACTGTAATATATTGAATTGAATGATGTCATGCTTACCGCGAAATGTGATAACTGATATCGATGAAGGCCAGAGTGTATGGTTTAACTGGAGTAACAGGTGTTCGGAAATTGTTGTAATTCTCATTTGGGTGAACTTTAGCATAAATTTATATCCATCAGGTTGGTATCATGTACCGACTCGGAAACCATAGTGTTAGTATCTGGTACTCATCGATTTAAAAAGGTATCAGTTACTAACACAATAGCCATAGTGTTAGTATCCTTTACAGACTCGGTATATATATTATATAGTGTGAGTTAGCATTGAAGTCGTATTGTCGTTGACTTTAGATATGTTAGCTTCACTATTACAGGTTTACACATTCGTCTAGGAGATTGTACCGTCCTATTATTCCACATTCTTCTACCAATATATAGTGGTTAAAGGGCGTAATACCGGCTCCTACTGATGAGTCGCCAGTAAGCACGAAACGAATGTGCATGAGATTATACTTTCCGTTCATGCTGCCTTTGGTTTATCCTTCTGGTCACAACTGAACTAATTTGTTACTAGGTTCGCAAAACCTAATACATACTTGCATATATATTAGTTCTTCGCAACAAACAGTATTTAACTGTAATATATTGAATTGAATGATGTCATGCTTACCGCGAAATGTGATAACTGATATCGATGAAGGCCAGAGTGTATGGTTTAACTGGAGTAACAGGTGTTCGGAAATTGTTGTAATTCTCAATTTGGGTGAACTTTAGCATAAATTTATATCCATCAGGTTAGTATCATGTACCGACTCGGAAACCATAGTGTTAGTATCCGGTACTCATCGATTTCAAAAAAGGTATCAGTTACTAACACAATGGCCATAGTGTTAGTATCCTTTACAGACTCGGTATATATATTATATAGTGTGAGTTAGCATTGAAGTCGTATTGTCGTTGACTTCAGATTATGTTAGCTTCACTATTACAGGTTTACACATTCGTCTAGGAGATTGTACCGTCCTATTATTCCACATTCTTCTACCAAATATATAGTGGTTAAAGGGCGTAATACCGGCTCCTACTGATGAGTCGCCAGTAAGCACGAAACGAATGTGCATGAGATTATACTTTCCGTTCATGCTGCCTTTGGTTTATCCTTCTGGTCACAACTGAACTAATTTGTTACTAGGTTCGCAAAACCTAATACATACTTGCATATATATTAGTTCTTCGCAACAAACAGTATTTAACTGTAATATATTGAATTGAATGATGTCATGCTTACCGCGAAATGTGATAACTGATATCGATGAAGGCCAGAGTGTATGGTTTAACTGGAGTAACAGGTGTTCGGAAATTGTTGTAATTCTCAATTTGGGTGAACTTTAGCATAAATTTATATCCATCAGGTTGGTATCATGTACCGACTCGGAAACCAAGTGTTAGTATCCGGTACTCATCGATTTCAAAAAAGGTATCAGTTACTAACACAATGTCCATAGTGTTAGTATCCTTTACAGACTCGGTATATATATTATATAGTGTGAGTTAGCATTGAAGTCGTATTGTCGTTGACTTCAGATTATGTTAGCTTCACTATTACAGGTTTACACATTCGTCTAGGAGATTGTACCGTCCTATTATTCCACATTCTTCTACCAAATATATAGTGGTTAAAGGGCGTAATACCGGCTCCTACTGATGAGTCGCCAGTAAGCACGAAACGAATGTGCATGAGATTATACTTTCCGTTCATGCTGCCTTTGGTTTATCCTACAGTCTTTGTTGGGACGGCTAGTTACTGTATAACTTTTTCAGGGCTCTCCATTCCCTACTCTTTTATACTCCAATAGAGCTAGCTACAATACAACAACATTTGTTGAAAACACACATGTGCATTTACTATTAGAATCACACGTATACACATAAAGCTAAAAAACACATGCATAAACAAATACACTTGTATGCATGAATACATACTTACTAAAACATGCATTCCTAATAAACAGTAGGATTAAAATTTAAAAAAAATTATCAATGCCGTCACGATAGTTGAACTTGCACCTTTTAAATCGGTTGAACGCTACTTCCGCAAGTATTCCAGCCGCAAATAATCATATTAAGGTGGAGAGAGCAAAGAGCATGAGATTAGTAGCTGTGTCTGCTGTAAATAAACACCGCCTTCCATTCCTATTGGATATAGCTTGGAGAGAAAGAAATATCTCTAAAAAGAAACGAGAATACCTAGGCCTCCATTTAACGAATACATCAGGTCAACTAAATTCAAAAGTTAGGCGACATCAGCACTTCTCAAAGGTGACCCTAGCTACCTCTGAAGAGTTGTCCAATAGGGGAAACTCTTTCAGTTAGCCACATAATATGTAATCTTTGCAGAGCTGAAAGAGTTTATTGGTTGAGTGTAAAACTGTCGAATTGTGCTTAAACATTCAATCGTCTCCGAATTTTTTCACCCGCATGTGCTAAAGAAACACTACATCATTTAAGAAGAAATCGTTACTATCAAGGAAACTTAGCCGTATTTCCGCCTATTAAATTTAAATGAACGCATAACATTCTGTCTGTGACCTTGTGCATGAATTATATGAATAAATGATTGCTATAAGTCAATAAGCTGAGAATGAGAATTAAACTGTTAACAATTACAGACGACTTGAAACGTAGAGAAAAGGTAATAAACTGACTTCGAGAATTTATCTACACAGTGTTATAGAAAAGACCGTGAAAACAGGCATAAATAGTTGTTTAAAGCATGATAAAAACTTCGAAACTGAATTTATCTAAATTAACAGAATTCCAGTTGTTTTGTTTCTTGAAGATATTTCGGCGATTCTTGGCAAGTAAATTAATCTCTATTGACAGCAGTTTCATTTAGATGGACATGCATGTGTATTAATAATATTCAACTGAATCTTTCTTTGTTATGTTTACACATACACATGCACATGTGTGACGTGCGCCTTTTTAAACATATGACAACAACTGTTATTAAACAAGTCAATCCTAAGTAAAATCTGAGTGGTTTGAGTGAAATTTGACATTTGCATGGCTCGTTCTGATTTCTAATTTTATCACTTACGGCGGAATGACGTTATGATGAGTGTATCCAATTTACTGGGTCCCCCAACGTAAATGTGAGAGTGACCGCAGTTACGGTACTTCACATTTTGAATATATAACACATAATCTAACGCATATAAATGTTGAATCCATAATCAGAAACTTGATTTTAAAAATTTTGACCACCACCCGCGCAATCAATTATTGTTTAATTGTATTGTCTATATATATATATTTGTGGCGAATGCTATAAACAGCTAATGTTTGTGACTGCATAGAAATTTTGCAGCCGACATTTCCAGTCACGTACAATGTATGCAAGACTACTAGAGGCGAGAGCCGCATATCTAATTTTGCTTTACATATATATGCAATGCGGTTTGATCCTCGCTAGTAAGTTTGCCGTCGTACTCTGATGATGATCATGGAAAGTCGAAACGCGTCAGTGCGTTGCGGCTGGCGGTAGTTTTGTTATGTTGTTCGACGACTGGTTAAATACAATGGGATTGGTGTTTACTTCAAGCTCGCAAACTTGATTTAAAGAATTTATACCACTACCCGCGCAATCAATTACTGTTTAATTCAGAAACACTAGTTTCACTTAGTGAGGTGGATATATCAATTATGGATTTATATACGCACACGTGACACGCAACTATCTAGTGAAAGGGCAGTCTGAAGTATAAATGATTGGGCTAGAGGAAATAGCGCGCTTGCTTCATTAGTTTATTGTTTAAAAATTGAATTCACACTGTGTTATTTAAAACGCAGATCAAATTAAGTCATAAATAGATTTTATGCTATAAAAAACAATAAATCGGATGAACTATCTTTCTTGCCCTATTTTCACTAACTTCAGACTACGACTATATTTTATTCGCATTCACCTTAAATTTATTTTGCTTAAAACTTTAGTGTCTCTAAACTACCATTGATTACACAGGTGGTCATAACAATTCTTTAATTCATATTCGCGGGTTTGAGATAAAGAAATTGATCATTGCATATATAACCAGTAGCAATGCCGTAAGCCACAAGCGCCGACACTTTTCGACGGAGAAATGACAAACGGAGATCAATTCGCGAACGCAAAATTACATATGCAATTCTCATATTCGGTAGTCTCGCAGACTGTCGTTATTTTTCAGAATTACATACCTTATTCAATAGATAACTTTATTTACTATTCTTTGTGCGCGAAATGCTGGTACTTTGCCGTTTTATTGTGTTCATCACGATTAATTTTAATTCATTATTCTATCAAAAATTTCCGAATTTTTTGAGATTTTTCCTCAATTTCTATTAATTCATTTTAATAGGTTTTCAATATTGCCCCAATACTGGATACACACAAATAATTCAGCTGAAGATATGTATTATTTTTTGAGCTAATGATTTCAAACTAACCACGTAATTCAGAAAACTAGCAGTATAGAGTTAGATTAAATAACATATCTTCATCGGCTTCTTGCACGAATAAATCAAGTTTGCGAGCTTGAAGTAAACACCAGTCCCATTGTATTTAACCAGTCGTCGAACAACATAACAAACCTACCGCCAGCCGCAACGCACTGACGCGTTTCGACCTTACATGATCATCATCCGAGTACGACGGCAAACTGACTATCGAGGATCAAACCGTATTGAATTTCGACGACTGGTTAAATACAGTGGGATTGGTGTTTACTTCAAGCTCGCAAACTTGATTTAAAGAATTGTTACCACCACCCGCGCAATCAATTATTTTTAAACTTAAGGCATTGGATGGATTGAGCCGCATTGATCAACATGCGTGACGGCAAAGTAGTTCATTGCTGTATTCATGTAAACACAAATTTGTGTGTGTATGTATGTATGCTTGTATTTATTTAATTTCGCATTACCCTACAGATGGCACAAAATAGCAGCAATTCCCGGTATTACAAAAGATTTCCATTAGGATGAAGCCAATGTAGTAAGTGAATCGAAACTGCTACCTTATTATGTTTATTTTGTATCGATAAAATATAAATATATACAACAAATAATGATGAAACCGATCTACTGAATGAATTTAGTTTGCTACCTGATGCAATGTTTAGTTAATGCTGAAAAAATACATATAATCTTAATAGTGCCATTATACTTCAAGGCAATATAAATTACCTGAGTGGAATGTTGTCTGTTGTATAATGACAGATCTGGAGTGGCTAAGTAAAACTTCAAGTATATAGAGATTTCAAATAGGATCCAAAAGAAGGAACTGATAAGCAGAAAATATAGGTTGATATGTCTTCAAATTTCGTGTAGTACGCAGCACGAGTGTAGCAGTGGATAGCCGTGACTGAAGCAAATATGCCTTTGTTTGTTTCTCGTCTACGGAAATTAATGGAGTTCTTTAAGAATTTCCGATAAGGACGAATCTGGTCTACTAGATGAATAACATTTGCCACCTGATATGATGTTGCGTTTATATATATGGGGAAATTTTAATATCCCATTTATCAGGTTATTCAAATATTCATAATAAATATCATTTTGATTTAGATGAAATCGGTCACTTATTTCCATTCAGATCAGTTTCATTTCACGCCTACACTTAATCGATTTGATTTATGTCTGTTTAAATCTCCACTTCAACACGTAATCGCTAGATTGAATTGCAGCCAATTCAGTTTTTTTATTTTCAAAAGTCAAAATATACTTGCCTATTACGCTGTTATGTTAGCTAACTTAATTTCTTCATTCTTTTGCACAAATTTAAAATAGCTATATCTAAAACAGTCATTTGTAAACTGGCGTTGAGATATCGGCTTTTTAAGCCTAAACGATTCACATAGTTAATTTTTTAATTTCGTAAAATTCACAAAATTCATATTACGAAAAACGAGGTGTTAGTCACTTGTACCACTGAGAAGAATCCCAATTACCCATCCATTAAGAATTTCTGCCCTGCGACGGGCAAGCTTTCAATTCGTGTCAGAGGAAGGGGTCCAGCAACGCTATTAATTAAGTGCTTTAGTATGGTTTTCGCAGACATTCACAGTTAATTTCTTGTTGTTCCTTTTCGTTCTCTATTGATCGGTTAGAAGATCTTGGCTTTTCAGTGCCTACCCTTTTGTTGTAAATTAAACTACGTTCATGTTTGCATTCATTTACTAATAGTCATGCATACATCTGAACATTAGTGAAAATCTGTGTACCACACAGGGGACTCCGATAGAACCAGCAACCAGTAAACTCAATAAATCACGCCTCAGCATAGGATCAACCAAGAAATATGGAAATCTGCCCAAATCCCATCCAGTTTGCTAGATTTACACAAAGATACTCATGTCTGTAATGTGGAATAACAGTCGTGATCTTTCACATACATATCAAACCACTGTCACCATTGGCAAAGACAAAATTAATAGTTTTTCAGGTTGAAGAAATTTTTATCTTATTTTATCCCCACTCATACGCGTATACACACATTTATCTATTTTCGAAAAGCAAACCAACAGAGAATTTGAACGTGAGTGAATGAAACAGAGAAATGACAAATTTATCACACAAATATTGTTCTTCAAGTACTGTACACAGTTTAGACGCAGACAGGACTCGAATCGGGGACACGCCTGCTTCTGAGTCTTTGCCAATCCACTGCACCATCCTGACGCACAATAATTACAGATTGCGGATAGACACTTAGAACTTTAGGTCTAAACAGATGCTAAATAGGCTCCACCTGAAGAAAAGGTAAACCAAAGCCATCGGTCAGTAAATAAATCGAAATTGTGCGTATTTTGCAGCAGGGTGGCACAAACTGCGAAGCAGAAGAGTCCAGGTTTGAGTCCTGTCTGCGAAAAAATTATGGACAGTACTTGAATAGATCGAAATCTACTTGATGAATTGCTTTACCTACAATGCTTATTTTATAAAGAAAACTGAATATAAAATGGGATTTGTGAATAAATTAATCGCTCATGTCAGCAATAGGGCATTTTTTAAAAAAATCTTTATAATATTCGTCTTTTATACCGCTTTTCATTTTTTGACACAAAAAAACTGCGAAGAAATATTTTCCATGTTCACATGAACACAAGTGATTCTAAACAGTGCCTAATTTGTCAATGCGCGATGATAATTGTGTAAACTTTACTCTGTATGCACTTTTGCAAATAAAAAAAAAAGCTAAAAGCGCCTATGGAAGACGATTGAACGTTTTTTCCCAGGAAACTTTATCAGCCGTACCATTCTAGTACAAGACGTAGAGCCAACGCCACCAAAAAAGTAACGTCAATAGTACTGCATCAACCTACGCTGATCGCGTGGTGCAAACATTCTGTTTAAATCGTAATTTATTGACTTACTATTTGTCATCGTACTCTGATGATGATGATCAAGGAAGGTCGAAACGCGTCATTGCGTTGCGGCTGGCGGTAGTTTTTGTTATGTTGTTCGACGACTGGTTAAATACAATGGGATTGGTGTTTACTTCAAGCTCGCAAACTTGATTTAAAGAATTGTTACCACCACCCGCGCAATCAATTATTGTTTAAATTGTATTGCCTATATATGTTTATGTGGCGAAAGCTGCAAACAGTTAATGTTCGTGACTGCATAGAAATTGTGCAGCCGACATTTCCAGTCAAGTTCAATGTATGCGAGACTGCTAGAGGTGAGAGCCGCATATCTAAATTTGATTTCCATATATATTCAATGCGGTTTGATCCTCGATATTCAGTTTGCCGTCGTACTCTGATGATGATCAAGGAAGGTCGAAACGCGTCAGTGCGTTGCGGCTGGCGGTAGTTTTGTTATGTTGTTCGACGACTGGTTAAATACAATGGGATTGGTGTTTACTTCAAGCTCGCAAACTTGATTTAAAGAATTGTTTCCACCACCCGCGCAATCAATTATTGTTAAATCGTAATTTATTGACTTATTTTTTCAAACGCGACCAATGTTCAAAATTGCCAACGATAATAAAATCAAATAGTTTAAAATTTAGTATTGCTTGACTGTAACCGCAGGTGAAATAAATATGTTGAGTAAGCGTTAAAATAAGTTGAGCTGGTCAAGCCCAGTTTTATGCAAAAACAGCAACTACAATATTTCGGTAAAAATGAAATTTATTTTGAACTTAAACAAAATATTTACAATTAACTGTTGCTAAACGTGTCCGTTTGAACTCTAACAAAAACGAAGATCCACGCGAAACGCAGACGCACCGATGGAAGCAGGTAACGATTGTCATTGTCTAATCTGTTGTGTTCTTCGCCATATGCTTTTCACAATAAGCTAAACATATTAGAATGGAAGAAGAAACCTATTATTCAGGAGTGCCGTACACAGACATGCGTATTTGTGTATATACACATACAAATAAAAACTATTGGAAGAAAAAATATTTTATAGGACTAATCGTATTGACGATAAATCAAAGCTGGCCTAGCTAATATAATTTATTTTTAATGATGTTTTTCATGCCGAATACGTAAAAAATTCAGTGTTCAAAACAAATAAAACGTACGATAATGGGTAGTGCATAATTATATATATATATATATATATATATATATATATATATAATGTATCAAAATTACTGAATTAAAATTTATCTATAACATGATTGCATACACGTGTATATCAATGCAAGTGAAACTGCGCTGTTCGAATTTAAATTTACCATTTTCACGCTTCAAACTAATATTTTTTTCTTACCTTGTGAAATGATGACTGTAGGAGGTACCCGGGAATGAATTCGGGAAATTTTTCACTAAACAGAGGAGATGGTAATTAATTAATGCTGAATACAACACAGAAACCACTATTAAATTGTCTCGTATTATTTGCTTCAGTTGATGGAAGCCAGTTCTAGCCAGCAAGTTCACACTTACAAGTAAACACTTCCCGTGAACTTCCAGTGGAGAATTCCTTTACGGGCCTTTTAAAGCTCATACAAAAAGACGCAGGGCCAAAAGCCGCATAGAAATGCAGTAGTATTGCGTATTCAATAGGCAACTCACGTAACCAGTTAGGCGTTCATTTTTCCATGACAAATAATTACAAATAAATAGTGATTCTAGCCAAAGCAATACCTCATGCATAAAAAGAGCACATCATTGCAGCGTCAACTGATACCCACGGCCCTCAATAAGCAGAATTGTAACCTAAATTGTGAGATAATAAGATCAGGGAGTCGGCAGTTGACACGAGGAAATATATACGTCTGAAAATTTAGCAGTGGTAAAAATACCCTATTTAAGAATTCTCAAATCATAATACATAGTAGTTAATTAATGGGCTACACCAATTGCGAGAAATGGATATGTAAGCATGCGTACTTGGCAACATACATTTTCGTATGCTGATTTCCACGTTACGTTCGCCATCTGCGAAAAATACGAGTTGTCATTGTGCATTTGGCCAAGTAGCCTTTATAGTATGCACATGGTACGAAAATTCAAAGTCCACTGAAAACATAAATTACAACACACCGAAACAAGACAAAACACTACAAGTGTAAAATCCAATGACTAAAAAAAATATCACAAAGAATTTCTTGTAATTATTTGTATTTTTTATTCTCTCGCTTTGTTTCTGTTTTATGACAATACATTTTTCGTTCCATAAGATAGCTCATGACATTAGTCGAAAAATCAGATTAACAAAAATATGCCTCTAAGGCCAAGTGAAATGAATAGCAATTCAACGGCTTGAAAGAACAACAATATAGAAAGGATGGAATATAAATTTACATTAAGTTATCATATTTATTGAATCCGCAGACAAACATGGGATTCGCTCAGGCAGCAATCTCTATCGTGTATAATTAATTTATGTGTGTAAATATTTTCATTAAAACTTTTACCTGAAGATGGTTTTAAAAAATAACAGCCCGTTATCACATTTGAGAGATACAAACAAAGCAAGGATGCTTTGAACAATTAAACGATCTTCAAGTAAGCTAAAAATAAGTATAAAAAATCATTCATTATTGCAGACCACACCCATTTACAATAGTTCCAGTAGAGCTTTGGACAATGTGGCCGAAAAATTAAAGCTCTTTCATTGCGTCTAATGGTTGACAGTATGCTTTCGTGTTAATGAAATTACGTAACCATTGGCTTTTTTCTCTTTCTTATATTCTTACAAAATAGTGCATAATGTCTAGAAAAATCGCAGGAAAGTATACGCGTGTCTCGTTTTTGGCCGACTTTATCCCAATTTACGTTGTCGGTATAAATGCACAGCTCCCTGTAGTGATTATTATTATTTATTTACTGCGGCTGACTCCTTTTGGAGGATAAGCCGGATCCATGACATTTCATGGAGTTTCTTGGGAATTTGGTACAAGTGGTGTCCCCTCACCACTCGGCTTTTTGATCGAGGACGCACCTCTAGCCTTTGCACATCCAAGCGCAGTCTGCAAGGCAGCAGTAAGTTGCATGGTTGCCGGTGGCTGTTGAGAGCTCATTCGCCATTCGGAAGTACGGGGTACTGTCCAGGAGTCCATGTAATCCTGTGGCTGTTGTCCCCTTTTGTGGCGGGGAACACACGCCGAGTCATGGTGCCGTCGTCGGGCTCATGTGGTATTTTATAGGAGATCCGATTGCCGGTCGGAAATCCACCACGCCCTGGTGACACCACCGCCATAGCCCCGTTAGCCCATGTACGATCGGCCATCGAGACATGGTTGACACCGTCGTACCACGTTGAGGAGGGGATGTAGTGATTAACAACAGAGATTTTGACTCAGACTTACTTTAGCTGAACCTTCCTTCTGGCTGGAGTTCTTTTTACCACTAATCCTGGCAACCAGTTGTTTAACATCAAAATTATCATAATGGACAGTAATTGTGGACCACATATGCTTAAATCTGCTATTGTGAGTATTGTGCTGTGTATATTGGCCAGATGATGGAACCGGAAATTAGATTCCGAAATGTCGCCAGGCAACGAAGATTAGATCGTGGTTAGTACGAACGATGTTGAAGCCTTCGGAAGAAAGGGACGAATCCGCACCCAGCCAAAACGAAGACCAGCTTGATTCGTAATTAGAAATTGGAATCAATCGGATCTTTGCGAAACGGACAGTACAAAGCAACAATCTGCGAAAGAAACTCGCGGAGAGTCAACATCTAAGGCTCGCACTGCGCATTAATCATTCAAATCATTGCGTTTGAAGTTTGTACAACTTAAATATAATCTATCTTTCCCGCAGCTATCCAACAGTTGTTCACCATTATCGTTGTGCAGTAAACATAAAGAGTATCTGCCTTAAATTAAGTTCTGCGTTTCTTAAGCGCACATTAATGTGTTAATGTGCTTAGTAAATATCTCGGGTCACAGTGAAAGGAGATCGGATCTAGGTTTAACGAATGGCCTTTTACTTGAACTAGTTATGATATTTAGCAATCCGACATTGTGCTCAGTCACTTCATCAACAATCACCACATTCATAGCATCTACAGAGCGTTTTTGCTATATTAGGAATGGAAAACAGAAGAAAAATAGGCAGAATCGGAAATGGGAGTGTCTATAGTAGCATGATTCTGCTAGTCTACCTTATACAATTCGGCAGATAGTGCGAGCTTTGTAATCCTGCACGACTGCCGACACAGTGTCTATTACAGTTCGTATTGATCATAGTTATATGTGGTCTGTAAAAGAATTCTAGGTTACCTATTTATAGTGGGGATGCTTGGTATTCAGTTTTCCCTCTTAGAGTCTGCCAAACAAGGCTGATGAGTAATATCCGCTCAGATGCCAGTGGCTAAAGTGTCCATCAGCGGCCAAAACCTGTCTGTCACGCTTGCCCTCATTCCGCCACTGTCATTCAATCATATAAATGTCAGCAAAAAGTGTCGTTAGTTGACAAAAATTCACATTCTATTGGACTGAATGTTTAACCAAAAATTTTCTTCATAGAAATGCAGGTAATCCTATACTGTAGTTTTTTTGTAGAGGCCCTTTGGTCACTACCATAAGAGAGCCTCTGAGATGCCAGGCCCGGATCATCCATATATGCGGTATTATCATCTAATTTGGAGCACTTAAGTTCCTCGTGAACCAAATTATCAGTTGTCCTCGAAATTTAAGATTAGCCTCTATGCTAATCACAGCAAATAATACATGCAAATAAATAACCTGATCTCGTTGTAACACAAATTTATTGCTAAAATCGAAATAGTAATTATAAAACCAGAAAGTTGTTACAAGTTAACAGAGATCATTTTGCGTCCAGCACACAGAACAGACAACTCAAAATTATTTAATTCATTAATAAAACTCTATAAATCTATATCTTAGCATTCATTGATCTTAATTACCTGATCTGCGTTTTGACTAACGCAGTAATGATTCCACTTGTTTCCTTTCTTCAAAATATTTCGGCTGTCGTTATCGACAGAGGCCATGCGCCTAATCAAGGTCAGAAGAGGTGAACATAGAAGTTCATGTAATTATGGACATATTAATAAATATTATCTTGCCCGTCATGTAGTGGAGACCGGACTCACTATTAACTGCGATGATTGCAAACGCATCGCAATATTTAGTCGTAATAGGGTGACGAGATTGATTAGATAATCCACCGTAATTAAATCTAGGGAAAATATTATGTACGAAACAGTTGTTGAAAACTCGTTAGGTTCGATTTTGAATACCGCATAAGTTAATAGCAGGAAAAGACGATTGCATGAATTCGAATCTGAAGTTGGCCCGGTAAAAGATTAAGAACATCGGATTCAGACTGACTCACTAGTGGGCATATTATTTAATTAATGACTAATCAATTATTAAGAATATTGTCTTTTTAAAGTCGCCTATAAAATTTCTTGCCTAACAATCACTTATTTTATTTAACATCTTAATAAAGCTTCTTAATTTAGTGAATAGAATTTTTGTGTCTTCCCCCCTCTTACCTATTAAGATCATTCTTGTAATGCAGCTTTTCAAATGTCTATTTATTGCAGAATAATTTATATATACATACATGTGTACTAATTATATTTAACAGAATCAATTTAGTTACGTATACATATACACATGCAAATGCGTGGCGTGCGCCTATTAATGATATGACAAGAACTGTTGCTGCAGAAGCCTATCCTGAGTACAACCTGAGTAGTTTGATTTGAAATTTAACACGTGAAAGGGTCATTCGGCTTTCTAATATTATCACTTACAATGCCATGTGGTTATGACGAATGTTTCTGATATATTGGTCTCCCCCCACCTGAAAAAGTGAGGACAATCTCAGTTACGTCATTTCACATGGAGTGCATAAAACAAAGTCTAGCGCATGCAAATGGTAAATTCTTATTCAGCCATTCTACTCTCACTTAGTTAGATGAACATAACTGTTACGGAAATACACACACACAATATATATATATATATATATATATATATATATATATATATATATATATTGATAGTTTCTAATTTCACCATTTTTTAAAATGTAAGAACAAAACAACGTACTCCATGGAATAACATTTATTAATAAATCTTATTTCTACCAGTATCTACAGCCATTGTTCTGGATTCGTTAGTATATTCGTTCATCCAATCCCACTGTACATGTGTTGTAACCAATCTCCTCTTCGTTATGCTGGCCTTTGCTTTGCGAAATTTAGACCACTACTTTTTTGCAATTTAGACCACTCCTTTTGCGTAACGTCATTTGGTGTGTCATCGCTTTCATTGTAATTGCGTCCGTAATTGATGTATGTGTCGTATTTTGCGAAGCGTTGGCTATTTTTAAAGGCATGTCGGTTATGTCTTTGTTCCAGTCCAATTTAATTTCTTTTTGAATTATTTTCTGCACGTTTGAGCAGGGCTTCAGCTTATAAATTGCAATAGCTTCAAAAGCCACAAGCATTTTCTCTGTTTTTGCCTTGTAGAGAACTGAAAAATTGTTACTACTAACAGCATGACCTGTGAGTAGTACATGTTCGCAAATTGCTGATTTTTGTGCAGGAGCTGCACCCCTCTTTAATAGTTTTTGAGGGAGATGCTGATTTATTCTAGTTTCGAGCCTCTTTTTTGATCTGCCGATGTACTGAGCGTTGCAGGTACATTGAAATTTGTATACAGACAAAGGTGTTGACGTCACAGAGAGGCTATCTTTTTCATTCGTGCGCATCAGTTTTGTTGTGTTGAACACCACTCTCACCTGTATTGATGGAAACTGTGCTTTTGTCGCTCGAATTACTTTTCGTTTGAAGATTTCCGCTGGAAGATCACCTCCAAAGGGAACACTAAGCGTTACTATCTGGGGAGTTTGATTTTCTTCCAAATTGGCCACGATTTTGTTGCGTTGCCTCAAGTTGTATTCAATGAACCAGTCCGGATAGCCATTATTTCTCAACGCTTCGCGAAGCAAATTTAGCTCTACTTCAATGTTGTCCGGTGAACAAATCCTGCGTATTCGTGTGCCCAAATTCATTATTAGGTTTCTTTTGTACGCCCTTGGCACACTACTCATATAATGGACATATTGTCCAGTCCAGCTTGATTTCTTGTTAACTGACCTTGAGAGAGTACCTTCTTCATCTCTCGTTATTCCTACATCTAGGAAGGATAAATATCCGTCTTGTTCTTCTTCTATTGTAAACTTGATTGCCTGGTCTACCTTGTTTATGTGATGTAGCAGTGAATTTGTATCTTCATCCTTTTCAACGACCATGAAAGTATCGTCAACGTAGCGCACGTAAAAATGAGCTCCATTGATAAATGGTTTTAAACCAGTTGTTTCTAAATGGTGCATGTATATGTCTGCCAATACTGGTCCAAGAGGACTACCCATACCTATGCCGTCAATTTGTCTGTAGAAGACTCCTTGGAATACGAATTGTACGAATTGTATATATATATATATATATATATATATATATATATATATATATGACACGCAACTATCTAGTGAAAGATCAGTCTGAAGTATTTAAAAAAATGTGTTTTCGGAATGCCAGCTTCATATTTTCCAATGCCGCGTTTTGTTTTGTCTTTGATCGGGTTGAGTTTTTATTCGTCCCAAAGATGTGATAGAACCGCATTTCCATTGGGACGAATACAAACTCAACCCGATCAAAGACAAAACAGAATTGGAAACTGTGATCAATCGGATCTTTGTGAAACTGTCCGTGCAAAGCTACAACCCGCGTACGCAAAACGCGTCATTGGAAAAAAGATCAGTCTGAAGTATAAATAATATGGCCAGAGGAAATATCGCGCTTGCTTCATTAGTTTGTTTTTTTAAAATTGGTGAGCATAGATCAACTGAAGAAGGCTGCCGATAACGGACGATCAGGAAATTTAGCTTAATCCAGTTTCGCAATTTTTAAAAAATTAAAATACTTTGATTTTGACAGTCTGCCTAGCTGGACTACTACATGCCTACCCATTGCCAGACCGAAAAGTTTGGTGGCTAAAAAATGTGTATTACTGACTTTCGTTCACTTCATTAGTATTTCATGATTCCCAAAATAAATAAACAGCAAAATCAGTCAAAATGACACGTGACAATAAATAAGACTTATTAAAATTACCTGATCTGCGTTTTGACTAACGCAGCTTTCATTGTTCCAGTAATTTTCTTTTAACAAAAAGAAAAGATTTAACCCTTAGACATTTCATGAGTGTATGAGATCCCATGCAATGATTGTAGTCTCAAGTATGTTGGTGAGACCATGCGTCCAATCAAAGTAAGAAGAGGTGAACATAAAACTGCGTGTAAGTATGGACATATTGCTAAATCAGATCTTGCTCGTCATGTAGTGGAGACTGGGAGGAATGCAAACGCATAGCAATATGTAGTCGTAATAGGGTGACGAGATTGATTAGGGAATCTATAGAAATTAAATCTAGAGATAATATTATGAATGAAACAGCTGTTGAAAAATCTTTAGGTCCGATTTGGAATACTGCACTAGCTAATGGAAGAAAAAGGCGATTGCATGAATTGGTAACTGAAGCTAGCTCCAGTAAAAGATTAAGAACATCAGATTAAGATTGACTAATTAGTGGGCTTTTATTCAACAAATGAATAAACAATTATTATGAATATAGTCTTCAAAATTTCATCTCTAACTATTCTTTTAATTTTAAAACAATTAGTGATTTCAACCCTAATTTTCTGTTTTGCACCCCCACCCGACCTATTGAAATTATTCCAATAATACAATATTTATAAGTAATAATTTGTCTGGCGCGTGCAAAGGGTAAATTAATGTCTATTGACTGCAGTTTCATTTAGATGTACGTACATGTGTATCAAAATAATTTAACCAAGTTTTTTAGTTATGCATACACATACACATGCACATGCGTGGCGTGCGCCAATAACTGTTATTAACTTATCTATCTTGAGTAAAACCTAGTGGTTTGAATTGTAATTTAACATGTGCATTAGTCTTTCGGACTTCTGGTTTTATCACTCATGGCATGTTTTTATGACGAGTGTTTCTGAATTATGGGTCTCCCCATCTCAGTTACGTCATTTACATTGAGTGTGTTAAAAAACGAATAGTTATTGCATGCAATTGATAAATTATTATTCAGCCACTCTGGTCTAAATTAGTTAGATGAAAACAACGGTTATGAAAATGCACACACACACACACACACACATGTGACACGCGAATATCTAATGAAAGGTCAGTCTGAGGTATATAAATATTATGACTAGAGGAAATAAAACACTTGCTTCATTTGTTTCGTGAGATGCAACTGATGAAGGCCTACGGTAAGATGGGCCGAAATATTTTGATAAGAGAAAATTACTGGAACAATGAAAGCTGCGTTAGCCAAAACGCAGATCAGGTAATTTCAATTAATCCAGGTTCGCAAGAAGGAAATTCTTTCAAATAAGACTTATATTGTTGTATTGTAATTTTTAACCATTTAAACAACAATGCAACATTGAAAAATAGTTCAATTTCTTAGATTGCTACACAGAATGGCTGGAGAAATATGTATAATATAAAACGTAATATTAGTTTTATGCATTCAATTGCTAGATTTCGTTTATAACCCATGTCAATTAGGTAAGTTATCAAGAGTTTATAATCAGACACGCCTCATCGTATCAAACATAGGAAGCAACAACTGCACGAGTGGCAGTAAAAAAGCAAGCAATACTTGACGCAGTTAAGTAATAATTGAAACCTTAAAAATTAAAACGGAAAATTTACATGAAGCCAAGAAAAATATTACAGACTACGCAACACTGCACAAAAGGAGAATCAGCTGTCTCACCTATGTGATTCCAGAAGTCGGTTTTATTAAATCAAAATAAATCATGTCTTTCAACTGGATCGGGTTTGGCAAAAGCTTCAAGTACATTGTTACCACTTGCCTTGCCACTGGGATGGTGAGAGCACGGATAACTTTAAAATCACCATTATCATCATCATCATCATCATGTCCAGCCATACAAAAGTCAAAAGTGACTAATGTTTCACTGCCATATAACCATAAGGAGTGAAGAAAGTATATAAGTGAATTAAGACAAATTATTAGTGAGATTTAGGAGAGAGAAGGAATACCTCGCTACTGTGAGGAAATTTAGCGGGATAACTCACAAAAATGAGGCAAACTAAACCTCTCCACAACAACATTATGGCCAAGTTAGCATTCGGGCAAGGCGACATCAGAAATACAGCTTCCTTGCGGATTTCACTGTATCACATCATAAACAAACCAAGCCTCGCAGCTAACTTTGCCCTACTAAGAAAAGTAAGTTACGAAGATTATTCTACTAGACATCTACAACGGATAAGTGCATGGTCCGAGCCGACATAAGTGTTCCAAAAAGAACGACAATCTAGGATGCAACCACGCCATCAATAACTAATTGCTACATGATCTAAAATAATGCTAGTAAGTCAAAAAAAACTTACTCAGAAATATACTGATGTATTCTGTGTCTTTGCCGGCACGCAGACCATCGCTTATGTCCGGATGTGAAACCAACGGATGCATGGTGTGCATGAAATCTGCAGAATATGGTGGAGCAGCCAAACTCAACAGCTACAAATGTTAAATTGGCATTCGGCATTGTTAATGCTAATAATGATTTTTAAAGCGTACAGAATAATAGAATAGATAAAACACAACTAAACTGGGTTGTTATTAAAATACCTAAACACAATGGTCTCGAAGGCTCACTATCCGATATTAGGAAAGGGCCAAAATTAGCACAAGGATAAACAGTCAGACTGACCGAAAGCCTATATCAGGAAAGCGGTCGATGCTTGGTTAACCTCTGTTACACCGATAGACGTGCGAGCGGCCGTGCTAACACGCGCAACCTACAGGAATAGTTAAATGAAATGCGAAAATTCCTTTCTACTGGTTAACAAAATCATCATCGTCATCCTCACCGATAGCAATACAACAGTTGTTTTATAACTGACGCTTCTCTGCCGCATAACCATGAAGATATAGAAGAGTTATATTTGGAAGGTTGGATAAGGGTGAATATGAAGATACATACATAGGTAAGACAGTAACGCGGCAACCTAGTCTTCCACACAATACAAGGAAGGTCAAGTCAACTTCAAGACAAGGCGACATTGGCAATACGGATTCCTTGAGGTTTACACATAGACTGAACCTTTCAAATGATTCTGCCAACTTCAGATAAGATAGCTAAGTTGACTACAATAAATCTGTAAGATGACCACTTAGCACGACTCAATTCCATTTCAGCAGGGCCTCCAACCGAGAACTGTATAGCGCATGTAGACTGCATTCTCAAATACGAACTGATACTATACTACCCAATGTTGGTTTGTTTAATTATGGCTGTTTTGGCTACAAAATAATCTGTTCACCTTGAATCTTCCGCCTATTTTGCGCAGATTGAAAGAATACTGCTCAGCTAAGCAATCGAAATGAAGGCACACGTAAAATTTAACCGAGCCCGCGCAATTGGCGAAGCCTTATTTTACTGCTTAACCAGGATCACTTATTGTCGGATACAAAAACGAGTCTACGGACGTCAGCATTTCTTAATCGTCATTGATAACATATATTGGCTGTGATGCTCACACGAACGTTGAGTGCCTGTATGCACCGAAGATCCTTGATTCCCTAGCTCACAAGTTTATAACAACACTACACGCGCAGACGCACTATACAGATGACGTATAAGATGGCTTGTAATACCATGTTTGTCTGCAACTTGCACTTGTATTACCTGATTTATTTTAGAACTAAAAAGGCGAGTAAACGTACGAAAGAATGTTATTTATAAACGAATCTACGAGTATACAAAAATGAAAATAGTGGGCAGTCTTTTCGAATGATACCGCTGTTATTTGAACACCGATAATTCATTGTTTACTCAGGCGTGACCGGAAGTGTCAGTGGGAACAGTTTACGTGGCGTTAAAAATGTATCGGGTAGACAATTTCAACATAGAATAATGAGTGGTTCAATTATTTACTACACAAAGGAATGCAAAACTTACTTCAGTAACAAAATGACGGACGATGGACACGTCCACACGGTTTCTGGCGAACATACTACGCATTGCTTTGATCACAGGCAGAACGTAGCCATATGGACAGAGATGGACCAATAGACCAATAAGCATACGTTTATACTCCAACTGGTAATAAAAATAAATGAATATATAGTAATGTATGGCAAGTTTTATGGCATCAAGCTTCTTTCATAAGACACTGCTTTACTAAGTTTACTGTAAATTCACATTTTAGTTATTCGTAACCAGGAATGTATAATTAAAACATATCTGGTGTGTCAAACAAGAAGCACTATTTCAGCTAGGCCAACATCACGGAGGAGAAGTCAAGCATTTTTGCAATAGACAGCCATTTAATAATTTGCGCAGAAGACTTCAAATTCACTTAAACAATAGACCAAATTTAAAAATAATTGTTTGCGCGGGTGGTGGTAACAATTCTTTAAATCAAGTTTGCGAGCTTGAAGTAAACACCAATCCAATTGTATTTAACCATTCGTCGAACAACAACGATCATGGAAGGTCGAAACGCGTCAGTGCGATGCGGCTGGCGGTAGTTTTGTTATGTTGTTCGACGACTGGTTAAATACAATGGGATTGGTGTTTACTTCAAGCTCGCAAACTTGATTTAAAGAGTAGACCTAATTTATTTAGTTATGTTTGTAGCTCTGACCCGAGTATACGTCAACTTACCAAAAATAAAACTAAAGAAAACCCGAAGAGAATAGGGTGGGAATTATCTCGCAATGATAAGAAATTTAAGATTAAGGTGTATTATATTTCCGAAATGAAATCAGGTAAATGAACCTTTTAGCACTGTTTGATCGAATTAAGTAATCATCGATTGGGTGAGCGGAGAAAATAATTAATAAAATCCGCTTTTTCGTTATTCATGACCAATGAGGTGTGGAATGCATCAGGACGTGAAGGGAATGCTCGTTTGCTTTCTTGTGTAAATGACTGAAACTTTTTATGGTGTTAATTCCAAGTCTTAAAGTTTTATTTTCAAAATACCGAGATGGCGGCAGTAAACGAGAAGACACGGATAGCTAAAGCAAGCGTGTTTGTTGAAAATAAATTTCAGCCATAATGAACAATAAAAGATTCTGAATAATGGTAGCATAATCTTACAATAGAAACCGACAAATTTAGTGGCGCTGCGGTTGAGTTGCTATCATCATATAAAAATTCATCGTAAAAAATCACCAGGTGATCTAGCCTAAGGTTTATACCTCGTACAAAAAATTTACTCTCGTGTCTGCATTTGAGTTCAGACATTCATGTGGACTAGCAATGTCAGTTGAGAAATACTTGGCGTTTTGAAGCATAAAAACAGATTTATTAAATACAAGATAGAAATTTGTGAACATAGAGAGAGTGTGAAAAACGGAAACCAATCAATTGCGTGCGTCACATCCAGTTCAAGCTCAATGCTTGTACGTGCTTCTTCTGCTTGCATAAATCTGGCTGGAATTTGTTTATCCATAAGGCTTCGTTTGTGGCTAGCTCCCTTTTGTTTTTGCATTTAGTAATTACTTTGAATGCTACGTCTGGAGAACATACGTGCGATGTTTCGATGATGTGTTGCGCAATAGCAGACGTGTATTCACCATTTGATTTAAAACAAGCGTTCAAGTTGCAATGTTCTCTCATTCGAGTAATTAACCGTCTGGTCGATCGGCCTACGTAATTTGATCGACAACTTGCGCATGTATATTGGTAAATAATATTTGGTATCGACATTAACGGCTGTTTCTCTTTGATTGGTGAATACACGTCTGCTATTGCGCAACACATCATCGAAACATCGCACGTATGTTCTCCAGACGTAGCATTCAAAGTAATTACTAAGTGCAAAAACAAAAGGGAGCTAGCCACATACGAAGTCTTATGGATAAACAAATTGCAGCCGGATTTATGCAAGCAGAAGCACGTACAAGAATTGAGCTTGAACTGGATGTGACGCACGCAATTGATTGGTTTCCGTTTTTCACAATCTCCCTATGTTCACGTATTTCTATCTTGTTTTCCTTTCCAATTTATATATAAAGGTATGTTCATTATTAGATATTTGAGGAGACTATGCGAAAGAAACGTGTTATATTTGATAAAATTTCTTTTTGTATTTTGAATACAGGAAGGGTACAATGAATTTTATCAAATACAGTTAAAAAAGGCAATCTTCTTTAATTCAGATCTCAACTCGACAGATCTGAAACATTATATAGAAAATTTAAAATGACAAATGGGAATAATTTATATTAAATCTTTGCGCTAGATACAGCACATCTTGTAATTAATTAATTAAAGTAGAACCACAAGGAGATTCCACAGCCAGCAAGAACAAAAGTTGTTACCTTATGTACATATGCACTCCCTGCCTACTGGCGACTCACCAGTAGTAGCTAGCTTACCATACACTTCTTATCATACATCAACCAAATTGTTGCTAGATGCGCCGAGCTTATTATGCGTTTGTAATCTGAATTGAGAAATAAATTGCGTTGATTATAAATTTATTATAAAACTGGTATATAAAACAGAATTCAACTCGACTTTCATATGTGGTACTTTACATAGACAATCTTTTGGAAATCAAAGGGGATAGTTGGCCTAAACGCATACATTATGCAAAAACAAACAGGAAGCGAAAAGCATACATGCTAGGACACGCACAAATGAGCGCACACAGTTTATATATAGATTATGTACGAACCTCTTCGTTTATTTATCTGACGATTAATGATGTTGTCGTGAATAATTCTTGCTTTTTTTCCTTAAAGAAAACCTGAAAACCCGCCTAAATTGGAGCATGAGTGCATAATAATGGCTCAACTAAAATTTATTTATTATCTTGGGACGCCATGACTCCATCAAGATCAATCAATAACTTCCATTCAAATACAGATATGGCGAGGTCTCTGAAAACGATTGTATTTTTGATGCATCGAAAATTCCGTTCAACTTCGACAAATGCAACTACACAAATTTGAGACGATTTAAAAATGCAAAAGCAATCCAGAATCTGCAACATGGCAATGCAGACAATCAGATCTCAGCGTTGGACCTCATAACAATATACCTCATCTACGCAGGCTAGATATGTTCAAAAGTGCGGTTAATCACTCAGTTATAAATAACGTCAACATGGGAAATAAAAATAAATAGAGATTTATCTGATAATGAGTTAACCTAAACCGCATTTTACAGAGTATCTTGACGCATTCATTTTCAACTATACCTGTTTTATCCCATCAGAAAAACAAAAAGAAGTCTTATCGCTTGGACTGCAATTCTGTATATTGCCAAACGATAAGAAACAGACGAGAGATAAAGACAAAGGCCGCACAAGATCGTCTATATGAAAATGTCACTTCAGGAATTTTAAAAGAATATGAAACTTGTTTTCCATGGCCATTTTAAAGTGAGACACGTGATCCAATTTTATAAAGAGGGAGCACATAGGTCTCAAATAATGGAGACACAACAAAGAAATTACATTAATACAGCCAGACAAAAGTTCAGGTATTGTTCTTAAGAATACCAACGATTAAATAAATCAACTTAGCAATTTTCTTGATGATGAAGAGAAATTTAACCATTCAAAATAAGTTAAGGCAGATCCGAAACCAGTGAGGATTTAAAATGGCGTGCGATTTGAAATAGGCGTGTAAAAAATCAACAAGAAAACAAACTATGCGATAGCTAATGAAATAGAAAACAAGCGATTAGAATGTGCGGCATGCCGAATGGTCACAAAGAATTTGGAACGAACAACTTACCGCCATTATAACAAAAATTGTTAATGATCAACAAACCACAGCATAAACTATCGGTCAATGTCATAAATCTATTTATAAGCATCTCTGTTGACAAAACCATCGATTTCTTCAGTACGTTCCTCGTTATAGACCACCCAACATGATCTATACCTAAATCACGTAAAGATTCTCCTTAATATATGAACTAAAAATATTCAATACAATTTCGATAGTTAGTATTCAACCGCAGTCCGTTAGGAAGTCTACTAGCCGATACCTACTTTTTTTGTCTGGAAAATCAAAGATACAACTATTCATTAAAAAATAATGCCATATATATCTGGCGTATGTTGATGACACCTTCGTGGTAACAAATGAATATATCGGAAAAAATGATACTTATTGGTTTTAAAAATATGAAACATCATATTCAGTTTACTTGCGAAAACGAAAACACTCAGTGCAATTCACTGCCTTTCTATGACGTATCGCACTTGAGAATGAGGTCTAAAAAGGAAGATACTTAGAAAGCAATCATGGACTGAGCAACGTATGCATTAACACAGCGCTCTCAAAATTAACCAAAAGAGAAATTTGATAATCAATTTACTCCACAGAATAAAGAAAATTCGTTCTGATGGATATCAATGTCAAGAACTGGTGGTGCTAAACAAAGTTTTATTAGAAAGCGGGAACTCGAAACATTTTTTAGGTAAACAAGGAGCATAATCAACGACAAAAATTCAAAGCCACCTCGCCCATGTAAGGTATGATATATGTCAGTATACATATTAAAGGGGACGTTTCATCCGAAATATTAACTCGAAGAATAAAAAATCAGATTTATCTAATGCCTAATATATAATTGACATTTTTATACAACAAAATGTCAATTTAACATAAATGTAAAGCATAAACTCCTTATAATCGATCAGTCCAACATTGCTTATGTATATAAATGCCATCGCTGCTAAGTGCGCTATGTAGGCCAATTTAAAGAAAACACAGCTGTCAAGGGCGAGAACGTCTCAGCAATAGCTCAATACATTCAAGTATGTATAAGTTGTTGCGAACCTAGTAACAAATTAGTTCATTTGTGACTAGAAGGATAAACCAAAGACAGCATGAACGGGAAGTATAATCTCATGCACATTCGTTTCGTGCTTACTGGTGACTCATCAGTAGGAGCCGGTATTACGCCCTTTAACAACTATATATTTGGTCGAAGAATGTGAAATAATAGGACGGTACAATCTCCTAGACGAATGTGTAAACCTGCAATAGTGAAGCTAGCATTATATAAAGTCTACGACAATGCGACTTCAACGCTAACTCACACTATATAATATATCTACCGAGTCTGTAAAGGATACTAACACTATGGCTATTGTGTTAGTAACTGATACCTTTTTTGAAATCGATGAGTACCGGATACTAACACTATGGTTTCCGAGTCGGTACATGATATCAACCTGATGGATATAAATTTATGCTAAAGTTCACCCAAATTGAGAATTACAACAATTTCCGAACACCTGTTACTACAGTTAAACCATACACTCTGGCCTTCATCGATATCAGTTATCACATTTCGCGGTAAGCATGACATCATTCAACCAATATATTACAGTTAAATACTGTTTGTTGCGAAGAGCTAATATATATGCAAGTATGTATTAGGTTTTGCGAACCTAGTAACAAATTAGTTCAGTTGTGACCAGAGGGATAAACCAAAGGCAGCATGAACGGAAAGTATAATCTCATGCACATTCGTTTCATGCTTACTGGCGACTCATCAGTAGGAATCGGTATTACGCCCTTTAACCACTATATATTTGGTCGAAATAAAACAGTATTTAGCTGAACACATTGTGAGTAAAAATCACAATCTAATTCAGGCGGACTTACAGGTTTTCTTTGAAGCAAAAAAACGAAGACGAATTACGCACAGTGGAGACTGTTGTATGCAAAATCCCTAATTCGCATCTAAATAAACAAAAGAAGTTCGTACATGATTTGATTGTTAACTTGCGAATTTTTTGTGTGATTGTCGCGTGTTTATGCGAGTCTCATAATGTACTTATTCCGCTTAATGCCTGTTGATGTATAATATATGTATTTAAACCAGCTTTATTTCCCTTGCTTTCCAAAATAATGACTAAATAAGGTAATCGATATTACAGTGGAGTTGACTTATGGTGAAACGTTCTAACCAGCAAATGTGTCAATATAGGTATAAATGGATGTCATACAAGCTCAACCCAAAGGAAAGGCTAACCGAGAAACCTTAGTATATAACTGATAATCGTGTAGTGTGTAAGGGTGGCTGTGGTTAAAACACCAGATTGTGAAGTAGACATTTCCAAGTTCGAATCCTCTTCGTGGCAAATACTGGACAGTACGTGATGAGCTATCAATAAGGACGACTGGTCCACTGGATGTATTGATTTTTCAAAACTATACAATATATAGTTTACACTTACCAATGTATGTACATAAAGAGTCAGGCGTTTAGATCAAGGTCATAGCTTCGATTATAGTATTAGATTAGTTAATTTCATTAAAAAATTAGCACAAGGATTGAAATAAAGAACAATGAAGTAACCATGGGATTCGATGAATGATGGCCCATAATAGTTTAGGTTATGTCAATATTGATTTGAAAATATTTATATTAACCAAATGATTAACGTTAAACATGAAAAAAAATCCAAACCGTGCCAAGCTAATAAAGACAGGTCTGAGATTACTGAGGATTGCAATAGCGTACAATTAAGAATGAAGAAAGCAATGCAGGAAAGAACCAACGATACGAAATTTAATAAAATCGATAACAAAGCGTCCTCTTAGACAAGGAAATCCAAAAGGTACACATTCGTATAGGAGAGTGTACCACTCTATTTTTCCACATTCCTCACACAAATATATAGAGGGTAAAGGGCGTAATGTCGGATCCTACTGATGAATCGGGTACTAACATAATATCATTAGTGCCATTACCCTTTACAAACTCGATATATATGTTATATATAGTCGCATTTTTGGAAGACTTTATATGAAGTTAGCTTCACTACTGCTGGTTTACACATTCGTATATGAGATTGTAGCGTCCTATTTGCCTACATTCCTCACCCAAATATATAGTTGTAAAAAGCGTAATATCGATTCCTACTGATGAGCACGAAACGAAAATGCTCGAGATTATACTTCCCGTGCATACTGTCTTTGGTTTATATTTCTGGTAATATTTGAACTAATATTTTACTAGGTACGCAACACCTAACACAGTTGCATATATATTATTTCAGCATCTAACAGGTACACATATAGTCAAAATTTGCAGCATACTGAAAATACAAAGTAGATGCAACAGGAATATTGCCGCCACCTGGACTATCACTATCCTTATCTACGCGTTATTGGCTTCGAACCTCTAGTTCCACGTAGTTTTCTCAAGAAGGTAAATGGGTCGTCGGTATCGTCCTTAACTCATGAGTTGAAGCTAGTTTAACTGAATGGGTCCCTGTAAAAAGCCACTTTGAGCGACACGCTTAAATACATCTGCTAAAATCAATTCCAGAATTCTTATTCAACATTGCACTCTCGATATACCTGCATATGCTCCCACCAATTGCAGCCCAGTAGACAGCGGAGAAACATTTTACTCCAATCTGTGCCACCTTGTTCATTTGCATTTCTTGATTGTTGCTGCATAATGTATACCTGTAAACTATCATAAATCCCTGCGCTTTTCCAAATGTATAATATAAAGTTCAGATATTTTGCTCGAGTTATGATCTGTTAATAGCACAACGAACATTTTAAAACGTTTTGTATAAAACATTTTCATTATAAAATCAGTCCTCATTACGCGAATTATTTATTAATTTACATTGCTAAATCACTTTTCATTTTTATGGGCTTCCATGTGGCATGCATTTTATAGTACAACATGCTTGCTACTGACAATATTTCAGCATATCAACTGATTTGTTACAATTATATTAAATTGTTGATACACAAATGCTTCAGTAAAAACAAGTTAGTCGAAGCTTCTTAAATAATGATCTGAGTAATAAAGTTGAAATTAAGCAAAAAATATAAAAATTAGAAATCTAGAAGCAACAAATATGGAGAACTACGACTCTAAAACTGAGAAATTTAGAAGATACTGGGCAAAATGGCTGAATAGACCAGAATGCACCACCCAAGCAGACGAGGAACCATAAAGGCGATGCATGAACTAAGCAAATTCCTTCGAACTTTCTGTGGAGACAGCGTGAGCAATAACAATAAATCTCAGAACGCAGTATTTTGCATAAGATATGGATGCAATTCGTTAGAATTGAACACGACCATAATAACGTTATCAAACACCGTAAAACCGTAGGCTTTTACAACTGAAGAATCGATTGAATATAAAGCTATTTGACAGACAAAACTACACGACTTACTTGAGAAAGATCCTCCATGCCCTCCACGGACGATGCTAAGAGTTCAGTAGCGAAGGCAAGTAACGCTGGGCGCAGACACGGATTAGTTTCAGCCAACTGATTGGCAACAATGCAGTAAGGCTTCATGGTATCAAGATTCAACTCAAAGTCGACACGCTTGGTACGAAACTGCCGCCGAAGAAAGCGAAAAACCCCAAAAGCGACAGGTCGAGACTCCTCTAAACAGGTTAGCAGGCCTGGCAAATCACGGAATGCACGAAGGCTGATTCCACCTCCACTTGTATTACTCCACTGTAATAAGGAAGTAATTTAATTTTTTCACTATATGTATATGTATACAATTTTAAAATGCACATATAAAAGCTAAACTTTTTAATTCAGAGAACAATTTAAGTCTATAACACAAGTAAAATTCAAAAAGATTTATATATATATATATATATATATATATTTATATATATATTTAAATCGGAGACATTGTAGAAAAGTGCATTCAGCTAGAAGTACGGGCATCGTTTCGGGAACTTTTACGCTGCTGAGCATTACCTAACATAAATGCGTATGGAATAGCTATATATGGTACATGCACAGATAAATTTGAAAGTTTACCTCACGAATTGAACGATATTTTAATCGCAACTAACGAATATAGAACTTTCACATAAAATGAAAGCAATATTCAGCTTAAAAAGGTGCGGAATTCTTAATTGCAATGAATGTGTGTGAAAGAAAACAGTTTCCTACTTTAAATATCATGTAGGCTATTACGAACCTGTTTGGTATTGGAAACACGTTATAATACAATTCAGATTCCGGTGATGTGACTACAAACCGAGTAGATGAAAAAAGAAATCCTGTTTAACATGATTAGCCTTGACAATTGTTCATTCACAAATGATACAAAAAAAAAGATTTAATTTCTAAACAAATTAAAATTATTAAATGAGCGGTATTATGATTATTAGCAATAACTATATCGGTTTGATACAAAGCAATGGCATGAAGTTTTAAGCCTAATCCCGCGTTTGTCTTACTTGTCTGCATATACGACTGGCCTCCAAGACTAGTGCCTTTGTTGCCTCGACACCCGTGCGTTCACATGACAACCGAGAATCGGTTTCTGGACAAATTCGCTCCATAACAACAGCGGCGTAGCTATACAGATGTGCGTAGTGCTCTTGCTGCTCAGCTAGTAGCCGGTCACCACTTGTAAACAACATGTCGGCTAGCAGAGCTGAACATATTGGCAAAACCAGAATGTGTGTCAACAAGATGTCAATAAAAGCCTTCAAACAAGTGAAAACGAAAACCACCCATAACTGAACTCACGTTCATAAGCACACGATGCTCTACGTATCTCGCACAATATGTTCCAGAAAATCCTGATCAAGTAAGACAAAAAACAACTAGGCCTCTCGACTGGATCCGGCTCGCCCTAGGATCTCATATTTTCGACCACTCAAACGTCTATCGGTAATTAAGGCGACGCTTCGCTATGACCAAGTGGCTGAAATCGCAAATAAAAATTCACTTCCATGAGTGATATTGACCCACCTCGTCTGTAGCTTTGTGATCAGAATTTGCAAGTGTCAATCTCAGCAACCAGTACACCAACATAATCGGCATTACATAAAAAGGATCGATGGAAAGTGTACAAAATGCTGCCGAATTTAAGTGGTTGACTTGTAAATGTTGATCATGATTAACGCCTCATGACGGTCAGTCAAAAAGATATTAAATCAAACCAAGCAAATACATTGGCAATAGATGGCTCTGAGTATATTCAATCGGTGATAGTTAACTTAACTTAACTGCGGTGTTACTACTTGGCCATGCCCAACAGCCCACAACAGTTATTATTTTACCGGATGCATGTAAGTCATATATCAATTAAACGTGCCGTGTATTGATGGAGGAAAAATATCTACAATGACTGAGATGAGCATATAAATGATAAACTATTGTTATACATTTACATATATGTATATAGCTCTATTTGTATGCGTATAAATTTAAATATATATATATATAACACGGCCACTTTTAGGGACGTTTTATTCTTGTGCACGCGCAACACTTTTCCAGTTTACCAGTCATAATTAATGATGTTCGTAATGCTAGATTAAGACAAGCCTTCATTTTCAAGAATTGCGTCAATTTTCGTTTGTTTTAACTCTTTACTTATTATAAACGCTAACTACTTTTACCTAGATCTGCCTGGTTGGAGTTTGGCCTGCGTTATCATGTTTATCAGACTTACATTCTTTGAACTAAGATTTGTGTTGATTTTAATTCAGAGCTTAAGTTAGTGCTAAACGTCGATCTACTGCGGCATTGTGACTGTGGTTAGAGCAACAGATTCCGAATCAGACATATCCAGGCGCGAGCCCTGTCCGCGACAAATTCTGGACAGTATGCGATGAGTTCCCAATAAGGCAAATGTTTTTACATATAGATTCAAGTATTTATATCAAGATCAAAACCTTGATCAGAGTAGGTATTGAATACATAATAGGATAACCGTTAAGGGGAATTTGGTTAACACAAATCCAAATATAACTAGGCAAGATGGCTCAATTTTTCTCTTAATGAGTTTACATGAAATACTTGGCAATCTACTGTAAATTTGGCACGTACGCATTTTAACACATAATGGTACATATGAATACATATGAGGTTAACTGTATATGTATGGGTATATGAATATTAATGCCTACATGTGTTTACTGAATACAACAATTTATCATCACCATGAACAAATTTCTACACTAGCTGATGCTTCACCGCATCTCAACTAGACTTAGTTTATCGCCAGATTTTTGGAGATTTTTGATAGCTCATACCTCTTGCTTAGTGAGGGTAAGATGCGGCGTAGAGTGATTTATGTTGCGAATAGTAACACCTCGTTAACAGGTTCTTTCAGCAGTCGAAAATTGTCCTCCGCGCCTGGCGAACGTGCTCTAATACACCACACACTCATTTAACACATATTTTGCCAGCTAATTTCTTTTTGTAGCCACCAACATATCCACCACGGACTCACATGTCACCCTATCTTAGATTTTATTGCCAGTATTAAAAGGCAAAAACTTCTTTTGTTCATATTCTTGGAGCGTACCATAGTCGTAGTACATCATTTAAATAAGTGTAGGACTGATGTCGACGCCACTTGCACATTATATGGGAATTCAACTTAACAAAGCGATACAAAAACCTCTAGTAAACCATTTAAGGTTCCAGGTAATCAGAAGCGAATTTAACAATAATTGATTGCGCGGGTGGTCGTAAAAATTCTTTAATTAAGATTTTGCGAGCTTGAAGTAAACACCAATCCCATTGTATTTAACCAGTCGTCGAACAACAACAGCTGGCGGTAGTTTTGTTATGTTGTTCGACGACTGGTTAAATACAATGGGGTTGGTGTTTACTTCAAGCTCGCAAATTTGATTTAAAGAATTAGAAGCGAAGTCGGAAATACCTCTCATCCTCTTAAATATAACCAAAAGAAATGATCATTTTCGAATTTGAAATCCACCGGAAGAAAATTACATGCCGAAACTTAGTCCTAACTCTGGAATTAGTATGCTACACTCGAGGTTGCATATGATTTTGACTATTCCATTTCCTGTGTATCGATGCAGATCTAGGCAGAATCAGACGGGACTATACAGTCAACTCTTAATTGTGATTGGCAATGTAAAAATAATAGTATCGTAACAAGAATTAGAAATGCAAAAATGTTGTTCCAATGAGCTAAACAATATGGAACAATAAAAGCATTCTCTCTGATGAAAATCAGTTGGTTCTTAAACGGTGAATTCTCTGGTATAGCTAGGATTCTATGTTATGTTTGAACCCATTGTCTTCACAAATATACTATTTAAGTGATCAAATCATAAATGTATATATATTATATTATATATATATATATATATATATATATATATATATATATATATATATAGTATAATACAGGTTCAATAACCTATTTATGATTCTTTAAATATACTAAAAGATATTCAACTTTTGCTACATTGTGTATTACAACGCTTCCTAAGGAATCTACATGATATGCTTAATATCTTATATGCAAAGAAAAGTTTTTCTCAAAGTATTTGCCTAATATTTTACCATTAAATCACATATTTTGAATTATTTAGACTCAATTGGTTTGAATCAGAGCTAACAAATTTACTGTATTCAATTCCGTCAGCTGTACAACCCAGCACACAAAGGTACTTGATTATTATGCCTTACAAATGTGACTCAGTCAGGTTTTTAAGACTTCCTGGACTGGAGTGCAATAAACAGCCGTTCGGTATACCTAGATTATGCGTACGCAATCAAGCGAATCCTCGGAATAGATTTAAAGTGAATTTGATAAATAATGTACGAGATAACTTTCAGTCAGTGTCAGATTTCCGTAGTACTTACGACGGACAGCTTCTCACATAAGAAAAATTTGAATCAATTCAAAATCAATTTGGCCGGCAAAGAATCGGCTCGACTTTAGGGAAGGAGTGCATGTAACCATCACCTTGCTGAGTAGACAGTCCTACTTGATATAGCATAACACTGTGGTCAGTGACGATAAATGTGCAGATGCCTATTGTCCATCGTTTTTTAGAATATTCCAATTTTGTGGTAGAGTTTAACGTGTTATAAATCGGAACGATGAAAACAGCAAAATCTGTATTTTCCATTTATCTTCTCCAAATGGTTTGCACAACCTAATATATTTGTTGTACAGAAGCCTAGGTGACTTTAACGTCGAGTGTAGTTCAGATGGTTATATCCATCAAAATAGGATCCACACAAATTTTAGTGAGTAATTAGTAGTTCTTCAAATATTCTAAATTTATTTTTTTTCATTACGTAGCAGACAAGCGTCAGTACCGCATGCTGATTTGATGCAGCTCAAACTAATCATATTAAAAATACCGATGACAAAAGGCATGGATATGTGCTATAACATTAACTAATCTCCAAATACTTTAGCAAATTAAGATGTAAACTTTCAGTAGTACATTTTAAGCATGCAAAATGAACGCTATTTACTGCACAAGATTAAGAGTGGAAAAGATAAATAATAGCGATTTTCTTACTACAAAATACGTGAGAATAAATTTAAAAAACTGAAACTTACAAATAAAAATAGGTTGTCGCAATAGCTGAACTGGAGGAGGATTGGGGTCCTTGTATGCATCATACAGCTACGTAGAAAGAAAACAATAACTTGCTGTATATCATTAATTACATTATATAAAAGAATTATGTAAAAAAATTAATTTGAGCCGACTTTTTACCATTATATGCACTAATGAAATAGGTAAATGTTTAATTTACTTTAAATATATATTCGCTGAAGGCGTTTAAAAAATTATGCGCATTTTGCTAATTTTATTGAGATAATTTAGTAAAATTAGAAACAAATGATTTCACAATTAATAATAAGTTGTGAAATCCAACGTACAACTGTGTCAGAAAGATATTTTTCCTATATAAACTTGGTAATCGTGTGTTGATTCCTGATTATTGTGATAAATCTACAACGACTACGTATACGAGCATGAATAGCTCTCGCGCACGCACAAAAACAATGAACACATTAAAAAATGAAATCGTTAAGCCACAAAAATCGTTGACAGGCCTCGCGTATATCTTTGACGTGAAGAGTGTAATGGCAATGCGTTAGCAAACATTAATTTCATGTTCAATAATTAGTTAGTATGTTTTGCGTTCATTATACATTGTGCTTTGACTTGATCCATCTAGGTTCCCGCTAAGGCTGACCTTTCCTTGTCAGTCAATCTACTTCATGTAATTTTGTTGTAAAGCATCTAGATAGAGTTGACTACCTTGATATATAAGAGTATAATAGTTCAGATATATATCCGACTGACTGTCGGGTTTATCATCATCATCATGATTATGTGTCTAGTTATGCTTAACGGTTTGAATTTTCAACAATATGTATATAAACACATATTATTTTCAGTTTATTGATTTCAGATCGCCCAGGTGCACATTAGAATTAGAAACTAGTTAGTTAGCCTACTGAGTTTGCTTTTATGGATCATACATGCTACAACCGTTATGCAATTTTAAAATTATATGCATATAATTTTGTACTTCTATTTTATAAATATAGATTATTTGTGTCACTCAGATGGTCAAAATGACGTAGAAAGATTAATGTTTTGTATTTACCTGATTATCGGGTTGCGATCCGATTTGTTTGCATCCGCTGTCTTTGACAGGAGAACATAAAACCGCATGCAAGTATGCCCATGTTAATAGATCAGATCTTGCACGCCATACAGTAGAGACAGGACACACCATTAATTGGGATGGGTGCAGACGTATATCAATCTGTAGCCGTAACAGGTCGACTAGACTGATTAGAGAATCCATCGAAATTAAATCGAGAAATGACATAATGAATGAAACAGCCGTAGAAAAATCACTAGGTCCTATTTGGAATACAGCACTAAATAATGGTAGAAAACGAAGATTGCACGAATCAGAATCAGAATCAGAAACTCGCTCAAGTAAAAGAATAAGAACACTGGACTGATATTAACTTATAGAGGTGGAGAGTGTGTAATTCAATATCGCCCAATTAATTTTTGATTAACTTATTATTTCATCCTTGATTACTTGTTATATTATTTCATCTTTTATCTTACGTTCTGTTGTTAGTGTAGCATCTTTTAACAAACATTTATTTGCATCTTTCTTTATCTAACAATTTTCAACTTCTTTTACGACCCCCTTTTAATCTTTATTTTAACTATCCACCTTAATAGAATACTTTTCCGTTTTGCTAACTCTAAATTATTTACTTTATTCACAGTATCTCGCCCCCTTCTCTCCGGGATGCCACTCGTAATTACTTCATTTAGGATAGTACGTGTAAAAATAGGTCTGATGTGTGCATTTAGGAAATGACAGTTATCATTTTAGTTTTATGTGAATTTCTGTTACACGTGCCGTTAATTACATGTAACAGATTATTTCTCAGTCTTAAGCAAACACTCACACACACACAAACACAAACACACAGAGGTGGCATACGCTTATCTAGTGATTAGTCAGATGTTGCTAAATCGCTGTCATTTCACTGGGATGAGTGTACACGTGCAATAGTTGATTACTCCTCAATCACAAACAAACGAGAATACATACACACAGACATGGCGTACGCTTGCAGACATATACACAAACCAATTTGACATACACTTTCCTAGCATTTTATGCTTAAGAGATCTAACAACAAGTATAAATGGGGCAGTTTAAACTAATATTTCCACTTGACATATTGATTGTCAACTTATTGTGATGAGCTTTCCATTGAAAAAGATATCCGTTTCTGGATATCGAAAATTTTGGAACAAAAACCAGAAAGACAGCGGATGCAAACAAATCGGATCGCAACCCGATAATCAGGTAAATATTATATTCCGTGTCGCGCAACATGTTTCTTTTAAATCTTATTTAGGTACTAAATACGGTGCTACAACAGTGAAGCTGCAAAATCGCTATCATCACATAAAAAAACAATTAGTAAGGCAAGTGGAAAATATTCGTTTCATTAAAATATGTTTAAAACATTGTGTAATTCCTAAATGTTTTAAATTTAAATTGCCATTTCATTTAAATGATAAAGGTAGATCTCTTAAACATGAACTGACTTTGAACATAATGAATACATTGATTAGGGATTTAGAAAAACGCAAATATGAACTAATTAGAGAGAAAACTAAAATAAGATCTATGTTACTTTCTTTTTTGCACGCGGATGACTTTAAATGTATAGAGGTTTTTACTGATGGCGCACGTAATAGGGAGATAAAAAAGGTTCACATCAGGCATGATAGAAAGTTAGGAAATTTGGGCATCTATAGACAGACCACAGTTAGGACATGTCCTGCTGTAACTAATCGAGTGGTAAACCTATCTAAAATAAATCTTAATGAGAAACAGCTGGAAATGCTTAATCGTGGTCTGAATACAGCTATCCAAATTGAGAAATCACCAAAAAATGAGATAATTACTGAGGCTGTTAAAACAGCACAATTCCTCCCAGAGAAGGATAAAGTTAGGTTTGAATTAGACGTAGCTGCGGCTGTGCTAACATACGCAGAGGAAAAATATAAACCAAATTATGAAATAAAAAGTCTCAGGAAAGAGTTAATAGCAAACAGTGTGATATGTTTGAAAGCAGACAAAGGAGGAGCGACGGTTCTGATGAGTCAATCTGACTATAATGACAAAATGTATGAACAACTAGACAATATAGAGGTATACACTAAAATTAATAAAGATCCTACGGATAAGCTACAAGGAGAAGTTAAATTATTGGTCAATAACATGATTGCTGAAGGAGAATTAGATCAGGCGCATGGTAACACTCTCATACAAAGAGATACAGTCGCTCCTAGAGTGTACGGTTTAGTAAAGATACATAAACCAGGCAACCCTTTGAGAGTTATTGTTAATGTCCAACACTCTCCAACATATAAAATGTCTAAGTTTCTATGTCATAGAATAAAGAAATATTCGTACTTCTTAGACAATACTTTGATGAATTCATACCATTTGGTTGAGATTGTGGATAAATGTGAGCTAAATGAAAACGATAGATTGGCGAGTTTAGATGTGGTGTCAATGTACACCAATATACCAGTACCTAAAGCACTAGACTATTTTCAGCGTTTCCTGGTTGATCATCCAGTAATATTGGAAGGAAGCAAAATGACGATAAGACACGTCATGGAGATGATGTACGTATGTATGTCCTCCACTTATTTTAAATTTAGGAATGCATTTTATAAGCAGATTAGAGGTGTTCCAATGGGGCAACCACTATCGGTTCCAATAGCCAATATCTTCATGCATTACATGGAAAAGACTCTCTTAGATATAACGCCCTTAAATCCTAAATTGTATGTACGATATTTGGATGATATATTAGTTATTTGGAATCACGGGGAGGATCAACTGATAAATTTCTTAAACATAGCAAATCAGGTGAGCGAGCTTAAATTTACAATTGAAAATGAATCAAGTGGCGAATTACCATTTCTGGATGTCAAGTTAATTAGAAATGGTACAAAACTAGAACAGGATGTTTATAGGAAGGATACTTACTCAGGTATCCTTCTTAATTTCGATTCAAATCATCCATATAGAATGAAAATCGGTATCTTAAAATCGATGATAATAAGAAGCTTAAGATTAACAGATAAAAAACATGAGAGATTGAATTAGGGAGACTGCGAGAAATATTCAGTGCTAATGGGTATCCTCTAAAGTTAATTGAAGCAACTATAATGAGCGTTATAAGTAAATTTAATCATGACTGGAAGTACGTGAAGTCAAACAAATTAAAAGATGACAGGAGGGTAATGATTATACCTGACTCTAAACTAAGTAGGAAAATCAAAATGATAGCAGCAAAATACAATATACGTACTATTTTAAAACAGACCCTTACCCTGGGTATTAAACTTCCCAACCAAAAGGAGAAAATAGAACCGTTAGACACATCAGGAGTATATGAAATTCCATGTAACGACTGTAACCTGATGTATGTGGGTGAAACCATGCGCCCAATTAAGGTTAGACGAGGAGAACATAAAACCGCATGCAAGTATGCCCATGTTAATAGATCAGATCTTGCACGCCATACAGTAGAGACAGGACACACCATTAATTGGGATGGGTGCAGACGTATATCAATCTGTAGCCGTAACAGGTCGACTAGACTGATTAGAGAATCCATCGAAATTAAATCGAGAAATGACATAATGAATGAAACAGCCGTAGAAAAATCACTAGGTCCTATTTGGAATACAGCACTAAATAATGGTAGAAAACGAAGATTGCACGAATCAGAATCAGAATCAGAAACTCGCTCAAGTAAAAGAATAAGAACACTGGACTGATATTAACTTATAGAGGTGGAGAGTGTGTAATTCAATATCGCCCAATTAATTTTTGATTAACTTATTATTTCATCCTTGATTACTTGTTATATTATTTCATCTTTTATCTTACGTTCTGTTGTTAGTGTAGCATCTTTTAACAAACATTTATTTGCATCTTTCTTTATCAAACAATTTTCAACTTCTTTTACGACCCCCTTTTAATCTTTATTTTAACTATCCACCTTAATAGAATACTTTTCCGTTTTGCTAACTCTAAATTATTTACTTTATTCACAGTATCTCGCCCCCTTCTCTCCGGGATGCCACTCGTAATTACTTCATTTAGGATAGTACGTGTAAAAATAGGTCTGATGTGTGCATTTAGGAAATGACAGTTATCATTTTAGTTTTATGTGAATTTCTGTTACACGTGCCGTTAATTACATGTAACAGATTATTTCTCAGTCTTAAGCAAACACTCACACACACACAAACACAAACACACAGAGGTGGCATACGCTTATCTAGTGATTAGTCAGATGTTGCTAAATCGCTGTCATTTCACTGGGATGAGTGTACACGTGCAATAGTTGATTACTCCTCAATCAAAACCAAACGAGAATACATACAAACAGAAATGGCGTACGCTTGCAGACATATACACAAACAAATTTGACAGACACTTTCCTAGCATTTTATGCTTAAGAGATCTAACAACAAGTATAAATGTGGCAGTTTAAACTAATATTTCCACTTGACATATTGATTGTCAACTTATTGTGATGAGCTTTCCATTGAAAAAGATTTCCGTATCTGGAAATCGAAAATTTTGGAACAAAAACCAGAAAGACAGCGGATGCAAACAAATCGGATCGCAACCCGATAATCAGGTAAATATTATATTCCGTGTCGCGCAACATGTTTCTTTTAAATCTTATTTAGGTACTAAATACGGTGCTACAACAGTGAAGCTGCAAAATCGCTATCATCACATAAAAAAACAATTAGTAAGGCAAGTGGAAAATATTCGTTTCATTAAAATATGTTTAAAACATTGTGTAATTCCTAAATGTTTTAAATTTAAATTGCCATTTCATTTAAATGATAAAGGTAGATCTCTTAAACATGAACTGACTTTGAACATAATGAATACATTGATTAGGGATTTAGAAAAACGCAAATATGAACTAATTAGAGAGAAAACTAAAATAAGATCTATGTTACTTTCTTTTTTGCACGCGGATGACTTTAAATGTATAGAGGTTTTTACTGATGGCGCACGTAATAGGGAGATAAAAAAGGTTCACATCAGGCATGATAGAAAGTTAGGAAATTTGGGCATCTATAGACAGACCACAGTTAGGACATGTCCTGCTGTAACTAATCGAGTGGTAAACCTATCTAAAATAAATCTTAATGAGAAACAGCTGGAAATGCTTAATCGTGGTCTGAATACAGCTATCCAAATTGAGAAATCACCAAAAAATGAGATAATTACTGAGGCTGTTAAAACAGCACAATTCCTCCCAGAGAAGGATAAAGTTAGGTTTGAATTAGACGTAGCTGCGGCTGTGCTAACATACGCAGAGGAAAAATATAAACCAAATTATGAAATAAAAAGTCTCAGGAAAGAGTTAATAGCAAACAGTGTGATATGTTTGAAAGCAGACAAAGGAGGAGCGACGGTTCTGATGAGTCAATCTGACTATAATGACAAAATGTATGAACAACTAGACAATATAGAGGTATACACTAAAATTAATAAAGATCCTACGGATAAGCTACAAGGAGAAGTTAAATTATTGGTCAATAACATGATTGCTGAAGGAGAATTAGATCAGGCGCATGGTAACACTCTCATACAAAGAGATACAGTCGCTCCTAGAGTGTACGGTTTAGTAAAGATACATAAACCAGGCAACCCTTTGAGAGTTATTGTTAATGTCCAACACTCTCCAACATATAAAATGTCTAAGTTTCTATGTCATAGAATAAAGAAATATTCGTACTTCTTAGACAATACTTTGATGAATTCATACCATTTGGTTGAGATTGTGGATAAATGTGAGCTAAATGAAAACGATAGATTGGCGAGTTTAGATGTGGTGTCAATGTACACCAATATACCAGTACCTAAAGCACTAGACTATTTTCAGCGTTTCCTGGTTGATCATCCAGTAATATTGGAAGGAAGCAAAATGACGATAAGACACGTCATGGAGATGATGTACGTATGTATGTCCTCCACTTATTTTAAATTTAGGAATGCATTTTATAAGCAGATTAGAGGTGTTCCAATGGGGCAACCACTATCGGTTCCAATAGCCAATATCTTCATGCATTACATGGAGAAGACTCTCTTAGATATAACGCCCTTAAATCCTAAATTGTATGTACGATATTTGGATGATATATTAGTTATTTGGAATCACGGGGAGGATCAACTGATAAATTTCTTAAACATAGCAAATCAGGTGAGCGAGCTTAAATTTACAATTGAAAATGAATCAAGTGGCGAATTACCATTTCTGGATGTCAAGTTAATTAGAAATGGTACAAAACTAGAACGGGATGTTTATAGGAAGGATACTTACTCAGGTATCCTTCTTAATTTCGATTCAAATCATCCATATAGAATGAAAATCGGTATCTTAAAATCGATGATAATAAGAAGCTTAAGATTAACAGATAAAAAACATAGAGAGATTGAATTAGGGAGACTGCGAGAAATATTCAGTGCTAATGGGTATCCTCTAAAGTTAATTGAAGCAACTATAATGAGCGTTATAAGTAAATTTAATCATGACTGGAAGTACGTGAAGTCAAATAAATTAAAAGATGACAGGAGGGTAATGATTATACCTGACTCTAAACTAAGTAGGAAAATCAAAATGATAGCAGCAAAATACAATATACGTACTATTTTAAAACAGACCCTTACCCTGGGTATTAAACTTCCCAACCAAAAGGAGAAAATAGAACCGTTAGACACATCAGGAGTATATGAAATTCCATGTAACGACTGTAACCTGATGTATGTGGGTGAAACCATGCGCCCAATTAAGGTTAGACGAGGAGAACATAAAACCGCATGCAAGTATGCCCATGTTAATAGATCAGATCTTGCACGCCATACAGTAGAGACAGGACACACCATTAATTGGGATGGGTGCAGACGTATATCAATCTGTAGCCGTAACAGGTCGACTAGACTGATTAGAGAATCCATCGAAATTAAATCGAGAAATGACATAATGAATGAAACAGCCGTAGAAAAATCACTAGGTCCTATTTGGAATACAGCACTAAATAATGGTAGAAAACGAAGATTGCACGAATCAGAATCAGAATCAGAAACTCGCTCAAGTAAAAGAATAAGAACACTGGACTGATATTAACTTATAGAGGTGGAGAGTGTGTAATTCAATATCGCCCAATTAATTTTGATTAACTTATTATTTCATCCTTGATTACTTGTTATATTATTTCATCTTTTATCTTACGTTCTGTTGTTAGTGTAGCATCTTTTAACAAACATTTATTTGCATCTTTCTTTATCTAACAATTTTCAACTTCTTTTACGACCCCCTTTTAATCTTTATTTTAACTATCCACCTTAATAGAATACTTTTCCGTTTTGCTAACTCTAAATTATTTACTTTATTCACAGTATCTCGCCCCCTTCTCTCCGGGATGCCACTCGTAATTACTTCATTTAGGATAGTACGTGTAAAAATAGGTCTGATGTGTGCATTTAGGAAATGACAGTTATCATTTTAGTTTTATGTGAATTTCTGTTACACGTGCCGTTAATTACATGTAACAGATTATTTCTCAGTCTTAAGCAAACACTCACACACACACAAACACAAACACACAGAGGTGGCATACGCTTATCTAGTGATTAGTCAGATGTTGCTAAATCGCTGTCATTTCACTGGGATGAGTGTACACGTGCAATAGTTGATTACTCCTCAATCAAAACCAAACGAGAATACATACAAACAGAAATGGCGTACGCTTGCAGACATATACACAAACAAATTTGACAGACACTTTCCTAGCATTTTATGCTTAAGAGATCTAACAACAAGTATATCTGTACCTTTTCTGGATTAAAATGTAATCGCCATTCTACAGCTTTGGCCAACATCTTCTGCAGCCTCACACGTAATTCTTGTTCAGTAGTGGCCCATATAATAACATCGTCTACGTAAGCTGTTGTACACGTTAAGTCAGACACGAACGAGTCCATCATTCTTTGGAACACTTTCGGAGCGTTTTTAAGGCCAAATGGTACCCGGGTGAATTGGAAATGACCTTAGGGTACTTGTACCGCTAACTTCCATCGGCCTTCGGGCCGCACGCCTATTTGCCAAAATCCCTGTTTAAGATCAAGCACGGCAAACCATTTGCCTCCCGCCAGCTGTAAGAACAGATCACGCAGAGCCGGCATGGGATACGGGTCCGATTTAGTTTCTGAGTTCAATTGCCTAAAATCAGCCGCTGGTCGGAGCGAACCATCCTTTTTCGTAACATTAACCATTGGAGCACGAAAAACAGATGTTGACGGTTCAAGAACGCCGGCTTCTATCATTTCTTGGGTTGCTCGAGTCGCTGCTTCTAATTTCTTGGGAGGGGCACCATATACTTTTGGTGGTTCGTAACCATCATTTAGTTCTAACCATAACTTAAACTGGTCGACCGTCGGCCCTGGACGCTCGCTACAATCAGGCAGTTGGAATATACTGTTATATTGGTTTTGAAGATTCTTCCACCACTCAGGCAGACAACTGGTCTCCTCTTGAACCTTATGGTTACCTATAGACTTTATTGATCTTATTCCTTCCGGCCGCGATAGGTATACCCGTTTATTTTGACCGTCTATCGTCTTAACCCATTTTCTAATGAAATCAAGTCCCAATAAGGGCGTCTGCGTATTCGAAACAACAAAAGACATATGATAGACCTTTTCATTTATTAACAACTTTGTGTCCCACTCGCCCACAGCCACCATCGATGCGCCCGATGCCTGACATAAACTTGCTTTCGTAGGTTTTATATTGTTCAATGGCCAAGTCAATGGTAGTACCGACACATCCGCTCCAGTATCAAATTGCATTATTACTGGCTGTCCGTTGAAGAGTTCTAAAAATTTAACTTTAATGAAAATTCTTACATTTGGCAGTGTTTCCCACACTTCCTTTTCTTCACAAGCCATCTGGTTCGGACCACTTTTTGGTTTGTTCTGCTGGTCTTCCTTCGATCTACCCGTCGGAGCCACCAAAGGATTAATTTTTGTGCCTTGTTCTCTGCCTCCATTATTTGTGAGATTGTTCACCCTGTTACCCCACTGCACTGGTCGTTCTCGAGGGGCAGTACATGGGTTTTGTTGCCGCTTATACGCCGTATTCGTCGAAGCTGGAGTCCTTATATACTGACTTTGCTTCCAGGCCACTGGCTGTTGCCTTCTGTCGCGGAACTGCTTATTATGACGCGAAGAATTCCAATATGGTATGTCGCTCCTCTCAGATGTTGTAACTGTACCCATGCGTGGAGATGCCGCTGCCATCTTATTTGTCATTATGGCCGAGCTTTGAAGAGCCTGAAGTCTCTCTTCAAGGCCTCCTGGGCTGCTGGATATTTCTCCGTATCTAGTAGGATCCAGCAGCATGAACATGATGGCCTGATGTGGTTGCAAGCCTGGTAAAGACTCGGTAAGCTTCGAGAACCACCGCTTGATACGTGCCATGGTATCCATGGGCATCTCACCCTTTAATGGTGTCAGGCTGTATAATTCTGAGAACACTTCTTGAGGCCTGGCCCGGAAATGATCCAACACGCGTCTTTTGTATTCTTCATATGTGAGGTCAACTGGCAATTCCAATTGGACAGCTACTGTCCGGTCCACTAATTCCTGTACAGCTACACGCACAATAGGTGCTTCCAATGTAAATTCTTGGGCTCGCACTGATGCTTCAAATTTTTCGAACCACAACTGTGGCCTTTCCACATCTAGTGGTGCCAACATCGGCTTAAACTCTGATGACGGTCTGATATAACTCGTCGATTCGGCTGAAAACGCTGGCATATTAATTCCTGATTCCTCTTCGTCGCGGTCGCCATTGTTGTGTCCACCTATGTTTGATGTTCCACGAACTATGATGCCGTTTGTATTTATTATTAACGTGTCGTCTAGACGAGCCTTAATTATGCCTAACTCGTCCGTTAAATTCTTCATTTGAGACGCCAGTGCCTGAATCAACGTTTCGACCCCATCAGAAGACATATTTAATTGTGCCATAAATGCTTTATTTTTACTCAATTATATATAGAATTTTGCACGCACAACAATAATCTATTTAATAAAACAAATTTACACATTAATTAATATATGTGCACATCAGCTCAACGTCTGCTTTCTCATTGTGCTGCCTGCTTACTTCTTATCCGGGCGCTTCTGCGAGGAATTTCTGTTGAAATAATGTCTGCCCTAGATAAGACCTTTTGCTCATTATTTTTCTTAAAGGTGGCTATTGCCACGCCTGGTAAGCTTAATTAATATAATATATCAATTGCAAGAAATTTAACCATAATATATAGCTGGTTTATCAAATATTAAGGATACAGATCAGTTAGTAAGTGGACTTAAGGAATATAGTTTAGAAGATAGTTCAGAGGAACATAAGTGTTTCAAATTAGATGATCATACCGCATATATGGATTATCCGGGCCTGGTATCCCACAGGCTCTCTTATGGTAGTGATCAAAGGGCCTCTACAAGAAATTGCGACCGCGCCAGGATTCTCTATGCGGAAATATGTGATGTAGATAATCGCTTTTGCCCCAATTCTATGGATAGCAATTTTAAGCTTAATATGTACAGACCAACCAACTATTCAAAATGAGTCGAAGAAGTAGAATATTATTTTTTAAAAACAAGGATGACTGACCCTATCGAAAGGTTTGCCTCAGCCTGGTGGTGTTTACCTGAGCCGTTAAAAAAGAATCTATTTAGAATCGAATATCTTCATGGACGATATCAACCCGAGAGGATTGAACGGATGGCTGACATGTTACGTCAGGAAAAGATGGGAAATCAACTCCCATCTGCATTTTATGAAAGACTTATTTCAAAATCTAACGGGCTTGATATATCTGAGGAAGTTATAAACAGAATATTTGTAGCAGAATTGCCTACTAGACTAAGAGCCACCTTGGAACTAGGGTGGCCAAAGAAGCTCAAAGGGTTGGACAAAGTGTATCGTCAGTAGGAACCTAAGGTGTATGCAGTAACAGCAGATTCACTCATGGAGCAGCAACTCAGACATCTCTCAGAGAGATTCCTAACCGTAGAGAATGTATTAAGTACCCTACGCAGGGATGTGGGTTTGATAAAAAAATAATAAGGAAAGTTTCAATAGAGGTAGGGTGAATTCTCGTAGTCAAAGTGCAAATTCCAAGCATCGGAGAGGCGAATCGCGTAAGGATGTATAAAGTCCACGCAAGTGGTGCATTTTGCATCGTAAATACGCCAAGTTTGGACAGTGTCAGGAGGAGGGATGCACGTTTCCAAAGTTAGGTGGTTCCCGATGGAAAGTAAGTACTCGTCATGTAGCCTGGTCTAAGCTTCCGGAAAACTAGTGGAACCCCCGCTAATAGGAGCCGTAGCGGGAGTTGCGCATGCAAGGCTCCAGAATATGCATATTCGAGACATTCTAAAATTATCGAAGTTAGGTTCGTAAGCTTCGATAGAAGGAGCGCGAGGTAATACAGTCCGTAAATCTGTGAGATTTTGACTGGAAGGTAATCTTAAGGAGGTTGCTAGTTATAGCAGCAATAAGTTAGTTATAACAGATGAACTTACTGGGTTAAACTTCTTAATAGACACGGGTGCAGAGGTGAGCATATTTCGATCCGATGTGGTGGAAATTGATAGCCCCACATTTGATTATCAACTATGGGCTGCTAATGTAAGTCCAATTGGTGGATGTCATCGAGAAAAGCCTTGCCGTGTTTCTACCATTCAGTACTAAACACAAGGGCTTCAAGACAGGCATAGAACACCAAATCGAGTTGGTGGAACCACAACCCTCTTTACCAAAGTCTCAACCGTTAGCACAACATAAGCAGCAGTTTGCTATTGAAGAATTTAAGCGGTTGAGAGAAGAAGGAATTTGTAGGCGTTCGAATTCCAACTTTGCATCTGCAATAGTTGTTGTTCCCAATCCTAAACTAAGTCAATGGAGAGTTTGTGGTAACTATCGTCTATTGAACTCGATTACGAAAGGTCATTCGTATCCTCTATCGAACTAGAGTACCTTGCTCAGGGATATAATGTGGTATGAGGTATATACAACGTTAGATCGGCAGAAAGCGTACTATCAATTACCTATGAAGGCAGAATCTATACCGATCACAGCAGTGCGATTCCCTGGAGGAGTATCGCATGAATTCTTATGTATGCCTTTTGGGTTGAAGAATGCAAATCAGACATTCCAGCGTCTGACAGAGGAAGTTCTTCAAGATTATTCATTTGCTAGAGTGTATATAGATGACATAATTATATATAGTCAATCTAGGGAGGAACACCGGGAGCACTTGGACGTCGTTTTGTCTAAGCTGTAACATTACGGATTGGTTTCTCTACCGTAAAATTTCTTTGACACACCATTTCCAAGGATGGAATCAAGCCCTTGGAAGAAAATGTACAAGCAATCAAGGATGTTCTAGAACCCAGAACCGTACGCCAATTGCGTAGATTTTTGGGAATGATTAGCTACCATCGTTGTTTCATACCAGGTTTAGCTGGTATTTCGCTAACTCGACATTTAGTTCGTGAACGAAGCACGATCAAGAAGTCCTGGCCTATTAATTTTAGCCAGGACGACAAGGAAAAGTTCCAGAGGGCCAAAGATCTGTTATGCCAAATAAACACATTAGCAACTGTGGATTGGACTAAGCCGTTTGATCTGGTCACAGATGCTTCTGTGTTACATCAACGAGATAATGGTATAATCAAGCCGATTGGATTCTATAGTCGGAAACTCCAAGATGGCGAGAAGCGATATGAAACGCTTGGAAAGGAATAACTAGCGGTTTATTCTGCAGTGCTGCATTTTGAGCACTACATAGATGGACATCGATTCACTATACTAAGTGATCTTAAACAGTTAATAATTATCCTTGGGAGAGCAAACAGGCTAAATTATTCTCTGCGGGTGAATTCACAAATAATCCGACTCGCAGAATTTGATTTTACCATTAATCATATCTCAGGAAATGAGAATTTGGTGTCAGATACTCTCGGTAGACCAGACGTATCAGATGAATATATGATTCGCTCGGAGTCACCCGTATGCTCTGTTGTATATTCTAATGATTTTGTCCAGCAATTTATGAAAGCACAAGGTCTCGATCCTTGAGTAACTGTGTTGGCAAAGAATCCTACATATATGCGCAGAAAGATTGAAGATAAGTGGTAACTATGTGAAATCTTCAGGAGCCAACCTAAATCGTATGTACCATTAGAATTAAGGAATAAGGTAATTTAACAGCTACATGAATTCAGTCATCCTTCCATTAAGTCAACTATCAGGATGGTCACTGATAGAAATGTATTGCCTGAGATGTCGAAAGATATAAGAGCTTGGGTAAGAAAATGTGCCCGGTGTCAAACTTGTAAAGTTTGGCGTCATAGTAAAACTGAAATTAAAACAATTGGTATACCAGCGGGTCGTTTCATGCATGTACATATTGATATAGTAGAAATGCCCGAAATTTCTAGCCAGAAGTATTTACGCACGGTGGTTGATCGTTTCAGTCGTCAGTTTAAGGTAGCAATCCTGAAGGACACGACAGCTCAAGAAGTCTTATTTATGTTCTTGCATAATTGGATGTCGCGATATGATGTACCGGTAAGGGTAACTACTGATCGTGGTACTCATTTTATGTCTGAACTGTTTATCAGATCGTTGAACACAATGGGGAGAGAAGTAAGGCACACATGTGCTTATAATCCCAGAGCTAATGGGATGGTTGAGAGACTGCACAGAGAGCTGAAGGCTGCATTACGCTGCACTGGTGAGACCCAGTTGGATACATGATTTTCCCATAGTTGTGTTGGCAATGCGAAACAGGATCAGAGCTTAGTTAGGAACATCCATAGCAGAACTTGTTTATGAAGAGCCATTGAGGTTGCCTGGAGATCTTCTAATAGAAGCTCCAAGTTGTCTCGATTGGGCCTTAAGTGCAGTATATTGGTTTGTTGGAGCATTGAGAGATAAAATGAGTCGTTTAGCTCCAACTAAGACTAGAAGTCCAAAGTCTAAATGCTATGTATCTTCAGATTTAAAGCTGGCATCTCATGTATATATAACTAACAAAAACAGACAGAATTGTCTGACTCCGTTCAACTAGGGGCCATTTAAAGTCAATCATTAGACTGATAAAAATGCGTTTATAGATGTAACTGGCACAGTAGAATGTGTAGCACTGGATCGCTGCATTCCATAGTTTATATGGACGGAGGAGGAGAATGAGGAACAGTATCCATCGAGGTATCAAGAAGTTGAGGCGAGATGTGACTCGAAAATGTGTGAGAAAAAAGAAGAGTCAAACAAATGTGGAAAAGAAGTAAATATTAAAACCAAGACAACTGAGAACGAAGAACAATGCAATATGAAAATAAAACCCAATGAAGTACCAGCACAACTGCTAGGGGTGAGAGCCGCATAGCTAAATTTGACTTCCATATATATTCAATGAGGTTTGATCCTCGATAGTCAGTTTGCCGTGGTACTCTTATGATGATTATGGAAGGTCGAAACGCGTCAGTGCGTTGCGGCTGGTGGTAGTTTTGTTATGTTGTTCGAAGACTGGTTAAATACATTGCGGTTGGTGTTTACTTCAAGCTCGCAAACATGATTTAAAGCATCGTTCTGAAAGAGTCATCAATAAACCGAAGAATGAGGACTACATAACGGTTGGTTAAATATCTTAAACATGAGGGTGTATTTGGAGGTTAATTCAATTATTGGACATCAATTTACTCCTCATATAAAAATCAATCATTTTATTTATGGACATTTGATGTTATTGCTGGTTTTGTAAAACAATTTTGTGTGTTTTTTTTAAATATTGTATATTTTTTGGAAGTTTCTTTTGTTCATATTGTCGAACTTTTGACTTGCCTTGTTGACTGCTTAAAGGAGCTTAATCTGAGTTGTTGAATTACACAAGCGAAACACTGCATGGTTCCATCTCCGATATCTTTGCTAATAAATTATTGTAATCCACTTTCATCTATTGTTATTATTACACATTATTGGGAAGGACCTCAAATTTGCTTCAGGTAATTGACGTGGATATTTGTTTTCAATGTCACCACCGTATCGTTCTGTAATCTGTGGAAATCAGCGTATCCCGGTAAGCTTAATTAATATAATATATAAACTACCATATAAACCATAATATATAGGTTACGTCTCAGCCCCTGATTAGTTTGTCTTCCCGCCCACCCCATCAACGCCGCTTCAGAGCGCCCCCTCGAGCCCAGATATCTCGCCTCCTTCTTGCTTTCAAATCCTCCAATTACCTCACCCACCCGACAAAAGTGGGACAAAAGAGATCAAGATCGACGCTGACCAATCCATCCTCGTTAACGAGAGGTCAGTCACCCTCATCAGCCCTCGTTCTCGCCCCGCCCGCCAGCGGAAACCCCCCGCACGCTTCTCCTCCCCGATCTAACCATCCCTCCTACAGAGCACTCACAGCAATTCTCATCAAATGCAGATCACTTACGCCTAAAATCAATCAACTACGAGCATTTCTATCCTCTAACGAGCCAGACATATGCTTTCTTGTTGAAACTTAGCTGTCCCCATCCATCCACTCTGATGACCTTTTCCTCATTCACGGCTACACGTTCCTTCGTAGCGGCAGAATTGGCGGTCGTGGGGGTGGGCTAGCTGCCCATGTCCGATCCCTTCTCATGCCCAAACGTTTGTCGATATCGAACTCTCAAGGATTGGAATTTTTCTCGTTTTAGCTACAAATCCATAACCAAAGCATATCTATCTGTGTTGTCTACAGACCCCGTAACCTCTCAATCATCGACGACACCCGCGGGGCCCAGCTTCTATCCACTTTTTTCTCTCAGCACTCCGATCGGTATGTCGTTGTGGGTGACCTCAACCTCCCCATAGTTAACTTCCGAAAGTCACCCATTGCTTCAACTATTTGCAGGCAACCTTTTAAACCAATTCGTACACTTTCCTACCCGAGGGAACAACCAATTGAACTGTGTCCTCTCCAACAAAGAGGTGACTGATGTTCATTCTCGGGAGATCTTTCCTAATCTTGATCACTGTCAGGTATCCTTCCTCATTCTTCTGTTATCCTTTACCCCTAGAGAAGACACCCAGTCATTCAGGCGATTCACCAACTGGGTAGAATTCCGCCGACTCTGTGACGCCGTTAAATGGAGGGACCTCTCTCTCCCAAACAATCTCTCCTCATGCTTATCCAAAATCAATAACATCCTATCCTCCCACTATACTTCCGCCACCTCTGTTCAACACATACACGCGACGAATAAGTTGAACAATTTGTTTAAGGCACGCGACAACCTCGCACGCAACACTCGATTACGCACATCGCCACTTGCTCGCGCCCACGCAATGAGACGTATCAATGAGGACATTAAACAGTTTATCATCAAACAAGCGCTCCACATCGAAAGACGTATCCGCTCATCTCCTAACCACCGGACATATTTTGCTATCATCAAACACCATTTTCTGCAAAAGCCCAAAACCTCGTATATTAACTTCTCTCAGCCAAACGACTCCTGATTCGCCGACGATTATTTGACTTACCTCCTCGACCCCTATTCTACTCCCACTCCACCTGATGAGATGTTAGACAACGGAGACACCGAGAACCTACGCTGGTTCAAGGTTTCACCGGCTTCCGTCGCCCAAGCAATTAAAGACAATAAATCAAAACACCAATTCGATCAATACGGGGTCTCTGTCAGCATGATTGCACTTCTTGGCTGGAATGTCTTCTCTCTGATTGCAGATGTTATCAACCATTGTCTCGAATCTGTCTATCTCCCCCCGGACTAGTTTAACTCGACGATCACTTCTATCCCACGATCTCCTCATTTAAAGATCTCCGCCCCATACTATCGTCCCTTCTTTCACCAAAATCTTCGACAGGGCCTTATACAACCTAATCTACTCATTCATTAAGTCTTAAAAAACTTCTATCTCCTCGATGGTCAACATAGTTTCTTAAATGGCCGCTCTTCTTCCACCAACTTTGTTTGTGTTCTCAATCATTGCTACTCCTCCTTCTCTAAAGGTCATGGGTACACTCTCCTCTTCCTGGATATATCCAAGGCTTTTGACTCGCTGTCATTTTCAGCAATTGAATCCGCCTTATTGAGAATCGGTATCTGCGGAAACGTCCCCAATCTTATCAGTTACTATCTCCGAAACCGATGCACGACTGTAAAAGTCAGCAATAGTCACTCGAGGCCAGTCCTTATCCGATCTGGTGTTCCCCAGGGCTCCGTACTTTTTCTATTCTCTTCAACCTTACGCTCGCGAAAATACAGGTTGAAGACAACCTTTTCAAGCTGGTTAAATATGCGGATGACATGTTTATCTTATTTAGTCATTCAAGACGCCATGTTGATCATTGAGGACTTAATGGAGGGGTATATTTGATTGTATAGGGCCCTATCAAAGATTTTGGTGAAAGAAGGGACGATAGTTATGGGGCGGAGATCTTTAAATGAGATCGACGAAGTGCCATTTTATGGGATAGGAGTGATCCTCGAGTTAAGCTAGTCCGAGGGAAGATTGACAGTTTCGAGACAATGGTTGATAACATCTGAAATCAGAGAGAAGATATTCCAGCCAAGAAGCGCAATCATGCTGACCGAGACACCGTATTGATCGAATTGGTGTTTTGATTTAATGTCTTTAATTGCTTGGGCGACGGAAGCCGGTGAAACGTTGAACAAGCGTAGATTCTCAGTGTCTTCGTTGTCTAACATCTCAGTGGGCGGAGTGGGATAGGAATAGGAGTCGATGGCGAAAGTGATCTGCAATTGATGAGAATTTCTGAGAATGCTATGTGGGAGAGATGGTTAGACCGTGGAGGAGAAGACTACGGGGACTTTCCGGTGGCGAGCGGGCCATGATCGAGGGCTGATAAGGGTGACTAACCGCTCGTTAACGAGGATGGAATGATCTGCGTCGATATGGATCACTTTTGACCCACGTTTGTCGGGTGGGTGAGGTAATTGGAGGATTTGAAAGCAAACAGAAGGCGACATATCTGGTCTCGAGCGGCGCTGGTGGAATGGGAGGGATCAGAAACTGATCAGGGGCTGAGATGCAACTGTCCTGGGTGGGGTCGATGATGTTTTCGGAAGAGGGCGTTGAAGTTGATGGGGCTAAGTCGATTTCCTTTTTGGCCTTAGGCGCCTTAAGTTTATTCGGTTTCTGCACCACAGCATTCTTCGCGAAAGAGACATGACGTGGTGATGTAGATCTGTCAGATGAAATAGGGGGATAAAATGCGTTATTTGGGATTTTTACGCATCGTGGTTTGTCACCACGACTTGATAAACCTTGGAGCTGTGTGGGAGGAATTGTCGTGGAGAATGTGCTATAGGTGAAGGGAAGCCCTTCAAATCGGGAGGATGTCAGCAGGAGTGGACTGGAGGAAGGGGCGTCGCCGAGGATGCCGCCGTAAAGTGAGCAACTCTTCTTTGGATTGTTCCAGCCCGGAAAGGCGTGACTAGCTGCAGGAGGGGGAGTAGTGTCCGGCTGAGGGGTCTAAGATTTCTCTAAAGTCCTTTCTAGTAGCGTGCAGTCACACTTTAATTTGACTGTGCCAGATGATAAAATGGGCGATTTTAGTTTGAGATGACTAAGCTCAGCGTCCTACAGTCTTTTGTGCGAGGAGAGAACTAAGGCGCGACCCTTTCCCGTAGAGACCTCTTTAAGGTGGCTGAAGTTATCCCCTAGTCGAATGATGAGATCTGAGACCAGATCGTCCTGTGAGAGGGTGTTGCGTGGAGACAATAGAAAGAGGTTTTGCTTGCTGTGGCTTCGTAGGGAAACTTTCCTAGCTATTCAATTCAAAGACTCATGTGCCTGACGCAATAGATGAGGCTGTAAAGTGGAGATTGAAAAAGATAGGAAAAGAATGGGTATTAATGAAAGAAAAAGAATTGATAATATAATGTTAATAAGAAACTGGAAAATCGGGTGAGCTAAGAATATATCCTTGATATCTGTAGGCAAATTCCAAGAAAATTGTGTAATTTAACTCCAGGTGAATTCTAGAGATGAAATCAGACGAGAAATCACGAGAATCTAAAAGTGAAAACAAAATAAATCCCGATGTTCTTTTAAAATTAGAGAATTATTGGAAACCACAAGCACGCCCTCTCCGGGCGTTGCATTCTGCCAGAATTTAGACTATATCCTTTACAAACTGCTCTCTTAAAGTCTTTAAATTTCTCTCGTTCCCCGGATTAATTTTATAGCTCTGTTGACTTTACCTAATAAGAAGTTCTACATTCGTTATTGTATTAACCAAGATGATTCTCAGTCTCTTTTTATTTCATTTTTAATTCTAAGCGAAATTTGATTCCCTGTTTTGTCAGAATAGTGTGTAGAGGCTCCTAACCTATTGGTCTCTGAGAACCCCATAGATGCCAGATCGTGTTCAGTCCTAATATGTGCAATAGAATCTGATAAGCTTGTATATTTATTCATATCCGCTTAATTCAGACCTGCCATGCCTTGTGCTAACTTGCTAGTGTCCTCAAATTTAGGATGAGTTTCCATGTCGATCGAATTTAGTTATAAACTTTAACCTTAATGTTAGGCAATCGGAATGTGAAACCTTTCACGTTACAAAACACCCGAACAAATAATCTGGAAAGAAATAGACGCGAAAAAACCGAAGTATTAAATTACCTGTTCCAGAACGTCACCAAATACGTGCATAAATAAAAATAGAAGACAGTGTTAGCAGGTGTATATTGTAGAAATTTAGTAAACTTTAAATGAAGAAAATGAAATAAATGCAGCAGGCCGAGGAAGTTACAACCGGTCAAGGACAGTAATGCTCGAAAACTGCATTGGCGCACAATTCAAAGTCTTTATACAGTCGAGTATTTAAACAAAGAAAGTTCTGTAAAATAAATGAATAAATTCTTTTTCAATAAAATTCGTTTCAATCAGCCAAGGTGGTTTAAATTTATCAGTTAATGTCACTTTAATTTTGGCGGAGGAATTATCTTCCTTCACATACACCACATTCTCAAAAAAAGACGGCTAGGAGTAGACCTAATCATGATTCTTTGGCTGACGTTGCACTCTTCCAGAACGAGTTGTGCATAATGGCGCTCCTGAAGTCGGCATTGCGCCATTTACAGTTGTCACTGGTTCTTCCGTATCATATGGTATTGCTAACGATTCAACGTAACACAATCCTTAATGCCATTTATCTTTATGATGACATTTTTGTCAGTCATTCTCTTGACCTTATATGGTCCTTTGTATAATGGTGTCAGGCAATTCTTCCTATTTTCATTTGTTACATACAACTGCGAAGCCGATCTTAGATCAGAGGACACATAGAACTTGGTTTTTGCTTTTCTAGTCTTGGTCGGAGCAAAACGACACATCTTATCTCCAAGTGCTCCTACAAACCAATCTACATAACTAGAAGCCCAATCAAGACTGCTTGGAGTTTCTATCAGAAGATCTCCTGTCAACCTTAATGGTTCTCCATAAACCAATTCTGCTATTAAAGAACCTAATTGAACCCTATATATGTTGCGCATGGCGAGTAGTACTATAGGAAGATCGTGTATTCAGCTTGTTCCACTTGTACACCTTAACGCAGCTTTCAGTTCACGATGCAGCCTTTCTACCATCCCATTTGTTCGTGGATTGTACGCGCTAGTATACAATACAGTTATTCCCGTGATATTGAGAGATCTTTCGAAAAGCTCTGACATGAATTGACTACCGCGATCATTAGTGACTTTTCTGGAACACCATAACGCGATATCCAATTATGTAGAAACGCCAACAAGACTTCTTGCGATGTCATGTCTTTTAAAATCGCCATTTCAAATTGACAATTAAATCTATCTAACAGGGTCAGGAAGTATTTGTTCCCATTAACCTCAGGCATCTCGACAATGTCTACATGTACGTGTCTGAACCGTCCAATTGGTATCCCAATATTCTTTATCTCCGTTCTGGTATGTCTCCACAACTTACACGTTTGACACTTGGCACAGGCTCTTACCCATACCCATATGTCTTTAGACATGTGCGGCCATACGTATCTGTCGTTTATCAATCGAATGGTGGCTTTAATGGATGAACGACCCATGTCATGTAACAAATGGATAATCTTGGCACGTAACTGCAACGGCACATATGGTCGTGGTTAACTTCTAGACGTTTCGCATAACAACCACTTGCCACTTATGAGCTTACGAACATATCTTGCTCTTTTGGACAAGACTAACGTAAAGGGATCCAATCCGCGCGCTTCCCCGATTTGACTAACTAAAGCATGCATATAATTATCTAAATTTTTCAATGGACCTTGAAATATCAGCTCGACATCGACTTCGTTCGGTATTCTAAGTGCATCGGTTACCAAATTCTCCTTACCAGCAATATGAGACACCGTAAAATCGAACTCTGATAACCGGATTATTTGGGAATTTACTCTACGAGAGTAATTAAGCCTCGCTCTTTTACAAAGTATACTAATCAACGGCTTATGATCGGTCAATAACTTAAATTTATGACCGTCTAAGAAATGTTCAAAGTGTAGTACTGTGGCATACACTGCTAGAAGCTCTTTACCAAACTTATCATATCGTTTCTCTTGATCATTAAGTTTACGGCTATAAAACCTAATTGGTCTTACTATGTCCTGATCTCGTTGCTGTAGCACTGCCTCTATTGCAACATCTGAGGCATCTGTGATTACCTCTAAAGGTTTCTCCCAATCTACAGGTGCTAATCTGGTTATGTCACTTAGCATTTCCTTGGTCTTCTGGAATTTCTCTCGGTCGTTTGGACTCAAGTGTATAGGCCAAGACTTCTTGATCGTGCTCTTTTCACGAGTAAGTTGGTGTGTCAACGATCCTAGAATTCCGGCTTGACTTGGAAGGAATCGACCGTAATAGCTGATCATGCCCAAGAACATTCGCAGCTGGCGCACAATTCCGGGCTTCGTTACGTCCTTTATAGCTTGGATCTTATCTTCCAAAGGTTTAATTCCGTCTTGGGAAGATATATGACCAAGATATTTAACTAAAAAGCATCCGGTGTTACTCCTATTAGGTTTGACCACTAATCCATATTGTTCCAGCCTGGTCAAAACCGTTTCCAAAAGCCTACGATGTTCATCTCGAGAGTGACTAATATCGTCTATATACACCCTCGCAAATATACAATTCTGAAGGATTTATTCAGCCAAACGCTGGAATGTCTGACTGGCATTTTTCAAACCAAATGGCATTCGAAAAAATTCATGCGATCCCCTCCTGGAAATCTGATTGCGGTGAGTGGTATCAAACTTTCCTCCAGTGGCATCTAATAGTACGCTTTCTGGAGATCTAAAGTTGAATAAACCTCATATCCCATTATATCTCAGAGTAAAGTACTCTGGTTAGGGAGGGGATAAGAATCACCCTTCGTCACTGAGTTTAATAGACGATAATTCCCACAAACCCTCCATTGACCCGGTTCAGGTTTGGGAACTACCACTATTGGGGAAGCAAAATTGGAATTTGACCTTCTACAAATCCCCTCTTCGCGCAATTGGTGAAATTCGGACAAAGCAACTTGTTGCTTGTTTTGTGCCAATGGTTGAGCCTTTGGTGAACAAGGCAACGGAGCCACCAATTCTATTTGGTGTTCTACTCCTGTCTTCAATCCTATCCTTTTGGCACTGAAAGGCTGAAACACTGCTAGGTGCTTCTCAATGATATCGGCAAAGTCATGTGCGACTGTTGGACGAGGTAAAAGAACTGTTCTAACTGCCGATGTGTTAGACTCAGTAGGTGTTGACATCCCTACGCCTTCTGCGATAGTCCTAGCTTTGGGGTCTAATGTCAGTTTGAAATGTGTCAAGAAATCCATGCCAATGATATGGTCCTTGACATCGGCTACTAGAAAATTCCATCTAAAGGAAGATTTCTGGTCTAACGTTACCGAAATTTCTTTTATCCCTTTCACTCCTATCGGACTACCATTAGGGACCCGTAGTTGATAATCAAATGTGGGGCAATCTGCTTCCACCACGTCTGACCTAACTATGCTTACCTCAGCACCCGTATCGATGAGAAATTCCAGTCCAGATAATTCATCTTTAATAATGAATTTGTTGCTGGATAATCCGGCAATGTTTTCCAGATCTCCGCTTAGTAAGAATCGGACTCTCTTGCCTTCTGTATCGGTGCTTACTGGTCCTGTCGCATTTTTATCCTTTGCCTTAAGTATGCCTTTTAAAGGCATATCTGGGAGCCTTTGCAATGGAACCCCCTCTACGGCTCCTACTAGCGGGGGTTTTATCCTTTTCCCGGTGATGGATTTCTCTCTACCGGTTTAGTGCTTCCTTTCCATCTGGGTCCACCTAATCGCGGGTATATACAATTCTCACCTTGGCACTTTGCACTTCGTCCGTACTCGCAATGTGCCTTACACCATCCGCGTGGCCCTTCGAAGCGTTTACGCGAGTGACTCCCTCGACGTCTAGTATACCTATCCTGACTCTGATGTTGCGAAATGTCACGACGTATACTAGCAACTTCTCTACATAAGAAACGCAAGGTTTCTTGTATAGTCAGGTTGTTTTCGGCATCTGCCCTGACAGGCTGCACCGTGACAGAATCTGCTATTACAGCATGTACTTGTGGTTCTTGCTGTTTATGCACGCCGTCTAACCCTCTGAGTTTTGTTGGCCAATCAATGCTCATAGTGTCAAATACTTCCAATGTGGTTCTAAGCCTAATTGCTAGCTCAGCTGTGAAGTATATAGTTGACCACATCTCTGGATATATTCAACCTGGAAGCTTTTGTGCAAAGGCGTTCGTAAAATTCGGAGGGTAATTGACGCCCCATTTTTTCTAAACGTAATAGTTTGCACATTTCCGCCGATCTTCCAGGCTGATATCTCTGTTGAATCTCAGCCATTAATAACTCAAATGCATTGTACGGCTTTTCTTTCACAGTTCTGTCTCTGAAATTCTCCAAGGCATTTCGGAAATTTTCAGGCAACGCTATCAATGCTGCAACAAATTTCTCCATAGGATTTACAATATTATAAGCACTAAATATCATTTGGGCATCTCCAACCCAACTTGAATGTTTTTCAGATTTATACTTCGGTAGACTTAAAATTCTTGGACTGGCGCGGTAGCCAAATTTTGTAGAGCCTTCTAACCTATTCGATTCTGAGAACCCCATAGATGCCAGATCGCTTGTAGTCCTAAAATTTACAGTAGAATCTGATAAGCTTATATTTTCATTCGCATCTGCTAAATTCAAACCTGCAATATCTTGCACTAATTTGCTAGTGTCCTCAAATTTAAGATCTGCATTCATATCTATTATATTTAATTATTAAATCGACACTTAATGTTAGGCAAATCGGGATGTGAAACCTTTCTCGTACAAAACACCCAAACAAATAATTTGGAAGGAAATATACGTGAACAACAGAATTATTAAATCAACTGTTCCAGAACGTCCCTTCTATGCGTGCATCAAAAATAATATAAGACAGTATAAGCAGATATATATTGTAAAAGTTGATCAGTTTTTAATGAAGAAAATTGTGATAATTGCAGTAGACCAAAGGAAGATACAACCAGTCGAGGACCGTGACGCTCGAAAAACTCAAAATGGCGCATAATTCAAAGTCTAGTATTTAAACAAAGAATTTTCTGTGAAATAAAAGAAAAAATTCTTTTTAAATAAAATTCGTTACAATCAGCCAAGGTGGTTTAAATTTATCAGTTAATGTTACTTTAAATTTGGCGGAAGAATTATCTGTGGAGGAAGACAAATCCTCTATCAGATATAAAGTATCATTAACTGATAAATTTAAACCACCATGGCTGATAATAACAAATTTTATTGAAAAAGAATTTTTTCTTTTTATTTTCCCGAACATTCTTTGTTTAAATACTTGACTTTGAATTTTGCGCCATTTTCAATTTTCGAGTGTCACGTTCCTCGACTCGTCGTATCATCTTTTGGTCTGCTGCTATTTTCACATTTTTCTTTATTAAAAACGAATAAACAGTCACAATATATTTCTGCTCAAATTGTCTTGCATTTTGTTATTGAAGCACACATAGAAGGGACGTTCTGCACAGGTAATTTGATTATTATGTTGTTCACGTATATCTCCTTCCAGATTATTTGTTTGGGAGATTGAGCGAGACAGGTTTCGCATTCCGATTACCAAACATTAAGTGTCGATTTAATAATTAAACTAACCAGACATGGAGGCTGATATAAAATTTGAGGACACAAGTAAATTAGTACAAGATATTGCGGATTTGAATTTAGCAGATGCGAATGGAAATATAAGCATATCAGATTCTACTGGAAATGTTAGGACTACAAGCGATCTGGCATCCATGGGGTTCTCAGACACGAATAGGTTAGGAGCATCTACATATCTTCCTCCACAGACTATATCCTTTACAAACGGCTCTCTTAAAGTCTTAAAATTTCTCTCGTTCCCTGGTTTATTTTTATAGCTCTTTTGACTTCCCTTAGTACGAAGTTCTGCATTCGTTATTGTATTAACTAAGTTGATTCTAAGTATGCTTTTATTTTATTTTTAATTCTGAGCAAAATTTGATTTCCTGTTTTGTCAGAATAGCGTATTGTTGCACAACATTGGGTAACTATGCATCGTATTGGCCCCAATGAGTATATTCATGTTCAGGATTTGAACACGAATTTTATTCGTCTTATCTGCGGTCCAGCAACTTTTATTTCTAAAGAAAATGAAAAGTAAGTTTGCCGTTTTTTATTATTAATAATAATAATAAATTTATTTGGCAACAAAGGCCAACAGGCCCGACCATTGAAATAACAAATCAAAGGTAGGATATGCGGAAGTGAATGAAATTGTGACTAGCAAAGTATTTAATAACAGGGAGAGGAAATGAGGAAGGGAAGTGCTTTCATCAACTTCATGATAGTTCAATCTGATGAAAAATAGAGATTCCATTTGACTAGAGAAGATCAATTGAAGTCCAATCCATGAAGTGTCCGAGCATCAGTGCGGGGTAGGCTGGGTTCGGACAGTTTTAGTGTGAGGTCGAAAATGATGGCAGACCGGAAGCTGACGTCGACTGACGCAGTCCTTTGTCGTGGATATTGAATTTCTAAAGTGCAGTATTGACCAGGATGGAGTCGACTAGATTGAAGGTAGTGTTTCGTGCAGGGTTCACTGGCTTCCGTTGAACGAGGTTATGACTAATGGTAGACGAGGTGAGTCGATGTCTGATGCAAACCGTCGGGTGGTCCAGCAGGTTTTTAAGTTTCCGGTCTTTCTCTGAAACAAAATGGAAAAGGATTAGCTGAGCAAAACGTGGTAAAATATCCACTATATGGATGATGATGATAAATGAGAATAGAAGTGGCGGAATAGGGTTGTTAGTCTTGAAGCAGATCAGACGGGCCCATTTGAAGAGTTTGGAAGTAGTGTGTGTAAGGTGTGGGGAGAGGTCTAGAGGTTTGAAAAATAGATAGCAAGGTGCTTGGCCGAATCTATTATTTAAATATCAAGGGGATAATTTGCATCCGGGAGAGGGCAGAATGGGTCGGAAGAGAGTTTCATCAAACGAGTATTGGCGGGGTTTAGTTTGAGACCGATATTGCTCAGCTGCAAATGTCGCGAGGATAAAAGCTCCGATATAAGGGATAAGGAAGGGTTGGCTGTTGTGGGATTACTGAATACTATGCCCTTGTCAACCGCATATTTAAACAGCTTGAAAATGTTGTCTTCAACCTGTACCAGCGCGAGTGTAAGGTTGAAAAGAATAGGACAAAGTACGGAGCCTTGGGGAAATCCAGATCGGATAAGGGCTGGCCTCGAATGACTATTTCTGACATTTAAAGTCGCGCATCGGTTTCAGAGATAGTAACTGGTAAGATTGAGGACGCTACCACAGATACCGCTTCTCAATAAGGCGGATACAATTGCTGAAAATGACAGCGAATCAAAAGCCTTGGATATATCCAGGACGAGGAGAGTGTATTCATGACCTTTGGAGAAAGAGGAGTAACAATTATTAAGAACACTCAGTTGGTGGAAGAGGAGCGGTCATTCAAGAAGCCATGTTGATCATGAGGAGATAGAAGTTTTCCTGAGACTTAATGGAGGGTTAGATTAGGCTGTATAAGGCCCTGTCGACTATTTTAGTGAACAATAGTAATGTGCAGAGATCTTTGAATGAGGAGATCGACGAAGTGTCATTTTTTGTGATAGAAGAGATTGTCGACTTAAGCCATTCCATGGGAAGATAGGTAATTTCGAGGCAACGGTTGATTACATCAGCAACCAGAGAGAAGAAATTCTAGCCAAGAAATGCAATCATGCTGATCAAGACACCGTATTGCTCGAATTGGTGTTTAGATTTGATGTCTTTAATTGCTTGGGCGACGGAAGCCGGTGAGACGTTGAACCAGCACAGGTTCTCAGTGTCTCCTTTGTCTAACATTTCAGCAGGCGGAGTGGGAGTGGAAAAGGAGTTGTGGAGATAAGTCAAATAGTCGTCGGCTAAGCAGGAGTCGTCCGACTGAGAGAAGCTAATATACGAGGTTTTGGGCTTTTATAGCAAGTTGTTAGGAGCCAAGTGGCTGCTTGTTTGTTGATAACCTGTTTAATGTGACCATCGATACGTCTCAGTGCGAGGGCGCGAGCAAGTTATGATGTGCGTAGTCTATAATTGCGTGCAAGTGTTGAATAGTGGTTGCGGAATTAAAGTGGGAGGATAAGATGTTATGGATTTCGGAAAAGCATGAGGAGAGGTTGTTTTGAAGAAAGATGTCCCTCCAGTTAACGGCGAAAATCTTCCCAGTTGGTGAATCGCATGAATGATTGAGTGTCTTCACTAGGGATAAAAGATGAATGAGGAAAGATACCTGATAGTGATGGGCCATCTTCAATTCAATATTAGGGTAATGTAAAGTGTTATAAAATCGTGGCTAGAAAAATAATTAATGATGAAACTGATGGGAGTATAGAAAAGGAAGCGCCTCTATAAATTTCGCGTTCCTTCTGAGGAGAAATATATTTCAATTGACTAGATTACGGCTTGTGCAGAGTCAGAATACCAGTGCAGGATTTCCTGTCCTCGATTGAGCGAGTTTAGGGCTTTGTTAGAAAACGACGAAGAACCAGCTTCAGACATCGACTCTCGGAATTTTTCGTAATTATCGCTTTTCCTTATGGTAGGATTGACTTGGTTAGAGTCGACTAGATTAAATCTTGCGAAGAGTCAAAATATCGGTGCCGTGTGGAGGATTCACTGCCTTCAGTTGAACGAAATTAAGACTGTTGGAAGACGTGGAAGAACCAGCTTCAGATTTCTTTATCAATTTTTTTCGATAGCTGAAATAAAAAGAGAATTAGTAGAGCAAATTATGAAAGAGTAATTAATAATTTTAAGTAGTACAAAGATATAGTAAATAATTGGTATCGGAATGCCCATATGTGACGTATAGTCTACGGAAAGTTTAATCTGAATGCTATCTAATCAGTTTTCGAACAGCAGCTAAACGAACGGAAAGTATAATCTCATGCACATTCGTTTCGTGCTTACTGGCGACTCATCAGTAGGAGCCGGTATTACGCCCCATAACCACTATATGTTTGGTCGAAGTATGTGGGATATATATATATTATATAGTGTGAGTTAGCGTTAAAGTCGCATTGTCGTAGACTTTATATAATGTTAGCTTCACTACTGCAGGTTTACATATTCGTCTAGGAGATTGTACCGTCCTATTATCCCACATTCTTCGACCCAAATAGATAGTGGTTAAAGGGCGTAATACCGGCTCCTACTGATGAGTCGTCAGTAAGCTAACGAATGGCATGATCTCACTCCTTTCATGCTGTCTTTTGTTTATCCTTCTGGTCACAACTGAACTAATTTGTTACTAGGTTGGCAACACCTAATACATACTTGCATATATATTAGTTCTTCGCAAAAAACCCAGTATTTAACATAGCCAAACTACCGTTAGTCACACGTACTGACTCGTTTCGATCTTCCATGATCATTATCAAAGTACGAGGGAAAACTGACTAGCGAGGATAAATCCGCAATGAATATATATGGAAAGAAAAATTAGGTATGCGGCTCTCACTTCTGGTAGTCTGGCATACATTGTACTTAAACAATTATTGATTGATCGTTTGGTGGTAACAATTCTTTAAATCAAGCTTGAAGTAAACACCAATCCCATTGTATTTAAAAGGATTGTTACAGCCCACACAATCAATTATTGTCTGTATATATGTGTGTGGCGAAAGCTACAAACATCTACTGTTCGTGATTGCATAGAAATTGTGCAGCCGACATTTCCAGTCACTTACAATATATGCAGGACTACTAGAGGTGAGAGCCGCTTATCTAATTTTGCTTTATATTGTACTTGACTGAAAATGTCGGCTGCACAATTTCGATGACTTCACGAGCACAGCTATATGCACATTTATTTGTAAGAAATACCATTAAACAATCATTGATTGCGCGGGTTATGGTAAATCAAGTTTGCTAGCTTGAAGTAAATACCGTTACGTGTGACTAACGATATTTTTGCTATGTATGTTATTCGACAACTGATTAAATACTATTGGATTGGTATTTACATCAAGCTTACAAACTTCATTTAGAGAATTGTTACCGCCATCCTTGCAGTCAATAATGCTTTTTTGTATTACCCATGTATATGTGTCGAAAGCTGCAAAAAGTTAAAGTTAATAACTACATGGAAATTGTGCAGCCGACATTTTCAATCAAGTACAATGTATGCGAGGCTACTAGAAGTGAGGGCCGCATATCTAATTTGCTTTCCAAATATATATATATTAATAAATCTTATTTCTACCAATATCTACAGCCGTTGTTCTGGGTTCGTTAGTATGTTCGTTCATTCAATCCCACTGTACATTTGTAACCAATCCCCTCTCTGCCATGTCTCTCTTTGTTTTACACAATTTAGACCACTCCTTTTGCGTAAAGTCATGTAGTGTGTCATCACTTTCATTGTAAGTGTGTCCGTAATTGGTGGGTGTGTCATATTTTGTGGAATGTAGGCTATTTTTGAAGGCCTGTCAGTTATGTCTTTGTTCCAGTCTAATTTAATTGAATTACTTTCTGCACGTTTAAGCAGGGGTTCAGCTTATTAATTGCAATAGCTTCAAAAGCCAGAAGCATTTCTAAATTAATCGATGCAATGAGATAACAAGTGATCAAGAATGAAATTGTAAGATAATCCAAAATACATTTAAATACTGATCCGTCGCCCTCTGAAATTTATTGGTAATCCAACGTTATTATTCTTTTACTTGTGCGAGTATCTTGTTCTGATTTGTGAAACCTTCGCTAGCTACTATTATTTATTTTTATAATGTCCATTCCTTTTTAATTTAACACAGTATTCTTATAATTAGGAAAACACAACAAAGTGGATAAAGGCCATTTATTTCGTGAATACTAATCATCTCTTATACAGTCATACATATTTATACATTTTGGGTTTTCAATTGATTATGCTAGTGGTAACAAATCTGACTCGTTTTTACTGCTGTTTCTTGTTTTGACTAGTTGGTGAGTGTGTATGCGTTTGCGTTTGTGTGTATGCGTTTGTGTTTGTGTGTATGCGTGTTTGCATGTAAAGGTCATTCTCGCAGTATTGCAAAGTGATGTCTGAGATCTTGTCATTATTGTTTTGATAGCTTGAGAATTAACCATTTGTGCGCATTGTTCACTGTTACATATACAAGTGCTATTTTTCCCAGTATAGTTGATCGTTTCACCTTGTTGCGCAAAGTTGTCGTTTTCACATGGTAACAGCGCCAGTGGAGATTGCAGTGTTAAACGCTCACATTGTTTGGAGACTTCTGTCATCGTTTGCGCCTCTGTTATTTCCACTTCAGTTTGTTGCCAATCCGATTGTATGTTTGTTGATTCTAATCGAGGGCCTGTTTGTTCTTGGCTGGATACTAGTAGTTTGTTGTTGAATTTTGTTATTCTTGGCCAGTCGATAAGAATATCATGGTGATGAAACTTTTGAATATTAAGGTCAGGTGCTTGTTGTTTTATGTGAAGGGATTCATAAATAAATAATAATTTTTCTGATTTTGCTTTATGTAGAATTGTGAAATTGGTCGAATTGACAGGGTGCCCCGTTGCCAATATATGATCGGAAATAGCTGATTTTCCTGACGGTGGCAAGCCTTTGTTAATCAATTTCTGTGGCAAATGTTGCTGGATTCTGCTTATCAATTGCTTCTTCGTACGTCCGATATGTGCTACCGCACCACACACACACACACATATATATATATATATATATATATATATATATATATATATATATATATATATATATATATATATATATATATATATATATGGATTGCAGTTTGATTCTCGTTAGTCAGTTTGCCGTCGTGCTCTGATGATGATCATGGAAGGTCGAAACGCGTCAGTACGTGTGACTGACGGTAGTTTTGCTATGTTCTACGACTGGTTAAATAAAATTGGATTAGTGTTTATTTCAAGCTCGCAAGCTTGATTTAAATATTGTTACCACCACATGCGCATTCATTGATTGGTTAATTGCGTTTGTGTTTAGTCTGAGTAAGTGTAACGTCAATGCGCATATTGTGCAAACAAAACACTTGTCAAAAATGTTTAAGATATAATATTAAAATAACGATTTACGTGTTTTGACTGGATGTACATTGACTGTAAACTGACCATCATTAAATTTCTAACAGTAACTAATTTTTCATTGCCATATAAGAAAAACAAGATTTTTTATTATTAACGACAAAATAATTTACACACACAGATTATTTGTGAGAGAGCACCTAGTTACTATTTAAATAACACACAAAAGTGGGGCAAATTTAACCTCTACAAAACACCATTAAATATCTAAATGGATACCTTATGAGCTCCACCTAAAATAAAAGAAGACTAACCAAGTAACATAAGTTATTATATAACTGAAAATTGTTTGTAGTGTGCGGCAGAGTGGCTCAGTGGTTAAAGCATAAGATTCCGAAGTAGACGTGCCCATGTTAGGGCCCTGTCCGCGGCGAATTCGGGCCAGTACATGATGAATTCCCAATAAACACGAAACCGGTCTACTGGACGAATTGCCTTTTCTACACTATACAATTCCTAGTTTATAATGTCATGTGTAGATGATTAATAAATCAGGTACTTGTATCAAGATCGCAACCTTGGTTATAGTAATCATTAAGGCAAGGCAAAATCATCAATACAGCTTCCTTGCAGATTCCACTGTATCACGTCATAAAAAGCCGAACCTCGCAATGAACTGTCCTATTAAAAAAAAGTGTTACGAATATGATTCTACTAGAAATCTGCAACATGATTGATACCGTGCCATATTGCGTAGAGTTTCCAGCAAAGAACCATCCTGGCGGGCGAGTAGGCTTTATAAAACTATTTTGGTATAGTTTAATTAACTGCTTCTAATATGTAAAAATCATTTTTAACGAAGATTAGCTTATACTTCATTTTCAGTTGTTAATTTGAATGATGTTGATGTCTTCGGAGAAAAGGGGCGAAGCAGCACCAAGCCACGAAGAAGAACTCGATGTGTACTTCGAAATGGGAATCAATCGTACCACTGTGAAGCTGATAGTGCCAATTTACTACCCATGGAAGGAAACCTGGGAGAACATCGTTAAATTAGTGCCTGTCTATCGAGTTCCTTACGCAAATATGGCGCTGGGTGAGAAGATAGTGCTCTATTTGTCAATGGAATTTGGGACATCCCAGAAATGTAAGAGAGCCAAAGCAGTTAATGGAGCTTTATTTGTTTTTCTAGGGTGAAAACTTGTTGGCCGATCCAACAATACGTCCACGGATGTAAGGGTTGGTTTTTCGTTGTTGGTAACCTACACAATGATCAAAAATCTGTAAAGTCCACAATCATCAAATCTAAGAAGCCATGTCTCACTAACGTATCATGAAACTGCGCATTTAGGTGCATTGTAAACACTATCTTTAAGGCAGAGTCAAATACTCGCGTTTTTCCATAAATGGCGAGGATTTTAGAATTTTATTCTAGCTTTCGCGATTCTCACATTCATTTTGTCAGCCATATTTCCTTAATAATTAATAGAGCTGCAAAAGTATGCAAATCTGTCAACTTTCTTCAGATCCTCGCTCTGTAATCGTAGAGTTGGAATGCGCGATTGATGATTCTGTAAAAGTAACTTGTATTTGGCGTATGCGAATTTTATAGCGAAAAACGAATCGACTTCTATTCTATTGAAGGTGACCTGAGCAGAATCTCGATTGTCAAATAATAGTACGATATCTTGTGTATAGTCAATATCGACTGATCTACCGCCTGGACGCGTTGAAAATTATTCATAATAGCATCTATTATAAAATTAAAAAAGAAGAATTGGACATTCTTGACGAACTCCATTGCTGGTAGTAAAGTTGTGCGTTAATTCGTTGTATTATATTTACAAATTTGGTGGGCACTCAACTTTTCGACAGACTATCGAAAATAACGTTGTTATCTAAAGAGTCACATACTCCATTGAAGTCTAGATAGTCTGGATATTGTGAGACGGCGATATATATGTCGCTGTTTAAGATCTTGGCTTAAGGTCAAAATATTTTCTATGTAACCTCGTCCTGATCGGATTCCGACTTCTCTAATATGTGATGCACGCGGAGCGCTCAGCCGACTTAAGATAACCGCAGTGAATTACCTAGATACGACTGAAGTCAATCTTATACCACGATGATTGTCACAGGAATAAGGATTGATTTTTATGAAGACAGGGACGATGGTCGACTCATTCCAAACAAATATTACAGTTTGATTTCATATAGTAAGAAAATTTGGCCAACGTTCTTGAAATAATTTCGCCACCATCCTTAAATAAGCTATGAAGCAAATAATCGGGGCCTGCGGCTTTGCGATGTTTAAGAGAGAATTGCATCTCGTAATTCTAACTCTGATGGTTCTTCTGGATTAACGTTCCACACTGTTGAGAAAGGTATGCTTTCAGGAATCGTAACTGATACAAATACCAAAGTAAATTGATTTTTGAAGTTTTCGGCCCACATATCAAGATCTATTTTATCGGTTAATAGCTGGTTGTTACTATTATTTGTAATTTCGGTAAAAATTTATCGGACCTGTTGCACGGATTAGTTGAAACAAGCAGCTCCTATTACCTGATTCGAACGCTTCCATCCGTTCCGCCTTTATGGCTCAAAAGAATTCGAGATCGACTTTGTTTAAGTTGGCGTCTTCTGTCGACTAGCTCATTGATTTTACGGAGAACCAATGATTATTTCTAGAGTGGCCTACAATGCCACATACCTGCATTGTACATAGTGGAGCTTATCTTTGTTCAAATTTAATTCGAATTTTCGCCATCACGAGCGGTTAGCTTGGACTTTAGAATATCTTAATATTTTTGTCAAAAAGACAGTTATTCGAGTTTTCTTACATCTATTTAGACCTTGTTCCTATTTATTTTCCCGGAATATTTTATTGCAAATCTATAACAGTTAAGTGTCGACATGTGTTCAAAAAAGTATGAAAATCCTGAATGCATCCGCTCCATCCATTACTAATTGCTACATTATCTATTTGAGTCCAGTGTTGTCCGGGGACTGGAGGACGCCGTGTGGCGCAACGTTTTACACTACGTCTGAAGTTTGTGTTGCTTAAATATAATCTATAACACGCATAGCTATCCACCAGTCGTTCACCATTATCGTTGCGCGTCGAGCTTAGTTTATCGTCCACCTAAATGAAATTCTTCAAACTTGAGCATTCCTGTCACTTATAACCTAGGCTATATCTGAACTTCTTGCACTACTTAGTAAAGAGCTTAGTTCTGAGTAAACATCGTCCTGGAATTCGTTTGTGCTACAATCTTTAGGAGCATATGCAAATAAATTGTAAAAAAGTTGACTGCGGTTTTTTGTATTTATTTTAGTAGATGTATTTAAGCGTGCCACAAAAAGTGGGCTATTTACTTGCATTCATTCAATTAAGGAAGCTTCAGCTTTTGTACTAAGGAAATTACCGACGCCCCATTTACCGGGTTGAGAAAACCTCTTGGAACCAACTATTCGAAGCCAATAGTGCTTATATACGTAGTGTGCATCCATTATTTTTTATGCAATTATAATCCGGTATTCTGGTTTCAGATAAGCAACATTCATCGATTTCTAATCTATTCAACGTATGTGCAGGAACTTATTGTCCAAGTTGATTTAATATTTGCACATTAAACCTAACCTAGGTTTAATGAATGGTTGTCTACTCAAACTATTTTCGATATTGGTCTGAGGTATGATAAACACCTTCCATATTTATAATATCTAATAGAGTGTTATTGTTATATTGAGAAGAGGCAAAATCGGAGATGGTGTCTGCAGTAATCTGATTTCGTTATCCATCCTGCACGACTCAGCCAATAAAGCCATTATTTTATTCTGCACAATGGCCGATGCAGTGTGTAATTACTATAGTTTGTATCGTGCATGGTTATATCTTGCGGGTAAAAGTACACTTGGTCGCCCATTCCTAGTGAGGATAATTTGTATTCTGATTTTTATTCTCTGATAGTCTGCCAACCAAGACTGATGAGCACTATCTGCCCAGATGCCAGTGGCCAAAGATTTGCTAAGCAGCAGAAACCTGACCTGTACTTCTAGAACGCCTGTCATCAAGCCAGAATTTCTATGGCTACGTGCTATAGACAAGCAGAGTGGAGCTTCGTGCTATGTTGCGATGGGCATTGCCCAGATTGAAGCTGTCTTCTGTATGTTTATAGGTATAGACCTATCTTTTGATTAGCATAGGGACTTTTCCTGTGCTTAACTCGGTTGAAGTAGTTTTAATTCTGGATATCTTATCATAACCTTCTATGGTGGAATTTCAAATGCCATTTGTACGGTTTCCTTATCGGTCATTATGTCTAAAGTACCAATATTTCGATGCGAATTTTTTTCATCTTTGATCCAACTTCACGTCTAATAGCTGATATTAGCATAGAGTACTGAAAGTGCGAGATAATTCAATATTGTTTCGATGTCATTGAACTGTCAATCGTGAATAATAAGTCCCAGCAGTACACCGACTATTTAAACTATCAAAGTGACTATTCATACATAGATGAGTTGAGCCTCGAAGAGTGAATCAGCGTCCATACACTGTTCAACAAATCATTATTGGGTTGATTGGATTCTAATCACATCTGACTTGATTGAAATACACGAGGCACTTATATAACGTTTCCAACGGCTTATTATTACATGTTCTGGGCCAACTCCATTGCTAATAATAATGATGGGAAGTTGATAGTCACCGTCACACACGAACCCATGCTTAAATATATTTTTTATTTGTATCTTCATGTTATGAATTTTCGTACCAGATGTCCTCTGTTTCAGACTAAAATCGTATTATTTTTATCACAATGACTTTTAGATTGGTTCACGGACCATCTACCATGGTCACAATTGGCCCAATGCAGTATTGTGTGGTAAAGAATCCAGTTGTAAAAACAAGCGATGGAAATGTGGTTATTAATGAAAATGGCGAAGCTGAAGTTGATTACGGCAATGTTGAATATAGATTTAAAGGGAAACCATTTCCGCTCTATCCAGGCGAGATTATGCAAGGTTCCCCAAGTGATCTTATCGTCCTTACATCAAACAAACAACTTATTTTGAAGGCTAATATTACCTTCAATGAGGCTGACGGAACTAAACGGGTGTCTGGAGAAAAATGGTGCTTCAAAGGACCAGGTTAGTTTTTTTTAAGAAAATGTATGAAACATTAAAATATATTAAAATTTGTTTGAAAATAATAAATCCATATCAATTAATGATAGAGATAGAAGATTCAATCCGCATATTAGTTACATTTATAGAGTTATTCCTAATTAAAATAATTATTTCGGATCTTTTCAAGGTGTTTTCTTAACCATTTATGAGGCACAAATTAACTAATTCTGTCATTCTGCTTTACTTCAACGTTTTTGTGGTTTTCTGCACAGTATACGATTGTGCGACTCGTACAATATCAAGTGTAACTCTAACTTTATATAAATCATGGTTTATTTCGCAACAAAGAAAAGCAACTCACAACTTCTTTAACATAGTTTAAAATATAAAATCAAAATTTGATGTGTTATTACGCGATTCATAGAGCATTTTTACCAGTACTCACTGAACTTAGAAGTGAAGTTATTTACAATTAACCGATTGATACTCGTGGTTTTTGGAATTATTAAAAATACATGAAGTATTAGAACAGTTAAATTGTTACTTTTTTAATTCTGCTACCAAAATTTCAATATTTTGAATTCGCGAATCAATAAAACTCAAGTCGGATGAAAGCTGTTGATTTATATGTTCAACTATACTGATTGTATTATATATATATATATATATATATATATATATATATATATATATATATATATATATATATATATACAAAATTTTATCACATTGGTTCGCATGTGTGATAGCGAATAAATTCATTAACGTGTGCATATATATCTTCATATAGTGTCAATATAAATTAGAAATTTTATTATATAGAAAAATCCATTTTTCATCTAAAACAGTTTCGTCTGTATTTAGCATTTATCAGTAGTCACAAGAATTGCAGTCGAGAATTAAATGCCAAAGCATTCGGTTTATTCTTTATGTCAATCATCTGGGACACTAATGACTCTGTAGTTGCATCCAAACTAATGTTTCTAGTAATTATTTTCGTCAGCTGTATCATCTTGAGTATAGTTTATAACATAATTTCCAACAAGCCGTCACAGATCTGTCATTATAAGACATTGACCCTGTCACCTGTGTAAATGGTATTATATTAAACTATAATGATTTGATTTTATTATATATGTTGGTAGTATAAACGGAAAATTTAATTAGATTTTAAATGCATTTCATCTATTAGTTCGGGTTTTTCTCTGATGAGAACTGATCAGTGGGTAAGAATTTTCATAACGGATTGGAAACTTGAGGTAAAACTGATTTAAATGAGGATCTACCTGAAAAATACTTCAAACTATATACTGCTGAATTGTGTACGAGATACGTTGCACAGTTCTAGACTAAATACTTTCGGTTTTAAATCTGGGCCGCTGCTATTCTAACTTCTTCTAATTAGTGTCCTCTAAAGGCCAACCCCGTCTAATTCATGCCTTTTCTTTATTTACTACTGCAACTTTATACAGAAACATAAGGAAGCGAACTCACCTATTATACATTTGTTTATTATCATGAAGAAATGACCTACCAAACCAAGTTGGCATATAATAGAAACGTGCATGCAGTGCGCAGCCTCGGGACTTGGGGAACTGAACCAAAGTCTCTCTGGTTCATAGTCCGGCCACGCATATGTGACAACTTGTGAGTGCCCAATAAGGCCGATTCCGTCCTAGTAGGGAAATTGCATGTGTTATCTGTGAAATTTTAAGTTCAAACTGACAAAAATTGATCTATATTATTTGTTATATCGTGCAGCACTAACGGAAAGTATAATCTCATGTACATTCGTTTCGTGCTTATTGGCGACTCATCAGTAGGAGCCGGTATTACCGCCTTTTACCACTATATATTTTGGTCAAGAATGTGGGATAATAGGACGGTACAATCTCCTAGACAAATGTGTAAACCTGTAATAGTGAAGCTAACATCATATAGTCTACGACAATGCAACCTCAACGCTAACTCACACTATATAAGAAAAAAACCGAGTCTGCAAAGGATACTAACACTATGGCTATTGTGTTAGTAACCGATACCAACAATATTGTACTGAAAAGGTGCATGGTACTAACCGAGCAAGAATGCAAACTAATTTCACGCCATGTTCTTATCGGTATTGGTCATATCAATTCGCCATTATTGTTTGCCACCACAAAGTGAATTATAATTAATGCGAATGCTATTAAGCTTATGATGATGATCATCATCATACACAGCTACACAAAAGCCAATAGTAGCTAATGTTTCACTACCATATAACCATAAGACAAACAATAACAAGAAATATTTTATGACTAACGACAAAAATAATTTATTTGCACAAATTATTAGTGAGTTTTTTTAAAGAGCACCTAGTTGCTAGAATATTTATCTAGATAAAACAAAGAAATGAGGCAAGCTAAACTTCTACGCAGCATCATTATAGCCAAGGCTGCATTAGGGCAAGGCAACATCAGCAATACAGCTTCCTTGCGGTTTTCACTATGTCACGTCGTAAACAAATAGCTTATGATGGGCTATAACATTAGATTAAATTTATGAGGTATAATAATACATTGAATCAAATTAGACGACACGAATCTGGAGCACGTACGTTGAAATAATTATAAATATTATGTTGCTTATATACATCCAGAATTTATGATTCTACTAATATTAAAGGACTAGGTGCATCATCCTTATATAAAAATTTTGACATCGAACTTCTGTTACCAAGGAATTACTTCATACCGGACACTGGGAAGTTTGTATTGCTCTTATCTCACGTGCTGAAGCTTGGTGAATTGTGTGGATCTCCATAAATTTTCGACTTTGTTGGGAACACCTAAAGAAGTACACTAAAATCAATCCCTGAAGTCCTATTCAGCTTTCCATTTTCGTTGTGCCTGTATATGCTCATACCGATTGCAGCACAGACAACAGCAAGGATACTCTACTCTAACCTATGTTCATAAATATATTGAGCAAGAATTTCAAATATCATCACCAAGCACATCATAAAAATGTCATTAGTATCTAATGTTTCACTACCATATAATCAAATGAAAAATGCCACGAAAATTTTTAAAAAATACTGATAATAATGATAAATAAAAATTAAGGCAAACAATTTATTAAAGGAGAGTTACATTTATAAGTATGAGGATCTAATTACTACGAGTATATTTAACTAAATTACATACATAAATGAACCAAATTGAATGTGTAAACAGCACTATTCTCGCCAAGTCCGCTTTAAAGTAAGGCAGAGTTGGCAATACAGCTTCCTAACGGTTATCATTATATCACTTAATAATCATAACCAAATTTCTCAGCTAACTCAGTAGACTTAAGTAAAGAAAGTTATATAGATGATTCTACTGGAAATATGCAACAGGATTGCCACTGAGCTCGACTCGATGGCATATCGCGCAGTTTTTCAATTCAAGAACCTGTATCAAATAAGGGCAAACGAGTAGGTCTCATACTACCTAATTTAAATTTAGGTAGCTTTAACTGTTTCTGTCATGTGAAAATCCGTCCACAGTTTTGCCCAGACTATTGATAGAGCTGGTAAGATATGGTAGCCTTTCAACTATATCTAGGTCTTCACTCTGCAGTCGTAGAGGTTGAGTAAATTGTTGGTGTTCCTGTAAAATATTTTACACTTAGAGAGTGTATATTTAATACCGAAATACGAAAAAATTACTGTTAACCTATTTAGGGGGTCTGATTAGAACCCTGATTGTTGAATAATAATATGATAACGTCTGCATAGCCCGTTTTGTTGTTCCTTGATTATATTGCGGCAGCCTTTGGCGGATGCCATCTTCAGTTCACCAATCATTGCAAGTTTACAAAAACCAAATAATGGAAAAAGTGCGATATTTTCTCTATTCATGTCATTTGTACTTTGGACTGACTTTACACTAGATAATTGTGTCACGTGTGTGTTCGTAACTGCTATGTTCATCTAACGAAATGAAACTAGAGTGACTGAGTATGAATTTACCACTTAAATGCATTAGATTATTTTTTTATACTCACCATGCAATTAAGGTCGCCCTCACATTATTGGATGGAGAGCCCAATAAATCAGCTTCACTATTCATAATCTCATGCCAAGGTAAGTGATAAAACTATAAAACAGACGAACCATGCACGTGTGTAATATCACGCAAACAATGTTCGTTTAATTCAAATTGTATTTTTTAAATCAGGTTGGCGTGCTTGATGTAAACATCGATCCCATTAATATATAATTATATATATATATATATATATATATATATATATATATATATATATATATATATAACAGATAACTGTTTGTGGCGGAGAACTAATATATATGCAATATATATTAGGTGTCGCGCATCTAGTAACACATTAGTTCAATTATGGCCAGAAAGATAAAACAAAGACAATGTAAACGGAAAGTATAATCTCATGCACATATGTTTCATCTTACTGGCTACTCATTAGTAGGAGCCGGTATTACGCGCTATACCCACTATATATTTGGGTATACGAATGTGTAAACGTGCATTAGTGAAGATAACTTCATTTACAGTGTTTGACATGCGACTTCAAAGGCGACTCACTATATTAAAAAGAAATATACCAAGCCTGTAAAGGGGTAGCAACACTATGTCTGATATGTCTGTACCTGATATCAGCACTAAGCTTGCCAAAAAGGTACATGGTACCATGACTTAGGTTTCGAAATTGGAATGAAGCTCGCTCATTCGATTCGATAAATTTGAGACATTTAACATTTTGCATCCTCATCATAATTACAGATCAATAATATATTTTCCAAGAATCGTGGGTAAAAGTTTTGCTTCAGATCATTTTCCAAAGGTTTTCACATTGATACATCTCTAATTTGTTTATAAAATTGGTTCCTATATTTAAAATGTGCAGTGGACATAGATATTTAATGATAGGACAACAACAGGTTAATCAGTTATTGAGATTAAAGTCCTAAATTTCATACCTTAAATGTTCGTTTGCCTACGGTTCTTGGGTAATATATTATTGATCTGTAATTATTGTGAGGATGTAATGGTAAATGTCTAAAATTTTCGAATCGAATGAACCAACTTCATTTTACTTGCCCCCATTATGTATTGAGATCATTCTGGTAATACAGCATTTCATACGTTAATAACAAAATAATTAGTCTATAGCGTGCAGTGTAAATAAATTTCTGTTCACTGCAGATTCATTTAGATGGATATACTAATGCATTAATTATATTTAACTGAATCGTTTTAGTGATGAATGCACACGCATGAACACGTGTGAGGCGCCTAATTCATGATATGTTAACAACTGTTATTACCAAGCCAATCCCAAGTACAATTTAAGTGGTTTGCGTGATATTTCACACGTGCCTGGTTTGTCAGTTTTATAAATTATCACGTACCTTGGCATTGGTTATGACGAGTGTATCGGATTTATTGGGCTCTCCACACTATAATTTGAGGTGACTTCATTTTTGAGGTTTCACGTGGTAAGTATTAAGCAAATATTCTAATGAATGTAAATGATAAATTAATACCCTACCACTCTAGTTTCACTTAGTTAGATGAACATAACATTTAAGTGACTCACAATTGTCTAGTGGAATTCAGTGTAATGTATTATTGATATGGCTAAAAGAAATATCGAATTTGTTTCATTATTTATTTCTTATAACTTTCGGTGATTGGCGAATATATATGGAAAGCAAAATTAGATATGCGGCTCTCACCTTTAGTTGTCTTGCATACATTGTACGTGACTGGAAATGTTGGCTGCAAAATTTCTATGCAGTCACGAACATTTTCTATTTGTAGCATTCGCCACACACATATAAATAGACAATACAATTAAACAAAAATTGATTGAGCAAGTGGTGGCAAAAATTCCTTAAATCAAGTTTGCCAGCTTGAAATAAACACCAATCCCATTGTATTTAACCAGTAGTCGAAAAACATAACAAAACCTACTGCCAGTCGCAACGCACTGACGCGTTTTGACCTTCCATGGTTATCATCAGAGTACAACGGCAAAACTGACTATCCAGGATCAAACCGCCTTGCATTGCGACTGGCTGTAGTACTGTTTTGATGTTCGACGACTGGTTAACTACAATTAAACTATCAATCAATTATTGTTTAATTGTTTAAATAATTGTTACCGCCACCCGCGAAATCAATTATTGTTTAATTGTATGTGTACTTCAAGCTCGCAAACTAGATTTAAATTAATGACTGGTTAAATAAAATAGGATTGGTGTTTACTTCAAGCTCGCAAACTTGATTTAAAGTATTGTTACCACCACCTGCACAATCAATATTTGTTTAATTTTTTTGTCTATAAGCATGTTTGTGGCGAAAGCTACTAGAAGTGAAGGCAGCATAACTAATTTTGCTTTCCATATATTTCCAAGGCGGCTTGATCCTCGCTAGTCAGTGCGCTGCGACTGGCGGTTGTTTTGTTACGTTATTCGACGACTGGTTAAATACGATGGGATTGGTGTTTACTTCAGGCTCGCGAACTTTATTTAAAGAATTGTTACCGCCACCCGCGCAATCACTTATTGTTTAATTGTTTTGTTTATATGTATGTGTGTGGCGAAAGCTACAAACAGCTAATGTTCGTGACTGCGTAGAAATTGTGTAGCCGACATTTCCAGTCAAGTTCAATGTATGCGAGACAGCTAGAGGTGAGAGCCGCATATCTAAATATGATTTCCATATATATTTTTAATGCAGTTTGATCCTCGCTAGTCAGTTTGCCGTCGTACTGTGATGATGATCATGGAAGGTCGAAACGCGTCAGTGCGTTGCGGCTGGCGGTAGTTTTGTTGTTCGACGACTGGTTAAATACAATTAAACAATCAATCAATTGTTTAATTTTAAGTGCGTTGCGACTGGCGGTAGTTTTGTTATGTTGTTTGACATCTGGTTAAATACAATGGGATTGGTGTTTAATTCAAACTCGCAAACCTGATTTAAAATATTGTTACCACCACCCGCACAATCAGTTATTGTTTAATTGTTTTCATGTTAGCAAATTAAATGTACTTACGTTTACTTGTATTATTTTCTATATTGGGCCCACAGATATGATGATCAACACCCACCATATTTAGAGCATCTTAAGTGGCGTTATTGTTGGATTTACTAGAAGAAAGATAAGCAGAAACGGAGATGAAGGTGTCTGAAGTAGCCAGTTTTCCTTTATCCACTCTGCACGACTCAGCAGAAAGGGCGACCCTTTTTATCTTGCACAACGACCGATGGCGTATTTATTCTTTATAGTTCGTATTTTTCATGGTTATATGTGGACTAAAATAAGACTAGGTCTCCCTTTTCTAGTTGGGATAGTTTGTTTTAAATGTTCCCCTTCTCATAGATATGTTGCCAACCAAGTTTGATGTGCACTACCTCTACATATGTCAATATCCAGTTTCCTATGGGAGGGGAAACCTGCCATTCGTGTCTGGCACGCTTGCTTTCATTCCGTGCCTACCCATTTAACACCAAGTTTTGATGCATAGTTAGAACAAACTCTTGGCTTCACATGAAACGGACTGATGACAGTGTCCTATTAGTCTCGGCAGGCTTCATGCTACCTAACCTGATTTTGTAACCCTTTCTGTAATACTCCTAGGATCCCGTATCGCGATTCTAAATACTCGAAGAGGAAGGAAAAGAAAGATAATAAGAATCGGAGCTGTAGGTGTCTGCAATAGTCTAATTTAATGTATCCATTGGGTATGTTTCTTTTAGAGGCCGAAACCTTCCCTTCGCGTCTGGCACGTTTGCTTTCACTCCGTCACTAACTATTTAACTAATACTACTACTACACAGTTTTACACCAGCACTTGGAAATTCAAAGTTATGTGTAGACTATAAATGAACACTAAGTGGCCTATTCCTAGTGATAACGTGCAGAAGAATTTGTCCTCTTTTTATGACTCCAGAACGTAACACTGGTAATCTAATTTTTGGAACAATGAATCAGATGTAGTTATATTTGCCCCCATAATCCGATTTCAATTCCGCTCTACGTGGCCACAAATATTACTCGCAAATTCCTGTGCATTAAAAATTGATATCAAATTGCAGCAAAATGAATAGTTGCTTCAACCGGCAGTGTACGAAACAATATCCAGAATGAAATGAAGGTAATCCATGATTGCGTCTGGGTTTGTCTACCAGCCATAACACATAAGAACTTGCTTGCTATCTCAACCAACGCCAAATCTCTTCAAAACTTGGAAAATGCTGCAAAATGCAAGACCGCATCTGAAAGTGTCATAACGAGTTTTCTGTCATTCCTGCAGCGAATTACGATCGAACCTGGCTAAAATTTGGTTAGAAATTAGGAATAGAATCAAATCGTATCAGCCTCACAAAAGAGTATTTTAAATTCATTTTATTAGAATTAATCATTCTGGCAACGGAGAACGAGTGCCTCCTGAAGTGCAATTCGTAACTAACACTGAAATCTCCTTAATTTTCTATATATTGAAAACAGTGTGGTAAGCAATGAAGTGACCTTTTAAAACTTGCTACGATATCGAAACTCCAATCGGCAAATATTTAGTCACGGTGGCTCAATATACAGAGCATAATGTCCCTAATGTGTGGAAGTGTGTGGCTAATCTGTAAAAAAGGTGAAAGCATCACTACAAACAACGATATTGTTATTTAGTCTTGAACTCCAGTTTGCAAGCTTTATAGAAACACCAATCACAATGTATAAGACTATTCGCACAACATAAAAAACTAACACTAAGCCAAACTTCTTGCTTCACATCAAACGCAATACTGACTGTATCCTATTGGTCCGAGTAGTATTGATACCACCGTTTTCCAGGCTTATTGGTGTTGATACAAGCCAAATAGAAGTTTGTATCTCTGTAAAAGTTATGAGATCCCCGCTCATATTAATAGTGGTAGAAATGTAAGAAGCCAGCTTTAGCGCAGCCGAAAAGTCTCGAATCCTTTTCGATCAGAAAAGATGAAGAGTTGGAGGAAGCGTTCGCATCAGGTAATAGCCTATGTCTGTTCGAACTTGTCCGCGCAGCGGGTTTGAAAATTTTAAAAGTTAGTGAAATTATAAATGATAGTAACGATAAACTAATAAAACATAAAGTAAGTCGTTTTTGTATATGGGTCTACGTCAGTCCCGATCGTCAAAAGTGTGCTTGCATGAATAGCGTGAAACGTTAATCTCGAACATTCATCAGGGTTAGAGTTACAGATTGGAATCCTATCTCTTAAATATAGCAAATCTGCTTCCGACCTGATTTAAAAGGTGGTTACGAAAAAATTGTGAAACGTTGGCCCTTCTTTTTCGTATCAGATTAAATAGAGATACCGTGCCGCTTGCTTGAAGTGAGTCTACTATCATTCCTATCTTCAATAAAAGTAATCGTAATTTATGAAGACCATCGCAGTATAATCTTAAAACCATTTATATTTGCTTCGATTTTTTACGCTGTCTTAGCGCTTCGCGTGTATCACATATTAGAACAGAAAAATCCTAATTCCATTCATGACGAGGTTGTATATTTAATATAATTACCGCAAGGCAAGTTTTTGATCAGTTTGTATGTTGCCGTCTTTCTGGACTGCAATGTTCTATTCGATATTCTGTTGAAAATTGGTAAGTACAGTTTATTTGTAAATTTTATACATGCTATTCACACAAAAACTTCTAGTCTCTCCAGGATCTACAATGAGTTATCAGACAAATTTACTACTATCGCCGGTCTCTGTCAATGAAGTCCAATTCTCATTTCTGTTTAATTTTATAATTGATGTCATTTTGAACTATTCTCTTCAATACAATAAAGATGCAGGCGTTGAAGACCTCCAAGACAGTAGATTAGCCGATCTTGATTTTGCGGACAATATACTATTATTCGATTAACGAGATCCTTGTTGTAAGTTACTTTTAAATGATAAAAAATAACTCACCTCAAGCATAGGTTATTAAAGGCTGTTGTATTGCTGTCTGTTTAGATATGGATGATGATCAATGGTTCCTCACTAGTTCCAAAGATGACTGACCACAACTTTGTCAGTATTCAGTACGAGCCTTCCTTACAGCTGATACTGTACCAGGCAACACATCAATAATCAATATTTACGAACTAGTCATTTACTGCCGCTTAACTCCGAAAAATATGCGTTGCTCTGTGGGTTATAAAAGAACAATATATTATCCATTCATATTGCAGTTGAATATTAATATTAAGGTTACATTATCTTATATTGTCTGCCATGCAAACACTATCTGCCCAAAGCATCTAACATTGGAACGGGGGTGCCAGCGTTCCAACCAGCATCTGCGACGCCATGACGAAGAATGTTGATCTAGCAGCCTGTCTCTTAATATGAAAAAGTGAGAATTTGTTCGCTATCTAAACAAATCCAGAAGCTTCTAACTGTGAAGTTAATCGTCGATTGAGAATTTGCCAACAAGCTTAGAATAAAGTCTTGCAAGCCACGCAGCGAAACGAACCAATATTTACCTGAATTTAGTAGCATCCAAGCGTTAGAACCGTTTTGACCCGTACGCAAGCTCACGACATTCGAGAATTCTGCCATATGGCACATTGCGTTTCCAAATTTCATAAACAATTGGGTTGACTATGAATAAAGTATGTTAATTTGTTACGATTTCGATGTCGAAAATCATTTGATGACGTGACAGATACATGCAGTCTCATCGCTTTTTCTCAAGCCGCTGAAATTGACGGCATTAGTTTAGAGTTTTTCAAGATCGAGTGGATAGGGACACAGAATTTTATGCGTGAGTTAAAGGAGAAAGGTTTTTTGAGTGGAGGATCAAGCTACTATTAGTATATTTACTTAGCACACAGAATTGAGACAAAACCTGTGTACAACAGTATTATTTCCAAGTCAGGCAACATCGACAATGCAGCTTCCTCTGGGTTTTCACTGTATCGCGTCATAAACATAACCAAATCTCACAGCTAATTCGTTTCAACTAAGAAGATGATTCTACTAGAAATAGGTAACAAGATCGCCACTTTGCTAGTCTCAATGCCATATCGCGCACGATTTCAAACCAAGAATTAAGATGCGCACGTGAAACCAATCCTGGAAGTTAAAAGAGTCTCATAATACCAAATTTTGATGTAGTTGAATTTAACTGTTTCTGTCATGCCAAAAGCTGCCTTCATTGTAATACCCGCGTTTCTTCAAGAATGGCGAAGATTCGAGAAAGCTAATCTAACTTTCGCGATTCTCATATTCATCAGACGTATTGCCTGCCAAGGTATGCAAACCTGTAAACTATGTTAAGCTCTTCAATCTACAATCGCTGAATTGGTGTGAGTTGTGGGTGATCCTAAAAAATTATCTTACAACGATTGTTCAATTGTGTAATTAGCTTGCTTCGTTCGCATAAAAAAATCAAATGCATTATAATAATGCATCCTGTGTTTACATTTTCAAGGCGAAACTATATCATTCCATAACAATAAGTCGAAGTTTGTACTTATACACTAAATACATGGAAAATAATTATTTTTAGCATGCAATTTATAATTCTTAATTTTTTATTCGAATTAATGGTTTTGACCCATTGCTGATTATTAGAAGAATTTTTCATTGACAACTTCTTTTGTCTTGACTTTTATCTTGTTTTACAACTTTTAAGGTGTATATTATCCTCAAAAAGAGGTTGAGGTTATTGACACAGTGGATGCACTGATGGTGAAACCGGGTACTGCTCTTTGTTTGGTGGCCAAGACCGATACCGTTGATTGTCAAGGAAAGCCTCGTGTCTTCGGAGAAAAGTGGCTAATGAAAACACTTGGGGATTATCTGTTAGGGCCATATGAAAAGCTTCAGAGCTATGTCGAAAGTGTCTCACTTGATGCCAAGGTGCGTAAATTTGTCTTTGTCGACCTGTGTGTATGTACCAGCTGCCTTTTTATTACTTTTTTACTTTGGTAATTTAAATTAAGTAAAATTTTGTTTATTGAAATATTCCTCTTCTAAAACAAATGAGGTGCGCGGCGAGATTTTACATTAATAATATTTCGGCTTTCGATTTTGAGTGAGTGTCCGCTCATCACAACGGATTTAGACTTGTTTTATTATATGTCTAAATTTTTTTGTGTTGGGAAAAAACGTAGCAAAAATACTGACAGGGATACAACAGTCTCATTGTCAATAAAGTTCAATTAAATGTATATACAGAAAAGTTTTAAAAATCATTCTTATTTAGCCAGAACTAAACTGCTGTACTATCTAACAGTTGGATACTGTATGTGGCGGAGAACTAATATATATGCAATTATGTATTAGTTGTTGCGCACCTAGGAACAAATTAGTCAAAATATGACCAGAAGGATAACCTAAAAATAGCATGAATGGAATGTACTATCTCGTGCACATTCTTTTCGTGTTTACTGGCGACTCATCAGTACGAGCCGGTATTATGCCCTATATCTACTATATATTTGGGGTGAAGAATGTGAGAGAATTAGAATGTCTTGTCTCTTATACGAATGTGTAAACCTGCAGTAGTAAAGCTAACTTCATATAAAGTCATCGACGATGCGATTTCACAGCTAACTCAATATACATAATATCTACACTGTTAGAAATTTAATTGAATGGTATGATGTTTATCGCGAAATGTGACAACTGATATCGATCAAGGCAGTAGTGTATGGATTTACTGGGGTATCAGGTGTTCGGAAATAGTTGTAATTTTCAATTTTGGGGAACATTACCATACATTGAAATCCATCGTTTTGGTATCATGTACCACATCGGCAACCATTGTGTTAGTACCATGCACATTTACGGTACCATGACTTTGGTATCGGGTACTGAAACAAAAACCATAGTGTTCGTACCATTTATAGACTGTATATATATAATGTATTGTGAGTTAGCTTTGAAAACTTTGTATGAAGTTAACTTCCTTACTGCTGGTTTACACATTCGTATTGGAGATTGTACCGTCCTATTGTCCAGCATTCCTAACCAAAATATATAGTGAATATAGAGCGTCATACCAGTAAGCTCGAAAGGAATAGGTACGAGATTATACTTTCCGTTCATGTTGTCTTTGGTTTATCCTTCCGGTCATATTTTAACTAATTTGAAGCTAGGTGCGCAAAACCTAATTCGTAACTGCTCAAATATCTGTTTATTATTTAGTAAACTTAGAAAACTTTTTAAAAATTGCGCGCACTTTAAAACAACAAATAAGTGAAAAAATTTAACAGGCCAATAAATTTGCTTATTTTATCCTCCTCGTATAGACGTTTTGTTTATCTGACTTCAGAGTACGGATGTTATTACTGCCTACATCCGCGATAAACATCTCTTTTTCATCTCGGCTATGAAGAATACCCACAATTCCACGTGATTTGAAATCTTATTTTTGTGATCAATGTGCTCCGTTTTCACTGAAACGTTTACTTTTTTAATGTTTATTGGATCTTATTTGTTTTGGACTCTCTTTTATTAGGAATTAGCCAATTCTGTCTAATTTGATTCTGGTTGCTTTTACTGGTGTGTATTGCTGGTTTTCTTTTTATCTTTTTTATACTTATATTTATATAATTTACTAAAATTCTATAGTCGGAAACTTTTATTCGCGACATCGGTTACTTGATGAAACTGAATCATACCATTACTAACCAAGAAAATTGGATGAGCAAAAATCCGTAAAAATGTAGCTGCAAATAATATTCAACGTAGAAGTTCCATTACTTTTATTTTTATGTCATAGTCTCGTTTGGAATTCACTGTTGAGAGATCATGATCTCAGTTTATGTTTGGATATATATATGTATGTTATGTGGTAAGAGATACTGATGAAGGCATTAAAATTCTGGTTGAGGTTTATTTCCGAAATAAAGCGCGGAAATTCATCAACTATTTTTTTGAAATGACAAATCAGTCATTATTTTATTTATTTATTGCATGAAAATGTTCTATTGTTAGAATACCAAAATGGCTATTTTTAAATTAAAACTAAACTCAGACTGTGTGCTAATAGGTATGAACTGCATAGTCCACTGATTTCTGATCGAGTGACGTAAGTGGTTTTAGCGGTGCATGACAGTTACTTGCTAAGCAGCTCTATCCTTTATGCACGTTGATGCGCATTGAATTAGCAGATATTTTCTTGACAAGAAATCAGATTTCCGTTTGAGCGGTCACCTTGTAATAGTTGTTACCAATGTTCTGTAATTTGTATCTTGGAGACATGTACTGCGCGGTTACATTGAACTAATTTCGCTTGTAAACCTTGTTATATCTGCCTTTAGCAGGTTATCCGCACGTTCTAGGATCAATAGTTTATTTCCACCGCCTCAAACGCTATTGGTGTGTTTTCATGGTAAATTACCGATTGCATCTTCCATTACGTGGACATTTTTAACATTTTTTACCTCGTGGTTTCGTTCAGAACTATCAAGTTAGTTTAAAACGTCCTTATTTATGCCCAATGTCCTTGGGTTTGCCACTTTTTTTGTCTGTGCTCCTGGTTTAGATGTCAGCTAACACATAATCCATGCTGAGTTACTGACGCAATCCCGATGCATAGCTAGCCCATTGGATGCTGAACAGTGTTTCTTTGACTAAAACTTTTTAAATGTATTTAATTTGATCTTTTTGCACCGTAAAATATTCACGACATTTGGACACAAAAAATCTCATGGAAATTCCATGGGAAAATTCAGATTTATTTTTGTCAAAAATACAATATAATAAATGAATACCTAAATCTCCCGCACGCTAGGATCCAGAGAAGTCAATGCTAATACGGATTAATTTACCAGGCTTTGCACTGAATTGAGTTTTCCACCGAACTCTCAGACTATTCAGCCATTAAATTATCTGTTATTGAACGTTTGGTACGTCTTGATCAAATGATTGATATCGCGAATAGTATTATCCAACTAAGAAATAGCTGACCTACTCCTCTGGTTCAAGTGATCAATATCGCGAATAATATTGACTTATCATCATCATGTCCAGCCACACAAAAGTCAAAAAGTAACTAATGTTTCACTGCCATATAACCATGAGTGAAAAAAGTATATAAGTGAATTTAGACAAATTATTAGTGAGATTTGAGAGGAGAGAGAGAGAGAGAGAGAGAGAGAGAGAGAGAGAGAGAGAGAGAGAGAGAGAGAGAGAGAGAGAGAGAAGGAATACCTTGCAACTATGAGTAAATTTATCAGGATAACTCACAGATATGAGGCAAACTAAACCTCTCCACAGCACCATTATGGCCAAGTTAGCATTCGGGCAAGGCGACATCAGAAATACAGCTTCCTTGCGGTTTTCACTGCATCACGTCATAAACAAACCAAACATCGCAGCTAAATTTGCCCTACTAAGAAACGAAAGTTACGAAGATGATTCTACTAGACATCTGCAACAAGATCGCCACTGAGCTCGATTCGATGCCATATTGCTAAGGGTTTATAACCAAGAACTGTGATACGCACGAGGACCCCATCCCGGCAGACGAGTGGGTCCTATAGTACCTAATTTGGATGTGAGTGACTTTAATTGTTTCTGCCATGTCAAAATCTGCCCACCTTGTTTCTTACGCCAATTTGGTGCTCGTTGAGAGAACAGAGCTCTTTTGGGCAATCGAAATGAGGGTATACGCAAAACGTAAACGAGCCAACGGTGTTGATGGAGCCTTATTTGTTTTTCTAACGACGAGCACTTATTGTCAGATCCAAAAATACGTCTACGGATGTCAACGTTAGTTATTCGTTGTTTGTAACCAACATGTGCTATACTTCTCAAACAACGATGATCGAATGCCTGTAAGCGTCTCAGGCCAAGTTTCACTAGCGTATAGTAAGACTGCGCGTACAGATGCATTGTAAACACGACCTTTAAGGCAAAGTGAAATATTGGCGTTTCTCCATAAATGACGAAGGTTCGAGAAAGCTACTCTAGCTTTCGCGATCCGTATTCTCACCTCGTCGGACATATTGCCTACGTTATTGATAGAGCTCCCAAGATATGTAAACCTGTCGACTATGTCAAGATCTTCATTCTGCAGTCGCAACGTTGGAGTGAGTGGTGGGTGATCCTGTAACAGTATCTTACATTTAGAGGGTGCGAATTTCATACCGAAAGACGGAACAACGTCTGTTAATCTATTTAAGGTGGTCTGGGTAGCATGCTGATTGTCGAATAATAGTACGATATCGTCCGCATAGTCAAAATCGACTAGTTTATCTCCCGGGAGAACTTCAACTCCAGCGTCCTGAATGTGTGAGAGAGTGTTGTTCATAATAGCATCGATTACAAAATTAAACAAAAATGGGGAAAGTGGACAACCTTGACGAACACCACTGCTGGTTGTAAAGTTATGCGTTAATTCGTTGTAGACCTTAACGCGACCAGAAGTATTTGTGTAGAGAGCTCGTATAATATTAACAAATTTAGTGGGCACACCGCTTTTCGACAAGATATGGAATAAAACATTGCGATCCACCGAATCAAATGCACCCTTGAAGTCTAGAAAGACGACTATTGTGGGACGGTGATATAAATGTCTCTGTTCGAGAACTTGCCTTAACGTAAAAATATTATCTATACAACCTCGTCCTGCGCGGAATCCGGCCTGTTCTTCTCTTGTATGTGATTCACGTGAAGCGCTAAGACGACGTAGGATAATCGAAGCAAATAACCTTGATACGACCGGAGTCGAACATATACCACGATGGTTATCGCACGAATTACGATTGCCTTTTTTCAAAGATGGGAATGATGGTCGACTCATTCCAGTCAAGTGGTACGGTTTCCTCATTCCATATAGTATGTCAAGGTTTGGTCAACGCTCCTGAAATTATATCGCGACCATCCTTAAACAATCCCGGAAGTAAATCATTGGGGCCTATGGCGCTTAAGAGATAGGATTGCATCGCGTACTTTTAACTCGGATGTTTCTTCGGGACTAACATTCATGACTGTTGATGCAGAAATGCTTTCGGGAATCGGAGCTGACGCGGGTAGCCAAAAAAATTGATCTCTTAAGTGTTCAGCCCACCTGTCAAGACGACTTATTTTATCGGTTATAAATTCGTTGTTACTATCATTAATAGTTTCGCTAACTTTTAACTTTCTTACTTGACGCAAAAGCTACTTCCATTTCTTCATCCTTTCTGTACCAAAAGTTTTCGTGATCGCCTTTTAGACTGCGTTTAAGTTCGCGTCTTATATTGCGACGAGTATTATTTTGAGTCGAGCCAGGTGGAATTTGGCGCCTTATTTCGAGTATCTCCAGAGATATATGCTCCTACCGATTGCTGCACAGACGAAAGCAGGGACGCTTTTTACTCCGAACTAGGCTCCTTACTAAGTAGAGCACGAAGTTCAGATATAGTCCTGGTTATGGGTAACATGAATGCTAAAGTTGGGCGCTTTAGTAACGCAGAATTTAATTTAGGGGGAAGATACACGTTAAGCTCGACGCGCAACGTTAATTGTGAACGGCTTTTGGATAGTTGCGCTAAATATAGATTATATTTAAGTAGTACAAACTTCAGACGTAGTGTTAGACGTCCTCCAGCACACGGACAACCGTGGACTCAAATTGATCGTTTAGCAATTAGTTATTGATGGCGTAGTTGCATCCAGGATTGTCGTTCTTTTTGGAACACATGTCGACTCGGACCATGCACTTTCCCATTGTAGATTTGCACTAAATTTTCCAGGAAAATAATTAAGAATAAACCTCAAATAGATGTAAGTAAACTCGAACAACCATCCATCCAACAAAATTATTAAAATAATCTAAAGGCTAATCTATCTGGTCTGGATGGCTAAAATCCGAACAAGATAAGTTCCACTATGCCCAATGCAGGTAATACTGTATGTGGCACTGCAGGCCCCGTAGAAATAATCATTGGCTCTGTAAAATCTATGGAGATATTCGAAATAAGGCGCCAAATTCCACCTGGCTCGACTCATAATAAAACTCGGCGCAATTTAAGACGCCAAATTAAGCGCAGTTCAAAAGTCGATCTCGAATACTTTTTGACCAGAATGGCTTAAGAAATGGAAGTAGCTTTCGCGTCAGGTAATAGTCGCTGTTTGTTCCAACTTATCCGCCCAACAGGTCCGAGAAAAAATTAAAAGTTAATGAAGCTATAAATTATAGTAAAAACGATTTAATAACCGATAAAATTAGTCGTCTTGACAGGTGGGCTGAACACTTCAAAGATCAATTTTCTTGGCCACATGCGCCAGTTCCGATTCCCGAAATCATGCTTGCATCAACAGTGTGGAATGTTAGTCCCGAAGAACCATCCGAGTTAGAAGTACGCGATACTATCCTATCTCTTAAGCGCCGCAAAGCCGCAGGCCTCGATTTGCTTCCAGGATTGTTTAAGGATGATGGCGATATAATTTCAGGAGCGTTGACCAAACTTTTTCATACTATATGGAATGAGGAAACCGTACCACTTGACTGGAATGAGTCGACCATCATTCCCATCTTCAAAAAAGGCAATCGTAATTCGTGCGATAACCATCGTGGTATGAGTTTGACTCCGGTCGTATCAAGGTTATTTGCTTCGATTATCCTACGTCGTCTTAGCGCTTCACGTGAATCACATACAAGAGAAGAACAGGCCGGATTCCGCGCAGGACGAGGTTGTATAGATAATATTTTTACGTTAAGGCAAGTTCTCGAACAGAGACATTTATATCACCGTCCCACAATAGTCGTCTTTCTAGACTTCAAGGGTGTCAACCATGTCTCGATGGCCGATCGTACATGGGCTAACGGGGCTATGGCGGTGGTGTCACCAGGGCGTGGTGGATTTCCGACCGGCAATCGGATCTCCTATAAAATACCACATGAGCCCGACGACGGCACCATGACTCGGCGTGTGTTCCCCGCCATAAAAGGGTTCAACAGCCACAGGATTACATGGACTCCTGGACAGTACCCCGTACTTCCGAATGGCGAATGAGCTCTCAACAGCCACCGGCAACCATGCAACTTACTGCTGCCTTAAAGACTGTGCTTGGATGTGCAAAGGCTAGAGGTGCGTCCTCAATCAAAAAGCCGAGTGGTGAGGGGACACCACTTGTACCAAATTCCCAAGAAACTTCATGAAATGTCTTGGAGCCAGCTTATCCTCCAAAAGGAGTCAGCCGCAGTAAAGTAAAAGTACTTCAAGGGTGCATTTTATTTGGTGGATCGCAATGTTTTATTCCATATCTTGTCGAAAAGCGGTGTGCCCACAAAATTTGGTAATATTATAGTAGCTCTCTACACAAATACTTCTAGTCGCGTTATGGTCTACAAATAATCTGCCAATAAGTGCTCCTCGTTAGAAAAAAATAAGGCTCCATCAACTTCGTTGGCTCGGTCACGTTTTGTGTATGCCTTCATTTCGATTGCCCAGTAGAGCTCTGATCTCTCATCGAGCACCAGATTGGCGTAAAAAACAAGGTGGACAGATTTCGAAATGGCAGAAACAGTTGAAGTCACTTACTTCCTAATTGGGTAGTGTAGGACCCACTCGTCTGCCAGGATGGGGTCTTCTTGCGAACCATAGTGCTTGGATAGAGACCCTTAGCGATATGGCATCGAATCGAGCTCAGTGGCCTTCTTGTTGCAAATGTCTAGTAGAATCATCTTCGTAACTTTTTTTTCTTAGTAGGGCAAATTTAGCTCCAAGTTTTCGTTTGTTTATGACGTGATACAGTAAAATCCGCAAGGAAGCTGTATTGCTGATGTCGCCTTGCCCGAATGCTAACTTGGCCATAATGGTGTTGTTGAGATGTTTAGTTTGCCTCATTTCTGTGAGTTATCCTGATAAATTTACTCATAGTTGCAAGGTATTCCTTTTCTCTCTGCCTCTTTCTTTCTCTCTCTCTCTCTCTCCTAAATCTCACTAATAGTTTGTCTAAATTCACTTATATACTTTTTTCACTCATGGTTATATGGCAGTGAAACATTGGTTACTTATGGCATTTGTGTGGCTGGACATGATGATGATGATGAGCTGCGAGGTTTGGTTTGTTTATGACGTGATACAGTGAAATCCACAAGGATGCTGTATTGTTGATGTTACCTTGCCCGAATGCTTGGCCATAATGGTATTGTGCAGAGGTTTAGTTTGCCTCATTTATGTGAGTTATCCTGATAAATTTACTCATTGTAGCTAGGTTTTCCTTCTCTCCCTGCCTCTCTCTCTCGTAAATCTCACTAATAATTTGTCTAAAATATTATTTCTGTTTTCATTTCTATACTTTTCACTCATTATGGTTATATGGCAGTGAAATTTTGGTCACTTTTGTCTTTTGTATGGCTGGACATGATAGTGATGATGATGATGATGATATAGTAGTTATGACATAAGTATCGCTTTCTACCGTAAATTGGGCCAAATTGGAACACTATGTTGAGTGATAATAGCAATTCTAATCTCCTATAGTCAGGACACATGGATAACGCACTTGAATAGCTCGACTGTCGTAAAAGTGGATGAGAATTGCTACGACAGTAGCTCTTCCTCTTTATTGAAAAGGCGCTATTAAAATGTACTGCGTCATTTGTCTGGTATTCCATTCTGATGTTTTATTCCATTGTATAAAGCAAGCTCGCAGTCTGAATAGCAGAAACGGTTGCTATTTTTGAATTCTGTACTCACGGCAACTCCTGGTCTGACTACTTCTTCACTGTAACATAATCCCACTAAAATTGCGTCAAATAAACGTTTCTAATCAATCAGAAGCCATTTTAAATGTACCACACATGCTTTATTTTTACTAAATTATATATAGAATTTTGCTCGCCTAACGAGCATTGATTTAATAAAACAAATTTACAAATATTATATAATTTCTGTTCACTTCGGCTCGAAGACTGCTTTTATCATTGGGCTGACTGCTTCATTCTTATACGGGCGCTTCTGCGAGGAATTTCTGTTGAAATAATGTCTGCCCTAGATAAGACTCTTTGTTCATTATTTGTCTTAAAGGTGGCTATTGCCACATCTTCCTCCCTCAGGAATCGGCTTTGGCACTCTGCTTAAACGATCCAGTGCAACAGCTCGTGGTCCATCGGGCATGCTAACAAAAACAGTATTGTGCTCTGAGTCCACCCTCTCCACGCGATACGGCCCATCATTGACAGCCTGCAGTGCCATGGGCTCGATTTTCTCTACCATGACTTAGTCGCTGACTCTTAGGAGAGTATGTGTCGGTTACCTTGCATAGCCTTGTCGCTGTGTGGCGCCTACGTATTCAGTTAACTGTTTTTGTCGATTCTGAATATCCGCTATGATGCAGCGCTCATGGGATCCTTGGATTACAGGTTCACCTGGCAGTCTAATATGCTCTCCATAGAGCATGGTCGTTGGAGCGAATCCTGTAGCTGTTGATACTGTAAAGCGCATGGCCCGCTCGACCAAGTTTAATTTGTCTCTCCACGTTCCCGGGCTCTCGTGGCACCAACATCGCAGTACCTCTTTCATCGTCCTATGTGCGCGCTCAGCTGTTGCTTTATGTCAAGGTCTTTGCACCACTGATTAAATTCTTTCGACTCAAACTGTGCGCCTTGATCGGTAACAATAACTTGTGGGGTACCGAATCGACTGAGCCATCGCTCTTCTAAGCACGTTATAATCTTTTCTGTTGTGATCTTCTACAGTGGTACAAACTCGACCCATCGGGTAAACTTATCGACCATGGAAAACACATAGGACACGCTGCCGTGAGCTACCGGCAGTGGACCTACCAGGTCGATATGCAGAAACTCGTTCCGTGCAGTGGCATTGAAAGCAATCGGAGTGCCTTTTTCTCGTTTTGTGGTTTACAACGTTGGCATGTAGTGCACTGTTGACAATAGCTACGAATTTCTTTGGACATGCCAGGCCAATACAATCGTGACTGCAATGTCTCAATGAGCCGCCCGTATGGTCTATAGAAATTCACCATACCAATAAACCGGCGCAATTGTTTTTTAGTAGTAGGCACCGGATAATCCCTGATATATTGTACATTCGAATCTAACGGCATGCATCCGTCCGCTGAGACTAAGTGCCCCAAGAACCGCACTTCTTGACCTATCTGTACCTTTTCTGGGTTAAAATGTAATCGCCATTCTACAGCTTTGGCCAACATCTTCTGCAGCCTCACACGTAATTCGTGTTCAGTAGTAGCCCATATAATAACATCGTCTACGTAAGCTGTTGTACACGTTAAGTCAGACACGAACGAGTCCATCATTCTTTGGAACACTTTCGGAGCGTTTTTAAGGCCAAATGGTACCCGGGTGAATTGGAAATGACCTTGGGGTACTTGTACCGCTAACTTCGGGCCGCACGCCTATTTGCCAAAATCCCTGTTTAAGATCAAGCACGGCAAACCATTTGCCTCCAGATCACGCAGAGCCGGCATGGGATACGGGTCCGGTTTAGTTACTGAGTTCAATTGCCTAAAATCAGCCGCCGGTCGGAGCGAACCATCCTTTTTCGTAACATAAACCATCGGAGCACGAAAAACAGATGATGACGGTTCAAGAACGCCGACTTCTATCATTTCTTGGGTTGCTCGAGTCGTTGCTGCTAATTTCTTTGCAGGAGCACCATATACTTTTGGTGGTTCGTAACCTTCATTTAGTTTTATTGGTTTCGAAGATTCTTCCACCACCCAGGTAGACAACTGGTCTCCTCTTGCATCTTAGGGGAATATATAGACTTTATTGAATTTCTTCTCTCAGAACTCGATATGCATACGCTTATTTTGACAGTCTATTGTATTAACCCAATAAGGTCGTTTGCGTATTCGCAACAACAAAAGACATATGGTAGATATTTTCACTTATTAAAAATTTCGTGTCCCATTTGCCCGCAGCCACCATCGATGTGCCCGATGACTGACATAAACTTACTCTCTTAGGTTTTACATTGTTCAATGGCCAAGTCAGTGTTAATACCGACACATCAGCTCCAGTATCAAATTGCATTATTATGGGTTTCCGTTGAAGGGTTCTAAAAATTTAACTTTAATAAAATCCTTACATTTGGCAATGTTTCTTACACTTCCTTTTCTTCGAAGGTCATCTGGTTCGGAACACTCAAATAACCCCTCGGAGCCTCCGAAGGATTAATATTTGTGCCCTGATCTCGCTCACCTTTATTTGTGAGATTGTGAACCCTGTTTCCCCACTAAACTGGCCGTTCTCGAGGAGCAGTATATTGCTTTTGCTGAAGCTTATATGCCGTATTCGTCGGAGCTGGAGTCCTTATATATTGACTTTGCTTCACTAGCTGTTGCCTTCTGTCGCGAAATTAATTATTATGCCGCGAAGAATTCCAGTACGGTATGTCGCTCCTGCCAGATGTAACTGCACCCATGTGTGGAGTTGCAGCTGCCACTTTGTTTGTCATCATGACCAAACTTTGAAGAGCCTGAAGTCTCTCCTCCAGGCCTCCCTGGGCGCTGGATATTGCACTGTGTGTGTTAGGATCCAGCAGCATGAACATGATGGCCTCATGCGGTTGCAATCCGGGTAAAGACTCAGTTAGCTTCGAAAACCACTGCTTGATACGTGCCATGGTATCCAGGGCCATCTCACTCAGTAATGGTTTGAGGCTGTATAATTCTGATAACACCTCCTGAGGCCTGGCTCGGAAATGATCCAGCACTCGTCTTTTGTACTCTTCATACGTGAGGTCAACCGGCAATTCCAATTGGACTGCTACTGTTCGGTCCACTGCAGGCTGTCAATGATAGGTCGTATCGCTTGGAGAGGGTGGACTCAGAGCACAATACAGTTTTTGTTTGCATGCCCGATGCACCACGAGCTGTTGCACTTGGCCGTTTAAGCAGAGTGCCAAAGCCGATTCCTGAGGGGAGGAAGATGTGGCAATAGCCACCTTTAAGACAAATAATGAACAAAGACTCTTATCTAGGGCAGACATTATTTCAACAGAAATTCCTCGCAGAAGCGCCCGTACAAGAATGAATGAGCTTCAAGTAAACACCAACCCCATTGTATTTAACCAGTCATCGAACAACATAACAAAACTACCGCCAGGTGCAACGCACTGACGCGTTTCGACCTTCCATGATCATCATCAGAGTACGACGGCAAACTGACTATCGAGGATCAAACCGCATTGTATATATATAGAAATCAAATTTAGATATGCGGCTCTCACCTCTAGCAGTCTCGCATACATTGAACTTGACTGGAAATGTCGGCTGCATAATTTCTATGCAGTCACGAACATTAACTGTTTGCAGCTTTCGCCACATATACATATATAGGCAATACAATTTGAACAAAAATTGATTGCGCGGGTGGTGGTAACAATTCTTTAAATCAAGTTTGCGAGCTTGAAGTAAACACCAATCCCATTGTATTTAACCAGTCGTCGAACAACATAACAAAACTACCGCCAGCCGCAACGCACTGACGCGTTTCGACCTTCCATGATCATCATCAGAGTACGACGGCAAACTGACTAGCGAGGATAAAACTGCATTAAATATATATGGAAATCAAATTTAGATATGCGGCTCTCACATCTAGCAGTCTCGCATACATTGAACTTGACTGGAAATATGGGCTATACAATTTCTATGCAGTCACGAACATTAACTGTTTGCAGCTTTCGCCACATATACACATATAAGCAATACAATTAAACAATAATTGATTGCGCGGGTGGTGGTAACAATTTTTTAAATCAAGTTTGCGAGCTTGAAGTAAACGCCAATCCCATTGTATTTAACCAGTCGTCGAACAACATAACAAAACTACCGCCAGCCGCAACGCACTGACGCGTTTCGACCTTCCATGATCATCATCAGATTACGACGGCAAACTGACTAGCGAGGATCAAACTGCACTAGATATATATATGGAAATCAAATTTAGATATGTGGCTCTCACCTCTACCAGTCTCGCATACATTGAACTTGACTGCAAATGTCGGCTACATAATTTCTATGCAGTCACAAACATTAACTATTTGCAGCGTAAGCCACATATACATATATAAGCAATACAATTTGAAAAAATTGATTGCGCGGGTGGTTGTAACAATTATTTAAATCAAGTTTGCAAGCTTGAAGTAGACACCAATCCCATTGTATTTAATCAGTCGTCGAACAACATAACAAAACTACCGCCAGTCACAACGCGCTGACGCGTTTCGACCTTCCACGATCATCATCAGAGTACGACGGCAAACTGACTAGCGAGGATCAAACTGAATTAAATATATATGGAAATCAAGTTTAGATATGCGGCTCTCACCTCTAGCAGTCTCGCATACATTGAACTTGACTGGAAATGTCGGCTACATAATTTCTATGCGGTCGCGAACATTAACTATTTGCAGCGTTCGCCACATATACATATATAAGCAATACAATTTGAAAAAAATTGATTGCGCGGGTGGTGGTAACAATTATTTAAATCAAGTTTGCGAGCTTGAAGTAAACACCAATCCCATTGTATTTAACCAGTCGTCGAACAACATAACAAAACTACCGCCAGCTGCAACGCACTGACGCGTTTCGACCTTCCATGATCATCATCAGAGTACGACGGCAAACTGACTAGCGAGGATCAAACCGCATTGAATATATATGGAAATCAAATTTAGATATGCGGCTCTCACCTCTAGCAGTCTCGCATACATTGAACTTGACTGGAAATGTCGGCTACATAATTTCTATGCGGTCGCGAACATTAACTATTTGCAGCGTTCGCCACATATACATATATAAGCAATACAATTTAACAAAAATTGATTGCGCGGGTGATGGTAACAACTATTTAAATCAAGTTCAATATTGCAGTAATCCTCACATGCCCCCAGTTTACCTAATCCCATCCAGCTTGCAATCGGTTATAGACCGAGAGAGAGGTTAATAAAACTGTTGAAAGAATGTATAGTATTATTATCGTTTTGAAAAGACCGAATATGGAGTCTACACTAACGAAATCGGCTCTCAGCCAAATACACATTAACACTCATATCCTATATAAATTAGTTTTTACATTAAAGTATCATGTATATACCTATATAATAAATTAATATTGTTTTATTAAATTTTATTTATTTACTTATTTATAATTATATATATAGTTTTTTTATCTGTTAGACGGATATTGAAAAGTTGGTATCTCGCTAAAGCAGTAAACAGAAAGTGTGTAGAATAAATTGAATATATATCATTTTAGGGTAAATCATTTTTTTCACACATGAGCACAAAATGGTGTACGACTGGTTAGATACATTGAGTTTGGTATTTGTCTCAAGATCGCAGATACGATAAAGTTATACAAAATGACAGCAGTTGAGTACTGTGTGATTGATAGGAATATATAGCAAGGTAATGCTGCGAAGTAAAAGCTCAATTAATATGAGAACGACTCAATATTTTGACGTTTTTATAATCCAGTTATTTATATAATGGTTACGATTTTGATGTTAACACCAGTTCTGTTGTATACATACATTTGTCAGAATAAACTAATTGTATGATATAGAAAAGGCAATTAATCAAGAAGACTGATTTCGTCTTTATTGGGAACTTATCACGTACTGTCCGGAAATTGCCGCGGACAGTGCTCGAATCTGGGAACTTAAGCTTTTTATTTGTTGCTCCAACCCTGTTGCATGCTACATACACTTTTCAGTTATATACCAACTAATGTTTATTGGTTAGCCTTTCCTTTATGTGGAGCTCATTTGGCATCTCTGTAGACCTAAAGTTCCAGCTAATCACTCCCAATCTGTGATTATAGAACAGACACCACGTTACCAGGGGAAGTGGTATTAAATTAAACATATAATTGAACGAACATTGCTCTTGCTATAATATACAATGCTTAGTTTATACTGTCAAATATATCTGCCTAATGAGACTGGTGTTTATATCAATGTTGCAACCTTGAATTAAATTAATTTCTATCACCGCACGCGCAAACAATGTTCGCCTATAAATAATACATTAGTTTCGTAATCATTTTGTGGCTCTTTCGACCGAGGTAACAGTTAAATACATAGTTTTCCTTGCGTTCGCTGAACTTTATTGTGAAGGCCTTAACAAATTGTATGTATCATTGTTAATAACGATAGTTTAGCCATGTTATGCGACTGGTTAAATATTGGTGTTTATATCAATCTCGTAAACTTGATTCAAAGAAAAATGTTGTATCATCAAACAATAAAATATGGATGACCATTCGCGTGGTGTTCTATGCATACAAACTAAATATAACGCTTTCTGTTTAAGCAGTGTCTAAAATTTGGATATCTTTTCCGGGAAATTCAAATAGTTATCCTTTGCCAGAATTTACCTAATAGATTTATACATGGTTCTGGTAAATTCTATTACACTGGGCGAATCTAGCTTTTGAGCATGTGTTAAAACCTTTCATGTTGTGACGTTACTGGCAGGAGCAAGGCGAAATTTCCATCCTTCTTGGATAGACATTCAATAAAAAATATTAAACGTTTTGTCTTGGTATCAAAGCAGGAAAGCTAAAAATTACCTTTAAAATAATGGATGCAAGTAAAAAACAGCAGAACAAATCCGTTTCGCATTTTCGTTAGCTCGATCCTTTGAAATGTTGTATCCGATTATTCCGGCGAGGTCTAGTGAAGATGACCATAAAAGATACATAATTAATTTCTATCGACGAGTTTACCCAACGTAAACGTATATTGCTCATCTGTCGTGTTTACAAGTTGATATTTTATTAATTATCCTTTTGAAGGTGCTCCTTACGGGATTTGCATTTAAGTATATCGTATTATGCGTATATTTACTAAACTATCATACCTTAAAAAACTTGTATTTATGTATTTTGTTTCGTACCCATTTTTACAATAGGTGGCTATTCATGTAGAAGCGTTAACTAGCCATATCGATTTTAATAACGTTCATCGTGCCGTTGGTGACATATGGCTTATAACGTGGAAAGACACTGATTGTTACTTACCAGATGTCACGGAAAGAATTGTAAGCACTGTAGATGTGATTACGCTGACGTCATCTAACTATTGTGTAATTTTAAATCCACGTGGCGAAGATGGCAAATATGCATGGGGCAAACGACGCCTTGTTCTAGGTGAGACATCCTTTTTCCTCCATCCACACGAACGTTTGGCAAACGGAATAGAGGACGTCTACGTGTTGACAGAGGACAGTGGACTTATCCTGCAGGCAACGGAAATGTTTCTCGACAAAACCACGGTTTCTACATCGTCTGCCAGTAAACAGCAAGAGAAAAGTGGAGGCTCAACATCTGCAGAAGGAATTGTATGTGCTTGCTTTCGTTTACGTAATCAATGTTGTGATGGCCTGTTTTATTTTACCTCATGATTGTTATTTGTCTTGTTTGTTTGATGCAATCGTCTACTAGTTACTTATTAATTTCTTTTCTTTACATACAGTAGCTTATGTCTTATTGTTGTTAAGATTAAAATTGAACATCATGTATTATGTTTATCACTACTACCACACAGTATTACACAAGAATAATATTATAATGCTTCATTGCCGCATAACTATTCACTTTCTAGTTGTGTTGGCTGTAAATGAAAACTAGGTCGCCATTTCCTATTTGGAATTAAGAAATATGAGTTGAACCCAAAATTACTCATTAGTATGTTCATTTGGGCTGCAAAAGTATAGTAAGTCGCTCGTGTCTGGTGTAAATGGAAAAATTAGACTTAAATAAAAGCAGAAATAACTTAAACCTTCCAATCAGAAGTCGGTTTGTGCCTGATAGGCATATCTGTTCTGACTTAAAAAGCCGTGCACACATGCACGGGTTCCAGGGATAAGTAGGAGTAAAGTGTCAAACGATGCTGCCTCTTGCACTGGAGAAGAGCAACAGAATACGATGGATTTACTGCGTATTTTGCTTATTATTGTGTACCGTTTAATCCCAAAGGTAGTTTATCCATTGGTTCTAAGACTGGAAGTTCTTGCCTCGAGTACTAATCAGTCTTTTACGCTTGCCGAAATGCGCACGTTCATTATCCATGAAAATGTGATTGTTTTGAGCACTCTACAATCTAACTAATTCAAACCTAGTTCACAGAAAAAAGCGACACTGCTCTAACTTGAGAAATAGTCAGCTAGGTATAATACTCCTCTGCTATCCAACCGCCTATATTTTGCTTGAACATTAATGCATTAAAACAGACACAATTGTGCAAGAAGCATTAAAAGACGCTTATGATTTCACTGCACAACATGTAACGACAGTCGATACCGTACAGAACACGATCTTGAGTGCTACAAAGGAAGTGCTTGAAAATCTCGGCGTATCTTCGTATGGTAAAACCGAGGTATTGTTTACTTTTGATAAAAGTAGAGTTGTGGAAACCGTGGCATCTAGTGCGAAATCGCACCGTAGTTTGTAAAATTAGAAAGAAGTTCGCTGCCAGTCACGCAGTGGATAAAAAGAGCAGTTTCTTCATGTTTCTAATGTGATTGAAACAGCGTTGAAAGGTATTAACCTATGTTAGCTGTACTCAGATCCGACGTATTATCAGTGGTCATTCTGTAAAAAGACTACAGGCGCGATCAATTTCTGAAGTGCATCACGTCAACCAATTATAAACCACTCATCAATCCACTAGATATCATCACCATGCACAGACATACAAAAGCTAAAAGTGACTAATGTTTCACTGCCTTATAACCATAAGAATCGAAAAATATATGAATAACGAGAGAGAGAGAGAGGGAGATAAAGTGCGACGGATAGAGTGAGAGAACGAGAGAGAAATGGAGAGAGAGAAAGAGAAAGAGAGAAGCTGGAGGGGGGAAGGAGAGACAGAAAGAGTGGGAGAGAGAGGGAGAGAGTATATTTATCAAGGTAACTAACAGAAATTAGGCAAACGAAACTTCACCGATCCCATTGTACTTAACCAGTTTTCAAACCACATAACAAAAATACCGCCTGCAACAATGCACTGACGCGTTTCGATCTTCCATCATTATTATAAGAGTACGACGGCAAACTGACTATCGAGGATCAAACCGCAATGAATATATATGGAAATCAAATTTAGATATGCGGCTCGCACCTCTAGCAGTCTCGCATACATTGAACTTGACTGGAAATGTCGACTGCACAATTTCTATGCAGTCACGAACATTAACTGTTTGCAGTTTTCGCCACATATACATATTTAGGCGATACAATTTAACCATAATTAATTTCGCGGATGTTGGTATCAATTCTTTAAATCAAGTGTGCGCGCTTGAAGTAAGCACCAATCCCATTGTATTTAACCAGTCGTAGAACATAACAAAACTACCGCCAGACGCAACGCACTGACGCGTTTCGACCTTCCATGATCATCATTAGATTACGACGGCAAACTGACTATCGAGGATAAAACCGCATTTAATATATATGGAAATCATATTTAGATATGCGGCTCTCACCTCTAGCAGTCTCGCAAACATTGAACTTGACTGGAAATGTCGGCTGCACAATTTCTCATATTATTTATTTTTCTATATAAATTAACGTTTGGTTTTGTCTTTTACAAAAGAAATTGGATATCTATCAGCCCTTTTCGTCTCATTCAACATTTTAAATATACCCAAAAGGATCCATTTGAATGAACGTCTGTTCGATAGCAATCATAAATGAAGTATTGCCTACCCAATCACAAATTAGTACAAATATTACCAGATAGATGTACGGAAGTCAGCATGAACAAAAAATATAATAATATGTGCATATCCATTTCATGTGTACTGGCGATTCGTGTATGTGAGATAAAACTGTATTTCATAATTTCATATTTAATAGCTATCAAAAATATAGAAATATTATGTCAAAAAAAATTTATATAACCGAAAAGTGCAAGCCTCCGCGGCTTGCGCCTTTTATGGCTGAGTTTAATGACCGATTTATCACTATTTCCAATTTTGTTTTGTCTTTGATCGGGTTGACTCATTTTTACTTCAACTGGAAATGCGGTTCTATCACATCTTTGTTTACTGGCGACGTTTCGGTGCCTACTTTCCAGCACCATCATCAGGCAACACAACACTGATCACAATAGCAGATTTAAGCAAATGTAACTGCCCGTGTACAGCTATTACCCGCGTACGCAAAACGCGGCATTGATAACCTGAATGCTTACACCGCAAAATATTGTGTTCAAAACCTATTTGAGTTTTATGACAACTAAATACTCCCAGGTTTAAAGCCTCGTCGAGCCAAGTATGTTTACTCATAAGAAATGCCTAAAATGATGATCCCGGCCAGGTAGATAAATCGCCTTTGCTCGATTATGTAATGCTTAGTTTACACGGGCAAATATATACAATTTTATTCTGGCTTGCGAGCCTTTGCTTTTGTGTATATTGAGCTTACAGGGACGCGATTTGCATACGCGGGTTGTCGCTTTACACTATCAGTTTTGTTAAGATACGGTTGATCCCCATTTCCAAGTACGCATCTGTTTTGTCTTCGAGCAGGCTTCAACATCGTTTATACTAACCACTAGAAATGAGGTGCGATCCAATCATCGTTGCCTGGCAACGTTTCGGGGCAAACTTTCCGGCTTCATCTTCAGGCCACTATACACAGCACAATATTCACATAAGTAAACGTGGTAACCTAGTTCCGAAACAGTTCTATCTATATTTTAGTCATTTTTTTATTCCAATGATTTTAAAAAAGAATTTGCCTTGGTATCTATAATTCAATTTATGCATATGCATAGAGCAGATGAAACCCCCACTCAACATTATATCTATATATATATATATATATATATATATATATATATATATATATATATATATATATATATATATATATATATATATATGATATCCATGCCGTTTTAATTAACACAGTATTCTTATAATTAGGAAAACAACACATAAATAACAAAGTGGATAAAGGCCATTTATTTCGTGAATACTAAACATCTCTTATACAATCATACATATTTATACATTTTGGGTTTTCAATTGATTATGCTATTGGTAACAAATCTGACTCGTTATTACTGTTGTTTCTTGTTTTGACTAGTTGGTGAGTGTGTATGCGTTTGTGTTTGTGTTGTGTATGCGTGTTTGTATGTAAAGGTCATTCTCGCAGTATTGCGAAGTGATGTCTGAGATCTTGTCATTATTGTTTTGGTATCTTGAGAGTTAGCCATTTGTGCACATTGTTCACTGTTACATGTACAAGTGCTATTTTTCCCAGTATAGTTGATCGTTTCACCCCGCTGCGCAAGATTGCTATTTTCGCTTGGTAACAACGCTAATGTTGATTGCAATGTTAAACGCTCACATTGTTTGGAGACTTCTGTCATCGTATGCGCCTCTGTTATTTCCACTTCACATTGTTGCCAATCCGATTGTACGTTTGTTGATTCTAGTAGAGGGCCTAATGGTTCTTGGCTGGATACTAGTAGATTGTTGTTGAATTTTGTTATTCTTGGCCAGTCGATAAGAATATCATGTTGATGAAACTTTTGAATGTTAAGGTCAGGTGCTTGTTGTTTTATGTAAAGTGCTTCGTAGATAAATAATAATTTTTCGGATTTTGCTTTATGTAAAATTGTGAAATTGGTCGAATTGACAGGGTGCCCCGTTGCCAATATATGATCGGAAATAGCTGATTTTCCTGACGGTGGCAAGCCTTTGTTAATCAATTTCTGTGGCAAATGTTGCTGGATTCTGCTTATCAATTGCTTCTTCGTACGTCCGATATATGTGCTACCGCACATACATGAGAATTTGTAGACTATGAATGATTTGGAGAGAATTGGCAATTGATCTTTGGCATCCAACCTCATGATTCTCTGTGTACTGAATGTCATATTAACTTTAACACTGGGAAAGTTGTCCTTAGTTATTCTATTCAGCCGCCGTGCAATTATTGAGGCTGGTATGTCGCCTCTAAATGGTAAGTTCAGGAAAACCTGCTTGCCGGTATCCTCTCTAGTACGAATCTGCCGTGGTCTGATGTTGACATCAATGAACCGCTCTGGGTAGTTGTTCATTAGCAAAATTTTCCTCAGGTAGCCCAGTTCTTCCTCAATCTTGTGTTCAAAGCAGATCTTCCTGATTCTGTTTGCTAGGTTGTTTACTAAGTTTCTTTTGTGGGATTTTGGCACACTACTGTTGTAATGAATGTATTGTCCGGTGAAAGTAGATTTTCTATGTATGGCCAGTGTCAAATCTCCGTTTGCTTCTCGAGTGAGTTTGATGTCAAGGAATGGGAAACTGTCGTCTTTCTCTACCTCGAGAGTGAATTTGATGTCTGGATCGACTCCATTTGCTTGTTTGAGGATTTCGGAAGGGTCTGCTTCCTCTGAGATGAACAACAAGATATCATCTACATACCTTTTGTAGAGTGTGCACTGGTCAATTATACCTTTTAGGTTCGTTTTTTCCAGGTGATACATGTATACATCTGCCAGGAGGGGTGCGATGCAACTTCCCATAGCTACACCATTGATCTGACGGTAGTATATCCCTTCGAAAGTAAATTGCACGTTTTTAGTACATGCTAATATGAGGTCTTTGATGTCATTGGTGTCTATAGGGAAGTCAAAAAACTCATTTTTGATGAGGTCACACAAGATCTCCGTTGTCTTATCCAGTGGTATGTTTGTAAATAAGGATGAGACGTCAAGCGAGACCATTTTATTCTGTAGGATGTTCTTCCCCTTCAATTCATTTGCTAGTTCGAAGGAGTCCTTGATGGTGTTAGCGTTTATGATGCTCCGTATTAGTTCAAGTAGTTTGCAGAGAAACTTGGCTGGTTTATGTTGTGGAGCGTTGATCATTGACATAATGGGCCGCATCGAAGGAGCTCCTGAGGCTGTCACGGCTTTATGAGTTTTTCGTTTGCCGTACAATCTTGCGTTGTTTGTTCCGACTGGTTTTGCTTTTTGGATGTCTTCTGTGAGTTTTGATCTAATCTCGGAGTCAGCCATCGATGTTAGAACATGTTTTTCCATCTTTTTCAAAATTGTATTAATTCTTGATTCGATGTTCGTTGAATCATCTTTCTGTTTGATGTCATGCTTAAATTTAGATTGATCATTTATTATATCGTTCATGGCCTTCCTGTAAGCGTCGGCCTCAAGTATAACGATTCCTGATCCTTTGTCGGGTGTGGCAAGTCGTATGGATTTGTCTGATTGGAGTTTTCTGAGTTCGTCTATGTGCTGTTTTGTGATGATTTGACTGCCTTTGAATTCCTTCTTGTATTGTTCTAGTGCGCTTACTATCTCAGCTTTCAGTCCTTGTCCATTGAATGCATGTGGGGCGGTGTCTTTCGTTAAGTCATTGTAGAAATTTTCCGTTCCAGCCTGAATGTCAATAATGTCACGTTCACTTAGGTTTTTCTTGACTACGCAGAATTTTGCTCCTAAGGAGAGTAATTCTTTCTGGTGTTTTGACAAGATCACTTTTGAATAATTGTGAATAAAAGCGTCTGGGTTCGTAGGAAATTTTGATTGCGTAGGAAATTTGTCCAGGTCTCTGGTGAGGTCCTTGGTTTCTTTTTCCGCTGTTATTTTCATCGGTGTTTCTATCTTCTTTGTGAGAGCGGTGTATTGACCGTCGTTCATTCTTGCAATTTGACAACCCAGTGATTGAATGATGCTTTCAGCATCTTGCAGTTTTGATTGGTTGTCCTCGATACCATTAAGCAATAAGCGATTTATAAGTTTATTCGTCGGTTTTTGGTTATTCCTTCTGCATTGCTTGAGGAATCGTTTTGGCACAACATCTGATTCTAAAACAATAATGACAAGATCTTAGACATCACTTCGCAATACTGCGAGAATGACCTTTACATACAAACACGCATACACAACACAAACACAAACGCATACACACTCACCAACTAGTCAAAACAAGAAACAACAGTAATAACGAGTCAGATTTGTTACCAATAGCATAATCAATTGAAAACCCAAAATGTATAAATATGTATGATTGTATAAGAGATGTTTAGTATTCACGAAATAAATGGCCTTTATCCACTTTGTTATTTATGTGTTGTTTTCCTAATTATAAGAATATATATATATATATATATATATATATATATATATATATATATATATATATATATATTATATGTATATTCCTTTTAATTAAACGTTATTCTTATAATTAGGAAAACACAAATAACAAAGTGGATAAAGGCCATTTATTTCGTGAATACTAATCATCTCTTATACAATCATACATATTTATACATTTTGGGTTTTCAATTGATTATGCTAGTGGTAACAAATCTGACTCGTTTTTACTGATGTTTCTTGTTTTGACTAGTTGGTGAGTATGTATGCGTTTGTGTTTGTGTGTATGCGTGTTTGCATGTAAAGGTCATTATTGTTTTGATAGCTTGAGAATTAACCATTTGTGCGCATTGCTCACTGTTACATATACAAGTGCTATTTTCCCAGTATAGTTGATCGTTTCACCTCGTTGCGCAAAGTTTTCACATGGTAACAACACCAGTATTAATTGCAGTGATAAACGCTCACATTAGTTCAGTTGTGACCAGAAGGATAAACCAAAGGCAGAATGAACGGAAAGTATAATCTCATTCACATTCGTTTCGTGCTTACTGGCGACTTATCAGTAGGAGCTGGTATTACGCCCTTTAACCACTATATATTTGGTAGAAGAATGTGGAATAATAGGACGGTACAATCTCCTAGACGAATGTGTAAACCTGTAATAGTGAAGCTTACATAATCTAAAGTCAACGACAATATTATTCCACATTCTTCTACCAAATATATAGTGGTTAAAGGGCGTAATACCGGCTCCTACTGATGAGTCGCCAGTAAGCACGAAACGAATGTGAATGAGATTATACTTTCCGTTCATGCTGCCTTTGGTTTATCCTTCTGGTCACAACTGAACTAATTTGTTACTAGTAGGTTCGCAAAACCTAATACATACTTGCATATATATTAGCTCTTCGCAAACAAACAGTATTTAACTGTAATATATTGAATTGAATGATGTCATACTTACCGCGAAATGTGATAACTGATATCGATGAAGGCCAGAGTGTATGGTTTAACTGGAGTAACAGGTGTTCGGAAATTGTTGTAATTCTCAATTTGGGTGAACTTTAGCATAAATTTATATCCATCAGGTTGGTATCATGTACCGACTCGGAAACCATAGTGTTAGTATCCGTTAACTCATCGATTTAAAAAAGGTATCAGTTACTAACACAATAGCCATAGTGTTAGTATCCTTTACAGACTCGGTATATATATATATATATATATTATATAGTGTGAGTTAGCATTGAAGTCGTATTTTCGTTGACTTTAGATTATGTTAGTTTACTATTACAGGTTTATACACATTCGTCTAGAGATTGTACCGTCCTATTATTCCACATTCTTCTACCAAATATATAGTGGTTAAAGGGCGTAATACCGGCTCCTACTGATGAGTCGCCAGTAAGCACGAAGCGAATGTGAATGAGATTATACTTTCCGTTCATGCTGCCTTTGGTTTATCCTTCTGGTCACAACTGAACTAATTTGTTACTAGGTTCGCAAAACCTAATATATACTTGCATATATATTAGTTCTTCGCAACAAACAGTACTTAACTGTAATATATTGAATTGAATGATGTCATGCTTACCGCGAAATGTGATAACTGATATCGATGAAGGCCAGAGTGTATGGTTTAACTGAGTAACTGGTGTTCGTAAATTGTTGTTGCTCTCAATTTGGGTGAACTTGAGTATAAATTTATATCCATCAGGTTGGTATCATAAAAAATTGATCTTCGGAAACCATAGTGTTAGTATCCGCCACTCATCGATTTAAAAAGTATCAAAGTTACCAACACAATAGCCATAGTGTTAGTAATTTCTCCCTACAGACTCGGCATATATATTATATAGTGTGAGTTAGCATTAAAGTCGTATTGTCGTTGACTTTAGATTATGTTAGCTTCACTATTACAGGTTTACACATTCGTCTAGGAGATTGTACCGTCCTATTATTCCATATTCTTCTACAAAATATATAGTGGTTAAAGGGCGTAATACCGGCTCCTACTGATGAGTCGCCAGTACGCACGAAACGAATGTGAATGGGATTATACTTTCCGTTCATGCAGCCTTTGGTTTATCCTTCTGGTCACAACTGAACTAATTTGTTACTAGGTTCGCAAAACCTAATACATACTTGCATAAACGGCTTTTCGTCAAGTATAATAGAGATTATTAAATGACATGTTGCAGAGACTTAATGGTAATATTATAAACAAAGTAAAGTTGGAATCAGAACTAGATAAGCGCGAAATTATGATATTACCTAATTCAAAATCGAGCAGACAAATAAGAATAATAGCAGATAAATACAATATTAAAACAGTTTTAAGACAATCGTTTACTGTATTCAACAAACTACTAACCAAAAAGAATAAAGCTGAACCCCTCGATACATCAGGATTATATGCGAAACCTTGCAAAGATTGCAAGCTCAGGTATATAGACGAAACCATGCGCCCGAGGGGAGAATAAAACGGCCAAAAACGTTAATATTCAAAGACTGTGATCTACGCTAGGCATTCAAAGAACAGGCTGAAACAGATCGGATGGATGCAAACGCATCACCTTATGCAACTAGACTAATTAGAGAGTCGATTGAAATAAATCAGGAAGTGATGTAATGACTGTAACATCGGTAGAAATATCATTAGGTCCAATATTTAACGAAGCATTGAATAATGAATGAATAATAAGTTGTCTTGTAGAAAATTTTCACGGTTAACAGCTAGCAATTAAATGTTGCGAACAGATTGTTCTATCCGTGTATATATATATATATATATATATATATATATATATATATATATATATATATATATATATATATATATATATATATATATATATATATATATATATATGCTCCGCAACGCACTGACGCGTTTCCATTTTCCATGATCATCATCAGAGTATGACGGCCAACTGACTAGCGAGAATCTAGCCACATTGCATTTAGATATGGAAAGCAAAATTAGGTATGCGGCTCTCACCTCTAGTGGTCTTGCATAAATTGTACGTGACTGGAAATTTCGGCTGCACAGTTTCTATGCAGTTACGAACATTAGCCGTTTGTAGCTTTCGCCCAACACCTATATATAGACCATGCAATTAAACGATAATTGATTGCACGGGTGGTGGTAACAATTCTTTAAATTAAGTTTGCGAGCTTGAAGTAAACACCAATGCCATTAGAGGTGAGAGCCGCATATCTAATTTTGCTTTCCATATTTATATGCAATGCGGTTTGATCCTCGCTAGTCAGTTGCGTCTTACTCTGATGATGATCATGGAAGGTCGAAACGCGCCAGTGCGTTGCTTCTGGTGGTAGTTTTGTGTGTGTGTGTGTGTGTGTGTGTGTGTGTGTGGCGGTAGTTACAAACAGCTAATTTTCGTGACTGAATTGAAACTGTGGAAGTTTATATTTCTAGTCACATACAATGTATGCAAGACTAATAGAGGTGAGAGCTGCATATCTAATTTCGCTTTCCATATTTATATGCAATGCGGTTTGATCCTTGCTAGTCAGTTTGCCGTCGTACTCGGATGATCATCATGGATGATTGAAACGTCTCACTGGTGCCGTGACTGGTAGCTTTTTATGTTATTCGTCAACTGGTTAAATACAATGATTGGTGTTTACCTAAGCTTGCAAACTTGATTTAGAATGTTATCACCAATCGCGCATTCAATTATTGTTTAATTGTATATATATATATATATATATATATATATATATATATATATATATATATATATATATATATATATATATGTATATATATATATATGTTTATAAACCAAATCTCATAAAGCCGTGACACCCTCAGGAGCTCCTTCGATGCGGCCCATTATATATATTTATATATATATATATATATATATATATATATATATATATATATATATATATATCATTCATTAATATACATTCTGGGTTTTCAATTGATTATACTAGTGGTAATAAATCTGAATCGCTTTTAATTGTTTCTTATTTTACAAGTTAGTAGGTGTATGCGTTTGTGTTTGTGTGCGTGTTTGCATGTAAGCGTCATTCTCGCAGTATTGCAAAATGATGTCTGAGATCTGGTCATTATTGTTTTGGTGGCTTGAGAATTGCTCATTTGTGCGCATTGCTTGCCGTTACATATATGCGTTATTTTTCCCAGTGTAGTTTATCGCTTACCTTTTTTGCGCAAATTTGTATTTTGCACATGGTAACATCGCCAGTGTGGACGTGTTGTGCGCTCTGCTATTTGGAATCTTCTGTCACCGTATGCGCCTGTTATTTCCTCTTCAGTTTGTTGACAATCCTATCCGATGCAAAATACAAATTTGCGCAACAAGGTGAAACCGTCAACTACACTGGGAAAAATAGCACTCGTACATGTAACAGCGAACAATACGCACAAATGGTTAATTCTCAAGCCATCACATGCAAACACACACAAACACAAACGCATACACTCTTACCAACCAACCGAAACAAGAAATATAAGTAAAAGCGAGTCATAATTGTTACCACTAGCATAATCAATTGAAAACCCAGAATGTATATAAATGAATGATTGAATAGCGATGATTAGTATTCACGAAATAAATGGCCTTTATCCACTTTTATTATAATTAAGGTTGCACTCTTGATATAAACACCAGACCCATTAATTACTTACATATTTCAGTATAAACTAAGAATTGTATAGTGTAGAAAAGGCAATTCATCCAGTAGACTAGTTTCGTCTTTATTGGGAACTTATCATGTACTGGCCAGAATTTGCCGCGGAGAGGACTCGAACTCAGCAATGTCTGTTTCGTAATATGGTGCTCTAACCACTAAGACATCCTGCCGCACACTACACTGCACACAATTTTCAGTTATATACTAACTAATGTAGTTTGGTTAGTCTATTGTTCCGTTAGGTGAAGCTCATATGACATCCATTTAGACCCAAAGTTCCAACTAACAAACCCCAATCTGTCATTACTGAACAGACACCACACTACATGGGGAAATGGTATTGAGATGAACATTCATATAACAATTATTATAATCAAGGTTGCGATCTTGATATAAACACCTGACCCATTAATTACTTACACATGTCAGTATAAACTGAGAATTGTATAGTGTAGAAAAGGCAATTCATCCAGTAGACCGGTTTCGTCCTTATTGGGATTCGAACCTGGGCACGTCTGCTTCGGAATCTGGTGCTCTAACCACTGAGCCACACTACCGCACACTACACTGCACACAATTTTATCCACTTTGTTATTAATGTGTTTTTTTCTTCCTAATTAGAAATATATATATATATATATATATATATATATATATATATATATATATATATATATATATATATGCAATGCGGTTTGATCATTGCTAGTGAGTTTGTCGTCGTACTCTGGATGATGATCATGGAAGGTCGAAACGTGTCTGCGTTGCGACTGGCGGTAGTTTTTTTAAATGTTATTCCGACGTCTGTTTAAATACAGGATTGGTGTTATCAAGCTCGCAAACATTATTTAAAGAATTGTTACCACCACCCGCGCAATCAATTATTGTTTAATTGTATTGTCTATATAAACCAGCTAAGCTTCTCTGCAAATTCTTCAACCAATACTAAATATGATAAACGCAAACACTATCTAGGGCTCATTCGAGCTAACAGATTAACTGGAAAGGAAGAACATTCTACAGAATAAAATTGTCTCGCTTGACGTGTCATCCTTATTTACGAACATTCCATTGGATAAGACAATGGCGACTTTGTGTGACTTGATTACAAATGAGGTTTACGATTTCCCTATAGAAACCTCATATTAGCATGCACTAAAAACGTGCAATTTACATATATATATGCGTATATATTTTTTTTGTTTTATTTCTATATACATATAGATGTATTAAATAAAAAAATAAAAGGATATATATACATAAAGCACACTGTTTATTATATTTATTTTTTCAGAGACCAAATTGTATATGAATCGTACATGTGTATACGTGCTTTTGATAAATTTATATAAGGTGTGTTACGATTTTATAATGTATATATGTATGATGATTTATTTAAGTTATATGAACATGTATTCATATACAATAATTTCTATGAGTTGGTTAACTTCGCAATGTGCTTACTATTAGTTTTGAGGACCACTAGTTTGTCCATACTATCTCTTTCGTTCCCTCTTTATTTAGTCTTGACCTAAGTGTCGATCTGGCGTTCATTCTTTTTCTATCTATGTACCTTGGTGCCTCTGGTTTATCCTTTAAGTCATACGTGAGCTAATTTATTATGAGGTGCGCAATACCTCATACGCAATTGCATATATAATAGTTCCCAGCTTATAAAACAGAATTTGACATTCACGTTTGTCTTCTAAATGCCGCGTTTTGCGTACTCGAGTAATAGCTGTACACGGGCAGTTACACAAAGATCCGATTTTTCACAATTTCCAATTTTGTTTTGTCTTTGATCGGGTTGACTTGTTTTTACTTCAACTGGAAATGCGGTTCTATCACATCTTTGTTTACTGGCGACGTTTCGGTGCCTACTTTCCAGCACCATCATCAGGCAACACAACACTGATCACAATAGCAGATTTAAGCAAAACCATTCTATTTATTTATATTTGACTCAACACTATTTTAATCATAGAATTTGTCTCAGTAACTTAAAGCATTATATAACTTTTTATAATAAGCAGACCAATCATTACCTCACCTATACATCATCTCATCTCGTATGCAGAATATTTTAGGGGAGAGAGACAGTATCGAACCTTTTGTTATTTGTTATAACTGTATTGCTACTATGACACGGTAATCAAAATTTAAAAATGCTAAAACTAAACCTTGACTATCATATACTGTATTTTATTTAAAGCCGGGACTAATGTATACAATGGTGTGTGAGGTATTGCGAACATAGCAACAAATTAGTTCAAATATGGAGTAGCAAGTTACGTAGATGGATGAAAGAGTGAATGTTATAGCGACGCTTAGGTGAACGATTAAAGAGAGAAAGATAGAGATAGTCTGGACAACTAACGTTTTTCAAAAACTAATCGTAAGCAATAATGTGGAAGTTTAATCAACTATTGGAAATAATTGCATAAGAATATTTGCTCATATGACTAAAATAATTCATTATATCTATATACATATATATCTAAATATAATATCGTAACACCTTTATATATATATATATATATATATATATATATATATATATATATATATATTATATAGAAAAAGGACCATTGTTAATTATTAAACATGAATAATTTCTATTCTTATTATATATTTATTTATTACGTTAGTCACACCTTATATCAATATATAAAATACATGTCAATATGTATAAAAACATATATATGAATATAAGCAACAGTGTGAGACCAACATCCCTAATCCTATATATATATATATATATATATATATATATATATATATATATACATTAGTAATAAATATTTATTAGGTTATGCACCATTATATTAATATATAAAATACCTATCAATATGTATAAAAACATATATATATATATATATATATATATATATATATATATATATATAGCAACAGTGTGGGTCCAATATCTTTAATCCTATCTATATATGTATATATATATGTATATATATATATATATATATATATATATATATATATACGTTTGCATATTTCTAATAAATTATTATTTTTCTCTTTTCTTACTGTTTTTTTTATTTACCAATTAATCAAATTGTATATTTATTTATTCACACCTTATATAAATATATAAAATACATATAAATATGTATAAAAACATATATATATAATATAAGCAACAGTGTGAGTTAAATGTCTTATATATATATATATATATATATATTATATATATTTAGCATCTTAAATAAATATATAATTTTAGTGGTAATGTCTAAAATGATTAGTGTCCGTATATATATATATATATATATATATATATATATTGTATATAGAATAAACCTATCAATCTACCGATAGGCCTATCTATATATCCGTCTATCTATCACATTTTGGGTTCCTCTTAAAAGGATACATGGTAGCTATTAACCATGAATATCTTCTCTAGGACTAACGTATTATTCATTTATTAAGATATTCCTACCTTACATAAATATATAAAATATAAGCAACAATGTAAGTCAAATGTGTCTTATCTAATGTTCTATCTACTAACCCTTGCTAAATCGGTATACCCTCTTTTGGAACATTTTTATTGAGAAAAATAAGTATATAGGAAATTGATATTGGTACAGATCATTCGCAACCAGTTTTCTATAAGCGAGGTTTTTTACTTAGGTTCCCACTTAATTCATGTTCCGCAGCCTCACGTTTTCTGACCATAGAAAATGCTTCATTAAATATTGGGCCCAATGATTTTTCTACCGATGTTACATTCATTACACCTTTTCCTGATTTTATTTCAATTGACTCTCTAATTAGTCTAGTTAATCTGTTGCGGTTGCATAACGCGATGCGTTTACATCCTTCCCAGTCTATTTCATGACCCGTTTCCTTCGAATGCCTAGCTAGGTCTGATCTTTGAATGTGTCCATATTTGCAGGCTGTCTTATGTTCACCTCTACGAACCTTTATAGGTCGCATGGTTTCGCCTATATACCTGAGATTACATTCTTTGCAAGGTATCGCATATACTCCTGATGTCTCGAGGGGTTCTACTCTTTCTTTTTGGTTAGGTAGTTTATTGCCTTAGTAAGCGATTGTCTTAAAACTGTTTTAATATTGTATTTAGCTGCTATTATTCTAATTTTCCTGCTCAATTTAGAATCAGGTAATACCATAATTTTGTGCTTATCCGGTTCCGTTTCCTTCTTTACTTTGTTTATTATATTATTGTAAAATCTCTGTAACATCTCATCTATTAATCTATCTATTATACTTGACGGATAGCTATTTAGTTTGAATATTTCTTTTAATCTCCTCATTTCCTTATCTCTATTTTCTATATCCACTATTCTAAGACTTCTTAATATCATGGATTTAAGAATGCCTATTTTCATTCCATATGGGTGATTTGATAAGAAATTAAGAAGTAGTCCTGAATAAGTCTCTTTTCTAAAAATATCTCTTTCCAGTCTGGAACCATTCCGTTTTATTTTCACATGTATCCTTTTAAGAGGAACTCAAAATGTGATAGATAGACGGGATATATAGATCAGGCCTACTTGGTAGGCATTCGATAGGTTTATATATACTCATATATCCCCATGATATACATATATATATATATATCATACGGACACTTACATCATTTTAGACATTACCACTAGAAATTCATCATATTTATTTCAAGAGTGCTAAATATATATATATCAACCGTTACTGATAGTGATATATCCCATATATATATATATATATATCATATATATATATATACTATCTATAAGACATTTAACTCACACTGTTGCTTATATCTTATATATATATGTTTTTATACATATTTATATGTATTTTATATATTTATATAAGGTGTGAATAAATAAATATACAATTTGATTAATTGGTGAATAAAAATAAAAAAAACAGTAAGAACAAGAGAAAAATAATAATTTATTAGAAATATGCAAACGTATATATATATATATATATATATATATATATATATATATATATATATATATATATATATATAGATAGGATTAAAGATATTGGACCCACACTGTTGCTTATATATTTATATATATATAAATATGTATATATATATATATATATATGTGTGTGTTTTTATACATATTGATGTATTTAATATACATTATAAGGGGTGCATAATATAATAAATATTTATTACTAATGTACATATATGTATATATAAATATATATATATATACATACATATATAGGATTAGGGATGTTGGTCTCACACTGTTGCTTATATTCATATATATGTTTTTATACATATTGACATGTATTTTATATATTGATATAAGGTGTGACTAACGTAATAAATAAATATATAATAAGAATAGAAATTATTCATGTTTAATAATTAACAATGGTCCTTTTCTCTATATATATATATATATATATATATATATATATATTTATATATATATATAAAGGTGTTACGATATTATATTTAGATATATATGTATATAGATATAATGAATTATTTTAGTCATATGAGCATAATTCTTATGCAATTATTTCCAATAGTTGATTAACTTCGCATTGTGCTTACGATTAGTTTTTTGAAAAACGTTAGTTGTCCAGACTATCTCTATCTTTCTCTCTTTAATCGTTCACCTAAGCGTCGCTATAACATTCACTCTCCATCCATCTACGTAACTTGCTGCTCCATATTTGAACTAATTTGTTGCTATGTGCGCAATACCTCACACACCATTGTATACATTAGAGTTCCCGGCTTTAAATAAAATACAGTATATGATAGTCAAGGTTTTAGTTTTAGCATTTTTAAATTTTGATTACCGTGACATAGTAGCAATACAGTTATAACAAATAACAAAAGGTTCGATACTGTCTCTCTCCCCTAAAATATTCTGCATACGAGATGAGATGATGTATAGGTGAGGTAATGATTGGTCTGCTAATTATAAAAAGTTATATATTGAGTTTAGTTACTGAGACAAATTCTATGATTAAAATAGTGTTGAGTCAAATATATATAAATAGAATGGTTTTGGAACGAGGTTACCACATTTGCTTAAATCTGCTATTGTGATCAGTGTTGTGTTGCCTGATGATGGTGCTGGAAAGTAGGCACCGAAACGTCGCCAGTAAACAAAGATGTGATAGAACCGCATTTCCAGTTGAAGTAAAAACAAGTCAACCCGATCAAAGACAAAACAAAATTGGAAATTGTGAAAAATCGGATCTTTGTGTAACTGCCCGTGTACAGCTATTACCCGCGTACGCAAAACGCGGCATTGGGAACCTGAATGCTGACACACCGCAAAATATTAACTTCAAAAATTCACATAATTAAACGAACATTGGTTGCGTGGGTGGTGATAACAATTATTATAATCAAGGTTGCGGTCTTGATATAAACACCTGACCCATTAATTACTTACATATGTCAGTATAAACTAAGAATTGCCTTTTCTACACTATACAATTCTTAGTTAAAAAATTCACGTTTGTCGTTTTATCAGTTATGAATTTTGACTTTAATTAACGTTACAGTGTAACAGTACAATTATAACAAACATGTCCGTTACTTTCTCTCTCCCCTTCAATAATTTTCACACGAGATGATATTATGTATACCAGGAATTTAAGATAGCTGCAATTATACTGAGATAAAGATTGGTCCGTCAATTGCAGTATATATATATATATATATATATATATATATATATATATATATATATATATATATATATATGCTTTTAAATCGCGAAGCGTTGAGAAATAGTGGTTATCCCGATAGGTTTATCGAATGTAATTTGAGGCAACACAACAAAATCGAGACCAAATCGGAGGAAAACAAAAAAAAACTCCAGAGATTAACGCTTAGTGTTTCCTTTGGATGTGATCTTCCAGTTGAGATCGTGAATAGAAAAGTATGAGCGACGAAAGTACAGTTTCCATCAATACAGGCGAGAGTTGTGTTCAACACAGCAAAACTTATGCGCACTAATGAAAAAGATAGCCTCTGTGTGACTTCAACTCCCTGAAACGTTGCCAGTCAACGAAGATTGGATCGCACCTCATTTCCAGTGGTTAGTATGAACGATGTTGAAGCCTTCAGAAGAAAGGGATGAATACGCAACTGATAGTGCATAGTGACATCCCGCGTACGAAAATCGCGGCCTTGTAACATATGAAACTAGCATACCGCAAAATTTCATATATATATATATATATATATATATATATATATATATATATATATATATATATATATATATATATTGAACTTGTTGTACGTCGAAGTTTAATTTACTTGTGTGAAAATGGGTATTTCAGTCCGGTAGAAGGCTTGTGCAGATAAGGGCCGAAATATTTAACACCAAAACTCTGATGTATTTTATTTAAATAAACGTTCATTGATTGCGCGGGCGGTGATGACATTTACTATAATCAAGCTTGTGAACTTGATCTAAACACCTGATCTATTAAGTACTTACATTATGTCAGTATAAACTAAGAATTGTATAGTGTAGAAAAGACAATTCATCTAGTAAACCGGTTTCATCCTCATTGGGAACTCTTCATGTACTGGCCGCGGCACATTCAGGCCTGTAAATGATGATTTTCAAATAAGGATGAAGCCGGTCTACTGGATGAATCGGCTTTGCTACACTATACAATTCTTAGTTTATACTGACATAATGTAAGTACTTAATGGATCTGTTTAATTTTGTCACAAATGAATTAGTCAAGACGTCGCTACGCATTTAAATGAAATATACACATTGCTTTTTAGAGAATTGCCAGAGATATTGTGCAATGACCTATATTTCGATAATAAATACACCTAATACTAACAATCAAATGTGAGTATACATTTTTTATTTGTTCAATTTTACTTGTTTGAAACAATTACTAATCCAATAGTATCTAACTAGTCGCACAGTATAGCGAAACTACCATCAGTAATATGTACTGCCGTATTTCGACTTCACATAGTCATTGCAATGGTCATCTGCTGAACCATCATTAGTTGTTTCATCTACACTTAGCCGACTCGTCATTAAAATCCGACATCCAAACTGTAGGTTAATCTACTTAAACTATCGGTAAAATTGATCTAATTTACTAGAACTGCCACAAGGGCCCATGCAGAAGTTAGAACAATTGGATAACAGCTTTAATAGTTAAATACTGTTTGTTGCGGAGAACTAATATATATGCAAGTATGTATTAGGCTTTGCGAACCTAGTAACAAATTGGTTCAGTTGTGACCAGAATGATAAACCAAAGGCAGCATGAACGGAAAGTATAATCTCATACTGGCGACTCATCAGTAAGAGCCGGTATTACGCCCTTTAACCACTATATATTTGGATGAAGAATATGGGATAATAGGACGATACAATCTCCTAGACGAATGTGTAAACCTGTAATAGTGAAGCTAACATAATCTAAAGTCAACGACAATACGACTTCAATGCTAACTCACACTATATAATATATATACCGAGTCTGTAAAGGATACCAACACTATGGCTTTTGTGTTAGTAACCGTTACTAACATTATTGTACCAAAAAGGTACGTGGTACTAAAACTATGGTTTAATAATAGTATTTAAAGGCAATCATGCATAAAAAAGTTGGCCAGTATAACCTTACTGCATTACTTGTGTCGACAATAACTTTAAATAAACGATATAGATTCACATGAAGGCCCACAGCATGTAATTTTCAATGTTGGTTAATTGTTAAAACATATAAAACATAACTAAATAGTTCTAAGGCATTTATCGAACTACTTCATTATGGCCTCGTAAGGAATAAGTTAATTTAAATAAAATTTATACATATAGACCAAAGTACCAATAGAAAAATGTAATTAATTAGTTTATAATTATGTCAGTGAATGATCTAAAATCAAAACACATTATTTAGCTCAGTAGATGAACAAAAATGTGATTAAATATAATTAAATGAACAGTGGTTGCGGAGGCGGAGATCAAAATTGCTATTATCAAGATTGCGATATTGATATAGACACCTGAACCATTATATACACATTTTTCAGTATAAACCAAGTATTTTATTGTGTAAAAGAGGCAATCTACCCTGTAGAACAATTTTATCATTGTTTGGAACTCATCAAGAATTTTAAGAATTGGCCATGGACAGGGCTCAAACATGGGCACGTCCGCTTTGGAATCTGGTTCTCTAACCACTGAAACACCTTGCCGCACACCACATTCAATTTTCAGTTATATACTCAGTAACGTTTCTTGGTTAGCCTTTGCTTTATGTGAAGCACATATAGCATACCTTTTAGATCTTAAGTTCCGACTAACCATCTCCAATCTGTCATTATAGAACGAATATCACACTAATTGATCATTTCTATAATTGAATGAAAGTTCGTTGCACGGGCGGTGATAGTTACTTTAATCAAGGTTGTGATCTTGGTATAAACACCTGACCCATTATGTACATGCATTTGCCAGTATAAACTAAACATTGTATAGTGTAAAAAAGGCAATTCATCCAGTAGACCTTTTTCGTCCTGATTTGAAACTCATTACGTACTGTCCAGTATTTGCCGCGAGCAGAGCTAAAGAAAGGGCTAGCCAAGAATCATTAGTTAGTATATAATTAAAAATTTTGTGTAGTCTGCGGCAAGGTGGCTAAATGGTGAGAACAGCATATTCCGAAGCTGACGTGCAAAGGTTCGAGCCCTGTCCTCCATATATTATGGAAATTATGTTATGATTTCTTAATAAGGTCGACAACGGTCTACTTAATGAATTGCATTTTCTACACTACAATACTTAGTCTATAACGCCAAATGTATGTACATAATTGGTCAGGTGTTTATATAAAGATCGAAAACTTGGTAAAAGTAATTATTATATCCGCATGCACAACCAATGCTCATTTTATTATATCAGTGTTTAATTCAAATCTCTTCCCCATGTAGTGTGGTTTCTGTTCTATAATGACAGATTGTAGATGGTTTGTTGAAAATTTAGGTCTAAAGGGATTTAACATAGACATTATGAAGTAAAGTCGAGCAAAGAAACGTTAGTTAGGATATAAATGAAAATTGTGTGTAGTGTGCGGCAGGGTGGCTCGGTCGTTAGAACAACAGATTCCGAATCAGACTTATCTAGGTTCGATCTCTGTCAACGGCAAATTCTGGACAGTACGTGATGAGTTTCTCAGAAAAACGAAATCGGTCTACTGAATGAATTATCTTTTATACACTATACAATGTTCAGTTTATACTGACAAATGTGTGTACATAATGGGTCATGTGTTCATATCAAGATCGCAACTTTGATTAAAGAAATATGACGAAATAGTTTCGAACGCTAATGGCCACGTGGGCGATTTAAATTATTTAAAGTGAAAGCACACAAAATAAACATAACAATGTTCAACCAGGTAGGCATTCAACCACGTATCTTCACTAATATAATTGTGATTACCTTGGATATTTGCTCTATTTAGCTGCATTGTTACAGTTATTATCAGAACACGACGGTAAACGTTTGTGGATAAAACCACAATTCAATTATCTTATGGAAAAATCGGATATGCAATTCTCACTCACATATACTCTATGTGACTAGAAATTTCGACTGCATAATTCCTATGCAGTCATAAAATACCGGTTTTGCAGGTTCTATTATAAAATTAATTATTTATTCATGGAGTGGGCCATGATACTTATTTAAATCGAGTTTCCAATCTTGAGATAAACTTCGGTATGAGTTTATTTTAAGATTAAAACATCATAGGTGTACGACATGATAATTGTGAATGTACGATTCGCGTTAATGCATGTGATTAACGATAGATTTTTATGCTGTTTTTATTTGATTTTTGTTCTCTGTGTCGTTGTTTTTTTGTTATTTTGGTTTTCTTAAAATATGATTTTTACTAAATTTTAATATATTTAACTACCCGTTCAATACAGCTACGAAAACCGGGTGAACGTTGGTTGATTCGTGGCCCCCTGGAGTACGTGCCACCAATTAGTGTGAAGGTCATCTGCAAGCGAATGGTGGTGCCACTGGACGAAAATGAAGGTATCTATGTAAGGGACATCAAAACCGGGCTTGTTCGTTCTGTAATGGGTCACTCTTACATGCTGACGGAAAACGAGGAATTGTGGGCGAAACCGTTACCTAGCGGTGTTTGTCAGTTGCTGGCCTCTGAAAAGGTATGAATGTTTATTTTTTTAAATTGATTTTTAATTTCTATCCTTTTTTATTTCTCAAGATTAACCTAAATTTATAATCACATTATTATTAACCACCTTGTATTCTTTACATGTAATTACCAACTTTTATCAATTGCGTTATCAAATTGTGTAATAAAATACGTTTCTGAAGTTACGTTGTGGACATGATGCATATTGTTTCTCTCTCTCTCATATATATATATATATATATATATATATATATATATATATATATATATATATATTATCCAGGGCAGATAACCTTTAATACAAGAAGCATTTGAATTTCCTTTTCAAGTGTTACATCGAAACCAGCGAAGTAAACAGAAAATTCAAACCTGTTGAGATGGACAGTAATAATAGGCCTAGCCCTAACACTGAGAGATTAAACTAAACAATTCACAGATACGAGGTCGCCTATACTTTTATAGAAATATTTGGTCAAGTAGACTATAGTGAATTTCGGCATAGGTAATACATACATATATAACGATGCTTCATTACGATACGACAATAAAATTCGAAGTTATATGTTTATTATGAATAACCATTTAGTTGCTCATTCCTAGTAGAATTTAAAATAAATCTTTGGTAGCCTGCCAGATATAAGAAAATTGCGCGAGTTCGTTTTAGCGTCGCCCATATGAACTAACGGGTCATTAAGGCGCAACAACTTCTAGATACTGTTTGTTGCGGAGAACTAATATATATGCAAGTGTGTATTAGGCGTTGCGCAACTATAAAAAATAGGTACAAATATGACAAGAAGGATAAACCAAATCCAACATGAACGGAATGTATAATCTCATGTGCACATTCATTTCGTGCTTACTGGCGACTCATCAGAAGGAGCCGATATTACGCCCTATACTTACTATATAGTTGGGGCCGGAATGTGGGACAAATGGAGGGTAAAATTTCCTAATCGAATGTGCAAATCTATAGTTGTGAAGCTTACTTCATATAAGGTCTCCGATAACGCGACTTCAAAGTCAACTGCCTATATAAAATATATACACCAAACCTGTGAAAAATACCAACGCTATGGCCGTTGTGTTAGCAGCTGATACCAACACTATGGTTGTCGAGTCGTGACGTGATACCAACACAATGAATTTCAAGGTATGCTAGAGTTCATCAAAATTGAGAATTAAAACAACCTCTGAACACCTTTTACTCCAGCAAATCCATACACTCTGGCCTTGATCGATATCATTTAGCACATTTCGTGTTAATCATGACACCATTCAATTAAATACACAACGGTTAGATAATTTTCGTTGAGTAGCCCTAATATATATATATGCAATTGCGTATTAGGTGTTACGCACCTAGTAACGAAATAATTCAAATATGCCCAGAAGGATAAACCAATGACAGCATGAACGGAATGTATAATCTAATGTGCACATTCATTTTCTGCTTACTGACGACTCATCAGTAGGAGCCGGTATTATGCCATATATCTCCTATACAAATGATTAAACCTGCATTAGTGAAGCTAACTTCATATAAAGTATTTGGCAATGCGACTTCAGAGCCAACTCGCGATATATATGCCGAGTCTGTAAAGGATCTCAACAATATAGTTGTTGTGTCAGCACCTGATATCAACACTATAGTTACCGAATATGTACATGTTACCAAAAAATATTATTGCCGAATATGTGCATGTTACCAAGAGTATTGTTGCCAAGTTGGTACATGGTTCTAACACAAAGGATTTCAAGGTATGTCATTGTTGACCAAAATGTACAATTACCTCTGAATGCCTGTTAATCCGGCGAAGCCATACACTCTTGCTTAAACGCATGTGTACATGATATTTTATCTTGCGTTCATGCTGACTTTGGTATGTCCTCCTCGTATTAAAACTAATATGTTATTAGATATGGCATACCTAATATCCAATTGCATATATATTAGTCCTATGTAGCCTTAGAAATTCCCTCTGTGTGGTGAGAAAAAGATTCAATGCGATGCTTGTGAGCCAAGTTGCGATCTCTTAATAGAATCATAATAGATGCCGCATGTTGAATAGTTTTGGTGCTAATAGAGATAGCAAATAAATTCTCAGTGGGCAAGCCAACACCTTATTAAGTCTGTCTAGAAAAGTGTTCCTGATAGTATTCTATGATCTGTAGTTGCAGATCTCGCGACATAAGCAGGAGCATCCCTAATGGTTTTCTTCACTTGTTCTATATAAAGCTATTCAAAAGCCAATAGTAGCAAATGTTTCGCTGCCAGATAACCATTATGCTAAAGATCAGTCGTAGGAAGATCTCTTGTCCTGGACTGAGGAAAACTATCGTCTTCATAATAGAATCTTGTTGATCTGAGTATGAGGACACATCGTTGTCCGATAAGAAAAAATTAGTTCATTATGATCAAGATAATGCTAATGGCAAGTATTGAGAACCTGTTGCTATTATTATGGCGCCGTTTTCCGCGTAATATTAACCAAATTTCGCGTTGAAACCACCGCAAATCACTGTCTGAATTCTGTTCATGGTCAGTGGCCGAATCTAATAGACTCATTGTAATTATTTTTATTAGTGAAATGATTGCGAGATATTCATATAAATTAACGATACACAGAGCCTGGTTTCCTACACTGGAAGTAGTATAGATCAAACTGGAGTTTATCTGTAGTCAAATAAAACCTTCGATGAAATTGGATAGCAGAAATGCAAAGCCTAAGCTAGTTGAGAGACTGCACTGTGCCAGTAGAATAATAGATGTTTCCAGTATTCTTGTTCCACATGAAGTATATTGGTGATTGTTCAATGCAACTTTCGTCTCATGGAGATAATAATTGTTGAACCTGCACTCGTGCGTGTCGCCAGATATAAAAGACTATCTTGCAAAGTAAGAGCCCATATATTGCGAGAGACAAGGAATACATTCTACTCGAGCTTAAATGGTAAATGAGCGCTTGCAAAACGTGCTAATAGTTCAATAAACGTATTTAGACGCGTGATCTGTCACAGTCCAGAGAAGTTAGTTTTTCTATTAGCTTGTCTTCCGCATATCCCTTGGACCAATGCATGTAATCACGGCTTTTTATAAATATTGTCGAAACAAGGAGGTCCTTAAAGGACCGACTGACTTCCGAGTAAAGGTAACCATGTTTATTTGTTCTCCAACGAGTTGGTGATGCTAGAACTTATTGTTTATCATCAAAGAAAATCGGCATTGCCAAAAATAATTATTGTAAATTTTGTCGTTGCTTTATTGAAACATACGCCTCAGAAAGGCCACGTTTTAGAGATTGCTAAGAGTTAGGGCGTCTCAACAGACAAATTGAAATGATTGCCGAGTGCATCTGTTAAAATTTTCTTTATTTATAATTTTAAAGTGAACTACCAGTCAAACCAGTTCCTATTTGATATAAATTTATTTAAAATTATCCAGGATCCACTCAGTGAACGCGGTGCCTTTTACAAATCACCGGAAAGTGGAAACATTCTTGATCAAACTCGCGTTGTTACCACTCGAATTCCACACAATGCTGCCGTCCAGGTGTATGACTATTCATCAATGCAAGCTCGTGTAGTTTTTGGTCCTGATCGTGTATCACTGGGGCCTGATGAACATTTCACTGAGTTGCGTTTGAGTGGAGGAAAACCAAAGAAGCCAAATCTTATTTACACAATATGTCTTCTACTTGGTCCAGATTTTTGCACGGACCAGATCGTTGTTGAAACAGCGGATCACGCTAGACTCAGCTTAGAGGTAAAACTAAGACAATTTCTTTTTTACATTGCTATCATTAATCTAAATTGACGAATTAATTATTATTATTATTATTATTATTATTGTTTATTGTGTAACCATATGAACCATTCATTCAAGCAAAAGAATGATATTCTTGTCCTGTCTGCTACCGATTTATTTGGTCTTCTGTTTGGCTTACTTTTTGGAGTCTCTCAGTTTCGCGGTAATTGTTTTAAATATCTGCATTAACGCCAGGGTTAGCCAAGTTTTTAGACTAGTTTATTTCTGTACAACATCCTGGCTCATACGTGATTTATTCGTCGAATACTCAAATGCCATTTTTTAAAATTATTATTAATATTTTTAACTAAAAGGGAATTATAAGGTACATGAGAATACCTGTGTTAATTAGTGGAAAGCGAATTTTAGTTGAAATGAGGCGATTTGATCTAGTGTCTCTTATCTTTATCAATCGCTTGTCAATTAAAGTAGTTGATTACTTCTCAATCTTAGACAAACGCGTATACGTACAGACAGGCTTGACGTACGCTTATCTTGTGCATCGCCAGTAGGTGTAATTAGACCACTGTAATATCATTTCGTGAGTGTACAGGTGCATACTATTACAAACACAAACATGACAAACTTATCTGGTTAAAAGACAGTTATGCTTGTGAGATCTACCAATAGGTATAAATAAAACAGTAAACTAAATTTACCACTTGCCTTAACAATTGTGAAAATCTTTGTGGGATTAGCTTCCTGTTCAGAAAGGCATCCGAAAAAGTAAGCTGAAATATGAGGAATACAAATGAAGATAGACACCTTGTTTCGCACAATTATAGCCGGGTAACAAATCTACTCCCTGTCGCGCAACAGGTGCCTTTTAAAAGGGAATTACAGTTTTTATTGTGCTTACTGGCTGGTACTTTCAGTTTTAAATTACAAATCGTGTCGTTAATAATTTAAATCAAGGTTGTGATCTTGAAATTTAAACACCAGTCTCATTATATACATACATTTATCAGTATAAACTAAGCATTTTATAATGTAGAAAGTGTAATTAATTTTGTTATCATTGCTCCTTTATCCAGACAACATTAGTAGTGTAACACGCACCTGTTGGAAGCATGTTGAGTTGTATAAATTACTAAGCAGTAAATTAAATTAATGTTTTTATTCTGTGGTTTGTTGTCTTTAGTTTTCATATGGTCCAATCTGCAATATCACACTTTCTTTCATACTTGTGCCTTGCGTGTGTAAGTGTGTCGGTAACTATGTTTGTATATCGTTGTTTTATTTTGTTTTCCCTATAAAACTAAGCTTTTCTCATTAACGGTTTGTGTTTCCTACAGGTTTCATACAATTGGAGGTTTCTTGTAACAAAATCTTCCAGTCAGGATGAAGCGGCGAAAATCTTTAGCGTACCAGACTTTATCGGTGACATGTGTAAAGCATTTGCTTCGCGCATTCGTGGTATGGTGGCTGGAGTAACATTCGACGTTTTCCATAAAGTAATACAATTTTTTACCTGTTGTGATGCGCATGACTTTACTTGCCGTAGTCTCTTGCTAAGGTTATTTTGTGTTAAATGCGATTGACTATGGTCAAATGCTTATAACATATTACTTGTTTGCTTTTGACCAAATTAAGGCATGCTCTAGAATGCCTTTTTTGTGTATTTTAAAAGTGGTTTGAAAGAATTCTTTGGCTTTATTTTTCCATAGTTTCTGCAAATTTAGATTTCCTCCAGGTATTTCTCGAAGTCTTTATGAAGTCTATATGAAGGACTGCCATCGCTTGCTGTTCAGAATTTGGTCATACATGCATTCTTGAATTTATATATATATAAGGATTTCATGTATGCACACATAATTACTTCTGTATCCAAAACATAAATTTCATATATGTCACGTATCAATCGCATCTATTTGCAAATAGAAAAAGTAAACGAAACGATTCTTTAAATCAAGTTTGCGAGCTTAACGTAAAAAACAATCGCATTGTATTTAACAAGCCGTCTCACAACATAGCAAAACTACCACCAATCGCACGCACTGAAACGCTTCAACATTTCATGATCATCATCAGCGTACGACGGTAAACTGACTAGCGCGGATAATACCGCATTGCATATTTATGGAATGCAAAATTAGATATGCGGCTCTCATCTACAGTATTCTCGCATTTTGCTTGACTGAAAATGTCGGCTGCACAATTTCTATGCAGTCACTAACAGTAACTGTTTGCAGCTTTCGCCACACATTCATAGACAATACAATTATACAATAATTGATTGCGCGGGTGGTTCTAACAATTCTTTAAATCAAGTTTGCGAGCTTAAAGTAAACACTTATCCAATTGTATTTAACCAGTCGTTGAACAGCACAGAAAAACTACCGCCAGTCGCACGCACTGACACGTTTCGACATTCCATGATCGTCATCAGAGTACGACTGCATGCTGACTAGCGAGGATCAAATCGCATTGCATAGATATTGAAATCCAAATTAAACGAAATTTATTTGCTTACTTTTTGTTTTGTCAACCTTATTTAGGTTTTCTGAGTGCAAGCGCTAGTTATTCAGATTTTTGGCTAAGGTGCAGAATGTCACCTCCTTTGTATTGCTTTCCAGTAGCTTGAGGCAACGCGTCTCATCGTAACTGAAATGATAAAATTGCTAACACTACGACATTTTATGTCTATTAGTTATCAATTTATTGGATTAAAATTACCGAAACGATGGTAAATTCCTCACATATATTTCTGTAAATGACCAAATTTGTATTTCATTGCCGAAACGAGGCCACTTTGCTCACTTGCCTACATTTTGCTACTGTCTATTCAAGTGTGCATGAAATTATATCTAGTATGTATGCTGACTTTGACATATACTTCTGATCTTGTTTGAACTAACTCGTGCGCATTACCTAATACATACTTTCAGTTATGCAACTAGGAATATATAATTGTTATACGCATTATAGAATGATTTCATAATAACTAGAAAATGGGATAGCCAATGCTGGTCGATGCCGTAGAATAATGTTGCTGTTTATAGATCCAGACTGCCTCATTTCTGTGTTACATAGGTAGATCGCTCCACCTAGACTATATACTATCCTTCATAAATCTCTCCTTCAATAAATTAGTAATTTTTAATGGATATTACTTATTGTTTGTAAAATTATTTATATTTAAATACTGTCTGTTGCGAAGAACTAATATATATGCAAGTATGTATTAGGTTTTGCGAACCTAGTAACAAATTAGTTCAGTTGTGACCAGAAGGATAAACCAAAGGCAGCATGAACGGAAAGTATAATCTCATGCACATTCGTTTCGTGCTTACTGGCGACTCATCAGTAGGAGCCGGTATTACGCCCTTTAACCACTATATATTTGGTAGAAGAATGTGGAATAATAGGACGGTACAATCTCCTAGACGAATGTGTAAACCTGTAATAGTGAAGCTAACATAATCTGAAGTCAACGACAATACGACTTCAATGCTAACTCACACTATATGACGAATGTGTAAACCTGTAATAGTGAAGCTAACATAATCTGAAGTCAACGACAATACGACTTCAATGCTAACTCAACCTATATAATATATATACGGAGTCTGTAAAGGATACTAACACTATGGCCATTGTGTTAGTAACTGATACCTTTTTTGAAATCGATGAGTACCGGATACTAACACTATGGTTTCCGAGTCGGTACATGATACCAACCTGATGGATATAAATTTATGCTAAAGTTCACCCAAAATGAGAATTACAACAATTTCCGAACACCTGTTACTCCAGTTAAACCATACACTCTGGCCTTCATCGATATCAGTTATCACATTTCGCGGTAAGCATGACATCATTCAATTCAATATATTACAGTTAAATACTGTTTGTTGCGAAGAACTAATATATATGCAAGTATGTATTAGGTTTTGCGAACCTAGTAACAAATTAGTTCAGTTGTGACCAGAAGGATAAACCAAAGGCAGCATGAACGGAAAGTATAATCTCATGCACAATCGTTTCGTGCTTACTGGCGACTCATCAGTAGGAGCCGGTAATGTTCGCGGCTTTGCTGGAGTGGCAATTGTTCAGAAAGAATTTTACTGAATTTTACTAAAATTGAGAATAACAACCATTCTGAACACCAGCTAATCCAGCAAAGCCTTACCCTGTGGTCTCGATCGACATCATTGATCACATTTTGATAACGATGACATCAGCAAATGAAATAAGCAATGGCTCATTATCATCATGCACGATCATAAAAAAAGCCAATAGTCACCAATGTTTCACTGCCATGTAACCAAAAGAAGTTATACAAAAAAACAGATGGTGCGTAGTGTGCGGCAGGCTGGCTCAGTGGTTGGAGCACCAGATTCCGAAGCAGACATGCCCAGGTTCGAGCCCTGTTCGCGGTAATTATGGACGAAACCGGTCTACTAGATGAATTGCTTAGTCTTTACTGACAAATGTATGTATATAATGAATCAGGTGTTTATATCAAGATTGCAACCTTGATTAAAATTAATTATCACTGCGTCGGCGGGCGCGCAGGATAATAATGATCACCTTATCTGCTGAGTCGTGCAGGGTGGATATACGAAATTAGGCTATTGGAGACACCTTCATCTCCGAGTCTGCACCTTTTCTTTTCATTTTCTCTTCTCAATCTAATAACAATGTTCTTTTAGATGCTATGAATATGGTTGATGTCGATCATATCACTGAGTCAAATATAGAATATAGTTCAAATAAACTGCCATAAATTAAATCGAAGTTAGGATTCCGCCCCAGCGCATTTAATGTGCGAACATTGAAACAAGTTGTAAGTCACGAGTCTCTCGCAGGAAAGTAGGATAATTTAGAAATCGATATATGTTGCGCATCTGAAACTGAAATGTAGTATCCTGTGAATATTACAGAACTGGGTGCACCTTATTTATCTACACATCATTGGCTTCGAATCTCTGGATCCATGGAGTTTTTGGAAGCCGGTAAATGGTTCACGAGCTGAAACTTGTTTTACTGAATAGATCACTGTAAACAGCAAACTTTTTCTGCCATGCTTAGATAAATCTAAAATAAATGCTAGAAACCTTAATCAGCGTTGCCTTTTCGTTGTATCTTCTTATGCTCTACCGATTGAAGCACAGTCGACAACAAGGTCGCTTTCAACTCCGAAATGAGCTTTTCTTGGTAAAACAAATAGTTCAAATAGGGTCTTTGTTATGAATGGCATAAATGCTGATGCTGGGCGTTAAGTAACGCAGAATCTCATTTAGATGAGTAATTTACTTTAATCTCAACGAATAACGATAACGGCGAACGACTGTTGGATAGCTGCGCTGAACATAGATTATATTTAATTAACACAAACTTCAGACTAGTGTAATGCTTTGCGCCGCATGACGATTTCCAACCCCGGCCAACGGTGGACTCAAATAGATTATGTAGCAGTTATAAATAGGTGATTGCATCAAGAATTGTTGTTTGTTTTGGAACACTTATTTCGACTATGCAATTATCATTTAAAGAATTGTTACCATCACGCGCGTAATCAATGTTTGTTGACATGCAATAATCCGTTGTATATTTACACTCAAGTTTTCCGGAAGAATGAAAGAACCTCAAATCGACGTAAGAAAATTCGAAAAACCATAGAATTAGTCATTTTGTCAAATTCCAGCTAGCTTAGTTTATAATAAAACTCATAGCGTTGTTAGGCGCTAACTTTAGCACAATCTAAATTTCGATCTGGAATCCTTTTGGAACAGAAACACTGAAGAGCATGAAGATGCGTTCGCAACAGATAATAGCCGATGCTATTTCCAACTTATTCGCGCAATCGGTTGAAAAAATTAAAAGTTAACGAAACTACAAATGATAGCAGCAACCATTTAATAACCGATATATTTTGTCGTCTTAATAAATGGAAGGAGTACTTCAATGAGTATTTTTCTTGGACAAGTGTGCCAGTCCCGATCTACGAAAGTATGCCTGTATCGAGAGTGTGGAACAATATTCTCGAACATTCATCAGAGTTAGATGTACGCGAAGCTGCAGGTTCCGTTTATCCGCTTCTGACCTTATTTAAAGGTTGTGGCGAAATAAATTGTGCAGCGTTGATCAATATTTTTTGTACCATATTAAATATAAAGACCATTCCTCTTGCTTGGGGTGTGTCAATCATCATTTCTAACGCATCATTTCAAACACAATCGTAATTCGTGTGATAACCGGCGTGGTATAAGCACAGCTTCAGTTCCGTCAAAGCTATTTGCTTCGATTGTCTTACTCCGTCTTAGCGCTTCGCGTGAATCACGTACGGAACATAATAAGCCAGATTCTGGCCAGCACGAGGTTGTATAGATAATTTCTTGTAAAGCGATGTATATATCGCCGTCCCACTATAGCCGTCTTGCTGGGCTTCAAGGGTGCATTTGACTTCGTAGATTGCATTGTTATATTCGATATTTTATCGAAACGTGGTAAGTCTGCATAATTTTAAAATATTATACTCGCTCCATACACATACTGCTGGTCGCTGTGACATTTAGTATTATTTAACACCAAACTTTACTACATGCAGCGACATTTGTCTTCATTTCGGAAAGTAAGTGTAAATATAGGTCCGATGTGTGCAAAGAGGAATTGACATTTATCACTTTAGTTTCACTTGAATAGGTGATACATGTGGCGTTATTTATATTTAACTGATTACTTTTCAATCTTTAACAAACGCCCACACACAGGCGTGGCGTACGATTATCTATTAAACCGTCATCGCTGTAAATCGCTGTAATTTCACTGGGATGAGTGTAAATGTGCAATAACTGATTACTTATCAATTCAAAACAAATGAGAGCACACACAGGCATGGCGTACGCTTATCTAGTGATTCGTCACTATGTTATTAAATCACTGTAATTTAATTTAGATGAGTGTACACATGAAGACACCCAAACAAATTTGACATACACTTACCTAGTGAAAGGAAGACATCTAGAAATATGTATGAGACAGTTTAAACTAGATTTACTACGACATATCGATTGGCAGTTTGTTTTTGGGATGTGCTTTACGTTAAAAAGGGCTTCCGCAACTAGTTGAGCCAACCAAGAATAAGGTAATCTACATACATTTACTAAACGGGCGATGATAACAAATATTATAATCTGCAGACATATTTTTGAATCGATCAACACTTACTACTGAGCCACCCTGCTGCACACTACACTAGACACAAGTTTCAGTTATATACTAACGAATGTAACGTGGTTAGTCTATTTTTACTTTAGATGAAGCCCATATGGCATCCTTTTAGACCGAAAGATCCAACTAACCATCCTAAATCTGTCATAACTGAATAGACACCACACAACATGTGGAAGTGGTATTGAAATGAACATTTATGTAATTAAACGAACATTGGTTGCGCGCACGCTGATAAAAATTATTATAATCAAGGTTGCGATTTGATATAAGCACCTTACCAATTAATTACTTTCATATGTCAGTATAAACTAAGATTTGTATAGTGTAGAAAAGGCAATTCATCCAGTAGACCGGTTTCGCCCTTACTAGAAACTCATCATGTACTGGCCAGACTTTGCCGCGGACAGGGCTCGAATAATAAGAACGAAACTGATCTGCTGGATTAATTGCATTTTCTACATTATACAATTCTTCGTTTATACTGACATATGTAAATAATTAATGTGTCAGGTGCTTATATCAAGATCGCAACCTTGATTATAATAATTGTTATCACCGTCCGCGCAACCAATGTTGTTTAATTAAAAAATTGTTGGATCTAGCTTGGGTTTACACATCCAATCGACAGAATCACAAATGGAGCCACAGATCTGTATATAACGCAAAAACATGACCGGGTCATCTTCAGGGCAAGACCGCATTGGCAATATTACCTTTTTTGTGTCAGTAAATTTAAAACAGAAGGGATGTTGTATTGCCGATTTAGCTATGCCTTAAAGATTACCAACACATTGAATTCAATTTATGCTAAAGTTCACTAAAAATGAGAATTATACCTATTTTGAGCACCTGTTACTCCATCAAATCCATACAAACTGGCCTTGATCAATATCAATTATCACATTCCGCGGTTATCCTAATATCATTCAATTAAATATATAAATGTTAGATACTGTTTGTGGCGGAGAATTTATATATATATATATATATATATATATATATATATATATATATAATTGCAAATGTGTATTAAATGTTGCACACCTAATGACAAGTTGGTTCAAATATGACCAGAAGGCAGCATGACCGGAAAGTATAATTTCTTACACATGTTTCGTACTTACTGGCGAATCATCAGTAGGAACCAGTATTGCACCCTTCACCAATATATATTTAAGTGAAGAATTTTGGAAAATAGGATTGTACAGACTTCTTGTATATATATAATGTAGTAAGTGGGCTTTGAATTAGCATTGTCGAAAACTTTGTATGAAGTTAGCTTCATTAATGCAGGTTTACACATTCGTAAAGGAGATTTACCGTCCCATTTTACCACATTCCTTACTCAATTATATAATGGGTAAAGGGTGTAATATCGGTTCCTACTGATGAGTGGCCACGAAACGAATGTGTACGAGATTATACTTACCGTTCATGCTGTCTTTGGTTTATACTTCTGGTCATATTTGAACACCCGCGCACCAAATGTTCGTTTAATCATATTTGACCTTATAATTGATTCATTTAGTAGCAAACAGTAGTTCAATAATTAAACAATAACTCATTGCGCGGGTGGTGGTAATAATTCTCTAAATCAAGTTTGCGAGCTTGAAGTAAACACCAATCCCATTGTATTTAACCAAACGTCAAACAACATAACAAAACTACCGCCAGTCGCAACGCACTGACGCATTTCGACCTTCCATGATTATCATCAGAGTACGACGGCAAACTAGCTATTAAAGATCAAACCACATTGCATATAAATGAAAAGCAAAATTAGATATGCGGTTCTCACCAATGCATAGAAATTGTGCAGCCGACATTTCCAATCAAGTGCGATGTATGCGAGACTACTAGAAGTGAGATCTGCATATCTAATTTTGCTTTCCATATATATGCAATGCGGTTGATCCTCGCTAGTCAGTTTGCAGTCATACTCTGATGATGATCACGGAAAGACGAAAGCGCATCAGTACGTGAGACTGGCGGTAGTTTGCTGTATTGTACGATGACTAGTTAAATAAAATGGGATTGGTGTTTACTTTAAGCTCGCAAATTTGATTTAAAGATTTGTTGCCACTACCCGCGCAATCATTTATTGTTTAATTGTATTGCACATATATATATATATATATATATATATATATATATATATATATATATATATATATATATATATATAATTAGAGGAAAAATACACATTAATAACAAGGTGGATAATGGCCGTTTATTTTGAATATGTGGGTGGCAACAAATATGACTCGGTTTTCTATTTCTTGTTTTGGCTGATTGGTAAGTGTGTATGCGTTTGTGTATGTGTGTGTGCCTGTTTGCATGTAAAGATTCTTCTCACTTTATTGCAAATTGATGTCTGAGATCTATTCATTATTGCATTGATGGCTTGAGAATTACCCATCTGATCGAATTGTTCGCTGTTACGTGTACGAGTGCTATTTTTCCGAGTTTAGTCTTTCGTTTCACCTTTTTGCGCAAATTTGTGTTCTTCACTTGGTAACAGCGCAAGTGCGGATTGCAGTGTTGAACGCTCATATTACCTGATCTGCGTTTTGACTAACGCAGCTTTCATTGTTCCAGTAGTTTTCATTTATCGAGATATTTCGTCTAAACCTATCGATAATATAATTCACAAGTTTAACAAACGAAACTAATGAACCAAGCGCGTTATTTCCTCTAGCCATAATATTTATACTTCAGACCGACCTTTCATTAGATATTCGCGTGTCACATGTGTGTGTGACACACGAATATCTGATGAATGGTCAGTCTGAAGTATAAATATTATGGTTAGAGTAAATAACGCGCTTGCTTCCGTTCCGTTGGTTAAACTTGTGAGGCATATTGCGACTAATGAAGGCTGTCGATAAGTTTAGACGAAATATCTCGAGAAGAAAAAACTGCTGGAACAACGAAAGCTGAGTTAGTCAAAACACAGATCAGGTAATTTCAATAAATCCAAGTTCGAAAAAAAATTCATTCAAGAACGCTTATATTGTTTGGAAATTTCTGTCACCGTATGTGCATCTGTTTTTTCCTCTTCAGTTTGTTGCCAATCCAATTGAATGTTTGTTGATTCTAATCGAGGGCGTTTTCGATCCTGCTTAGATATTAGTAAATTATTGTTGAATTTTGTTATTCGTGGCCAGTCCATTGAAATATCATGTTGATGTAAATTGAATATTTAGGCCAGGTGCTTGTTGTTTTATATAAAGGGCTTCATAAATAAATAATAATTTTTATGATTTTGCTTTATGTAGAATTGAGAAATTGGTCGAATTGACTGGGTGCCCCGTTTCCAATATATGACGGTGCAAGCCTTTGTTAATCAATTTCTGTGGTAAATGTTGCTGGATTCTGTGCTACCGCACATACATGAGAATTTATATATGTATATAGAAGAGTATATATATATATATATATATATGTATATATATATATATAATTCATTTCAGTCAATCTGTTCACTAAATTGATATCTGGTTGTTTAATACCCCTAATTTTGCGCCTTATTAGTAGCTGTTACTCTTGTTTATTGTAACCAGTCTATATTCATTTATTTTTTCTGTATTTTATGATCGACTGTTGAACAGCAATCAACACGTATCATTCGTAGTTCTGTTTTAGGCGTAGAGGAAAATGGCAAAATACGCGAACGTATTGTGTTTCCTCAGAATTTGCTATGCGTAAGCAATATTGATGTAAAATCAGTTGAGCCAGTGGATCAACGTACTCGAGAATCGTTGATGAAGTCAGTTCAGTTGGCCATTGAAATTACCACTAGTTCACAGGAGGCCGCGGCCAAGTCAGTTTAAATTATTTTTATACTAACAATTGTTTCGTTCATTTAGATTTTGTGTCGTACACCTGAATTTTTTATTGGTTCACTTAGGTTTTTGTAGTTCATGTTTTTGTACATCTTATTGTCTTTTGTTTCGCGCTAGTGGTTTTGGCTCCTGGTGTGTATTATAGGGTGTTTGAACCATGTTTTATCCTTTTCGAAGTGCTCAATCAGTTTATACTTTGCGGTTTTTTTTAATGCATGTGGTGAAAACTCGGTATTTCTCTTCGTTACTAAATTAATTAAGATTCTCTTAACCTTTCGTGTGACATTTATCTGAAGGTTTTTCCTGTCTGTGCATCGTTTGGCTTTTAACCATAGAAATTTTCTGCTTAAGGACTTTTGAACCTTAGTTTGTCATGCCAGCGACGTATATGAATCTTTAAATTACTAACAGACTACAGCGTCCTATCAAATTCAAAGCTTCGAGTTTAGTTTTGCTGTGAAGCTAAGTATGTCTTGGCGGAATGATAGCAAGCATGTAAAACACGAGAGTAAGATTTCGACTTTAAAGTGCTTCAGATTAATTTGCTCTTGACAGATAATGATCGTCAATAATAGTCTCAATCTCTGTTCTAACAACTAATACAGTCTACATGAGAATTAGTCTTTAAATTATGTCTATCAATGCAACACATTTTTAGGTTATGTGCGCATATCTTTAACCAAATTCCATGCATGCGCATAATAGACATAAAATTCAGTATCAATTATAATAACGATATGCTTACATGAGTAAGTACTTCTTTTGTATTTAGCGTGAATATTAATCAATCAAGTCAAGATTTTCATATTAGATAACAGTAAACGAATTAAAGTATGTGCTAAACACGCAATCCACATTTCATGTAAAGCATTAATACATCAAGCTGTAAATAGAGCTAACGATCACACAAAAATAAAAGCACCTAAGATTATATCAAATTAGATGCATAAATAAAATAAAATAAATAAATAATTAAAAGTAAAGAAACTCACGACAAGAGAACATAGTAAAGAAAATAAAGACAGGTTAGATTAAGTAAGAACTAGATTAAAGATAAAAGTTCTTAAAGGAAGAAAATATTCTTGGATTGTAATAAAATTTACAAATTGTCATCGAATAGAAAAAAAGGTTTTGTGTAAAAGTAAATGAAAGATTTTTTTAAACGAATTGCCTTATAATGATAATAATTAGTCTTATTTTTCACCAAATACCATGCATACACATAAATAGTAGACACAAGATTCTCTATCGGCTGCAATAATTTGAGCATTACTTTAATAGTTCACGTGAATATTCATCACTCAAAATAAGCTTCTTATAAAGGATGGTTATATATATATATATATATATATATATATATATATATATATATATATATATATATATATATATTCTTATAATTAGGAAAACTCAAATAACAAAGTGGATAAAGGTCATTTATTTCGTGAATATTAATCATCTCTTAAAAAATCATACATATTTATACATTTTATGTTTTCAATTGATTATGCTAGTGGTAACAAATCTGACTCGTTTTTACTGCTGTTTCTTGTTTTGACTAGTTGATTAGTGTGTATGCGTTTGGTTTTGTGTTTATGCGTGTTTACATGTAAAGGTCATTCTCGCAGTATTGCGAAGTGATGTCTGAGATCTTGTCATTATTGTTTTGATTAGCTTGAGAATTAACCATTTGTGCGCATTGTTCACTGTTACATATACAAGTGCTATTTTTCCCAGTATAGTTGATCGTTTCACCTCGTTGCGCAAAGTTGTCGTTTTCACGTGGTAACAACGCCAGTGTTGATTGCAGTATTAAACGCTCACATTGTTTGGAGACTTCTGTCATCGTATGCGCCTCTGTTATTTACACTTCAGTTTGTTGCCAATCCGATTGTACGTTTGTTGATTCTAGTCGAGGGTCTGTTTGTTCTTGTCTGGATACTAGTAGGTTGTTTTTGAATTTTGTTATTCTTGGCCAGTCGATAAGGATATCATGTTGATGAAACTTTTGAATATTAATGTCAGGTGCTTGTTGTTTTATGTAAAGGGCTTCGTAGATAAATAATAATTTTTCTGATTTTGCTTTACGTAGAATTGTGAAATTGGTCGAATTGACAGGGTGCTCCGTTGCCAATATATGATCGGAAATAGCTTATTTTCCTGACGGTGGCAAGCCTGTGTTAATCAATTTCTGTGACAAATGTTGCTGGATTCTGCTTATCAATTGCTTCTTCGTATGTCCGATATATGTGCTACCGCACATACATGAGAATTTGTAGACTAAATGATTTGAAGAGAATTGGCAATTGATCTTTGGCATCCAACCTTATGATTCTCTGTGTACTAAATGTCATATTGATTTTAACACTGGGAAAGTTGTCCTTAGCTATTCTATTCAGCCGCCGTGCAATTATTGAGGCTGGTACGTCGCCTCTAAATGGTAAGCTTAAGAAAACCTGCTTGCTGGTATCCTCTCTAGTACGAATCTGCCGTGGACTGTTTTTGACATCAATGAAACGCTCTGGGTAGTTGTTCATTAGCAAAATTTTCCTGAGGTAGCCCAGTTCTTCCTCAATCTTGTGTTCAGAGCAGATCTTCCTGATTCTGTTTGCTAGGTTTTTTACTAAGTTTCTTTTGTGGGATTTTGGCACACTGCTGTTGTAGTGAATGTATTGTCCGGTGAAAGTGGATTTTCCATGTATGGCCAGTGTCAAATCTCCGTTTGCTTCTCGAGTGAGTTTGATGTCAAGGAAGGGAAAACTGTCGTCTTTCTCTACCTCGAGAGTGAATTTGATGTCTGGATCGACTCCATTTGCTTGTTTGAGGATTTCGGAAGGGTCTGCTGCTTCTGAGATGAACAACAAGATATCATCTACATACCTTTTGTAGAGTGTGCACTGGTCAATTATACCTTTTAGGCTCGTTTTTTCCAGGTGATACATGTATACATCTGCCAGGAGGGGTGCGATGCAACTTCCCATAGCTACACCATTGATCTGACGGTAGTATATCCCTTCGAATGTAAATTGCACGTTTTTAGTACATGCTAATATGAGGTCTTTGATGTCATTGGTGTCTATAGGGAAGTCAAAAAAACTCATTTTTGATGAGGTCACACAAGATCTCCGTTGTCTTATCCAGTGGTATGTTTGTAAATAAGGATGAGACGTCAAGCGAGACCATTTTATTCTGTAGGATGTTCTTCCCCTTCAATTCATTTGCTAGTTCGAAGAAGTCCTTAATATTGTAAGCGTTTATGATGCTCCGTATTGGTTCAAGTAGTTTGTAGAGAAACTTGGCTGGTTTATGTTGTGGAGCGTTTATCATTGAAATAATGGGCCGCATCGAAGGAGCTCCTGAGGCTGTCACGGCTTTATGAGTTTTTGGTTTGCCGTACAATCTTGCGGTGTTTGCTCCGACTGGTTTTGCTTTTTGGACGTCTTGTGTGAGTTTTGATCTAATCTCGGAGTCAGCCATCGATGTTAGAACATGTTTTTCCATCTTTTTCAAAATTGCATTAATTCTTGATTCGATGTTTGTTGAATCATCTTTCTGTTTGATGTCATGCTTAAATTTAGATTGAACATTTATTATATCGTTCATGGCCTTCCTGTAAGCGTCGGCTTCAAGTATAACAATTCCTGATCCTTTGTCGGGTGTGGCAAGTCGTATGGATTTGTCTGATTGGAGTTTTCTGAGTTCGTCTATGTGTTGTTTTGTGATGATTTGGCTGCCTTTGAATTCCTTCTTGTATTGTTCTAGTGCGCTTACTATCTCAGCTTTCAGTCCTTGTCCATTGAATGCATGTGGGGCGGTGTCTTTCGTTAAGACATTGTAGAAATTTTCCGTTCCAGCCTGAATGTCAATAATGTCACGTTCACTTAGGTTTTTCTTGACTACGCAGAATTTTGCTCCTAAGGAGAGTAATTCTTTCTGGTGTTTTGACAAGATCATCTTTGAATAATTGTGAATAAAAGCGTCTGGGTTCGTAGGAAATTTTGATTGCGTAGGAAATTTGTCCATGTCTCTCGTGAGGTCCTTGGTATCTTTGTCCGCTGTTATTTTCATCAGTGTTTCTATCTTCTTTGTGAAAGCGGTGTATTCGCCGTCGTTCAGTCTTGCAATTTGACAACCCAGTGATTGAATGATGCTCTCAGCATCTTGCAGTTTTGATTGGTTGTCCTCGATACCATTGAGCAATAAGCGACTTATAAGTTTATTTGTCGGTTTTGGTTATTTCTTCTGCACTGCTTAAGGAATCGTTTTGGCACAAAAACTGATTCTAAGCACGATTTGAAGAACTTAATTCTTTCTAGAAGTTTGGCACCAGTACAGTTGGCTGCAATATAAGTGTTTAGTTCCTTACGGGTAAAAGGCTGACCTCGCTCTTTGATAATCTTTATAATGTCCATTCCTTTTTAATTTAAAATAGTATTCTTATAATTAGGAAAACACAAATAAAAAAGTGGATAAAGGCCATTTATTTCGTGAATACTAATCATCTCTTATACATTCATACCTATTTATACATTTTGGGTTTTCAATTGATTATGCTAGTGGTAACAAATCTGACTCGTTTTTACTGCTGATTCTTGTTTTGGCTAGTTGGTGAGTGTGTATTCGTTTGTGTTTGTGTGTATGCGTGTTTGCATGTAAAGGTCATCTCGCAGTAATTGCAAAGTGATGTCTGAGATCTTGTCATTATTGTTTTGATAGCTTGAGAATTAACCATTTGTGCGCATTGTTCACTGTTACATATACAAGTGCTATTTTTCCCAGTATATATATATATATATATATATATATATATATATATATATGAAGAAAAAACACATTAATAACATTAATTGCACAGCGGTTGAATAGAATAACTAAGGAGACCTTTCCCAGTGTTAAAGTTAATATGACATTTGGCACACAGAGAATCATGAGGTTGAATGCCAAAGATCAATTACCAATTCTCTCCAAATCATTCATAGTCCACAAATTCTCATGTATGTGCGATAGCACATATATCGGACGTACGAAGAAGCAATTGATAAACGGAATCCAGCAACATTTTCCACAGAAATTGATTTACAAAGGCTTGTCATCGTCAGGAAAATCAGCTATTCCCGATCAAATATTGGCAACGGAGCACCCAGTCAATTCGATCAATTTCACAATTCTACAAAATCAGGAAAATTATTATTTATTTATGAAGCCATTTATATAAAACAACAAGCACCTGTCCTTATTATTCAAAAGTTTCATCAACATGATATTGTAATCGACTGGCCAAGAATAACAAAATTCAACAACAATCTACTAGTATCCACTCAAGACCAAACAGGCCCTCGCCTAGAATCAAAAAAAATTCAATCGGATTGGCAACAAACTGAAGAGGAAATAACTGAGGCGTATACGGCGACAGAAGTATACAAACGATATGAGCGTTCATCACTGCAATCCACACTGGCGCTGTTACCATGTGCAGAACTAAAATTTGCGAAACAAGGTGAAACGAAAGACTACACTGGGAAAAATAGCACTCGTACGTGTAACAGCGAACAATGCGCATAAATTGTTAATTCTCAAGCCATCAAAACAATAATGACCAGATCTCAGACATCACTTTGCAATACAGCGAGAATGACCTTTACATGCAAACAGGCACACACACACACAAACACAAACGCATACACACTTACCAACCAGCCAAAACAAGAAATAGAAGTAAAAGCGAGTCAGATTTGTTACCACTAGCATAATCAATTGAAAACCCAGAATGTATATAAATGAATGATTGTAAGAAATGGTGAAATTAGAAACTATCAATTAAATGAATGATTGTAGAGCGATGATTATTTTTCACGAAATAAATGGCCTTTATCCACTTTAATTACTTACATATGTCAGTATAGACTAAGAATTGTATAGTGTAGAAAATGCAATTCATTCAGTAGACCGGTTTCGTCCTTATTGGGAACTCAATGTACTGGCCAGAATTTGGACAGACTCGAACCTGGGCACGTCTGCTTCGGAATCTGGTGCTCTAACCACTGAGCTATCCTGCCGCACACTACACTGCACACAATTTTCAGTTATATACTAATGTAATTTGGCTAGTCTATTTTTCCTTTAGGTGGAGCTCATATGGCATCCATTTAGACTCGAAGTTCCAACTAACCATCCCCAATCTGTCATAACTGAACAGGTGCTTATATAAAGACCGCAACCTTGATTATAATAATTGTTATCACCACCCGCGCAACCTATGTTCGTTTAACTTTATCAACTGTGTTATTAATGTGTTTTTATCCCTAATTAGAAATATACTGTATATATATATATATATATATATATATATATATATATATATATATATATATATATTAATTTTATACTATTATAGAAAGAAACTAATGGTAAATTAAACAGAACAATTTACCATAAACCAACCTTGTCTGCACAGTATTTGCGTTACAGCATTTTTGTGCCGTTTCAATATAAATTTTCAACAGTTCGTGGCTGCTTTTCAAGAATTGTCAGTTTGGTTTAGTCAAGATGTAAAAGAACACGATTACAATAAAGCGATTAGCGATTTAATGTCTTTTGGCTATCCTAGACAATTAATTGAATCAATTACCTGATCTGCGCTTTGAGTAACGCAGCTTTCATTGTTCCAGTAATTTTCTTTTAGCAAAATATTTCGACCTACCTTACCGTAGGCCTTCATCAGTTGCATTTCACGAAAAAAATGAAGCAAGCGTTTTTTGCAAAAGTGATTATTTGCTTACTGAAAACAACACATCGACTATTTTATTACAATGTTATTCTATAAATCTATTTTTTTATCGTTCTTTTCGCTACCACGTCTTTCTGTTTGCGTGTCTGTGCATGTAGGCATGAGGCAGAGAAACTTGAACAAGAAGCTCGTGGTCGCCTTGATCGTCAGCGTATCGACGATGAAGTTAAGGCAGAAGCGTCTCGAAAAGACCTAGTTGAGTTGCAAATTATGTCTGCTGCCGTCGAGTCCACCGGACAAGCAAAAGCTGAAGCTACAAGTCGAGCGGAAGCCGGTATTATTGAGGCACAGGCCGCAATTAATGTAGCAAAAATGAAAGCTGAAGCACAAAAGATTGATGCGGTAAATTATCCGTAAAATGGTATAATTTTCATAATTTTATACCCCTAGCAAAATATATTAATTGCTAACTGTGAACGTGTGTAGCCTAATAACGCTGCAAATTTTAAACACGGAGCATCTGAATGGCCGGAAATAATTTGTCATAGACGAGTTTCCTTTGAAAACACTAGTAAAGTATTGTTATAAATAGTAAAATGAAATATTTTTCTGTTAGCTTTTCTGAGACCTCCTCAACATTATGGCTATTAGATTAATATAAGGATAATTGACGAACATCTTTTTACTAACACTGACTGGAGCCTTCACCACCTTTGGGTTAAAATGACAGGATGCTTAATTAATGGTCTTAAATAGTTGTCACGTATTTGTCGTGAAATTGGCTCATTTATTATCCATTCATAATGGATGGTGGCGATATAATTTTGGGAGCGTGTACCAAACTTTTTTATAATATATGGCATGAGGAAACCGTAGCACTTGATTGGAATGTGTTGACCATCATTCTTACCTTCAAAAAAGGCAATCGTTATTCGTGCGATAACCATCGTGGCAAAAGCTTGACTCCAGTCGTATCTAGGTTATTTGCTTCGATTATCGTACATCGTCTTAGTGCTTCACGTGATTCACATACTAAAGAAAAACAGGCCGGATTCTGCTCAGGACGAGGTTGTATAAATAATATTTTTACGTTAAGGCAAGTTCTTGGACAGAGACATTTATATCACCGTCCCACAATAGCCGTCTTTCTAGACTTCAATGGCGCATTTGATTCGGTGTATCAAAATGTTTTATTTCATATTTTTTCGAAAAGTGGTGTACCCACAAAATTTGTTAATATTATACGCGCACTGTACATAAACACTTCTGATCGCGTTAATGTCTATAACTAATTAACACATAACTTTACAATCAGCAGTCATCATCATCATGTCCAGCCATACAAAATTGAAAAATTACTAATGTTTCACTGTCATATAACCATAAGGAGTGAAAAAATATAAAAATGAAAACAGAAAGAATATTTTAGACAAATTATTATAGAGATTTAGGAGAGAGAGAGAGAGAGAGAGTGGTGAAATACCTAGCTACTATGAGTAAATTTATAAGGATAACTTACTTAAATGAGGCAAAATGAAGCAGCATTCGGGCAAGGCAAAAGTGGTGTTCGTCAAGGTTGTCCAGTATTCCCCATTTTGTTTAATTTTATAATCGATGCTGTTATGAACAACACTCTTCCATACATTCAGGATACAGGAGTTGAAGTTCTCCTGGGTGGTAAACTAGTCGATCTAGACTATGCAGACGATAACGTACTGGTATTCGACAATCGAAACGCTGCCCAGGCCACTTTGAATAGATAAGCAGACTTCGTTTCGTCTTTCGGTATGAAATTCATACCATACAAACCTTGCCCGAATGCTAACTTGGCCATAATGTTGTTGTGGAGAAGTTTAGTTTGCCTCATTTCTGTGAGTTATCCTGATAAATATGCTCATAGTAACTAGGTATTCCCTTTTTCTGTGTTCCTCTCTCTCTTAAATCTCACTATAAATATTTCTAAAATATTATTTCTGTTGTTATGGTTATATGGCAGTGAAACATTAATCACTTTTGATTTTTGTATGCCTGGGCATGCAATGTAATCAAGGAAATCTGGTGAATGTATTGAGGCAATGTATTTTGCGAGATATAATTCCATCATTGGAGACTGGAACTTACTGTTGGTGTGCTGGTTTGTACACCTTTGTGACCCTTTGGACTATACTGTTGGCTTAGATCTAAGTTTGATAATTTTATCACATTTAACAGCAATGCTTATAGGATAGTTTTTCTTCAGATACACCTAATTTTTATTGGCCTATGTGAATTAAAATTACACATTAGCGCTTTCCCTCCAACTTTTCAACTTAATTTGCTGGGGATCATCATCATCAAGTCCAGCCATACAAAAGTCAAAAGTGACTAATGTTTCACTGCCATATAACCATAAAAAGTGAAAAATATATGTTCGTGACTGTACAGAAATTGTGCAGCCGACATGTCCAGTCATGTTTAATGTATGCGAGACTCTAGAGGTGAGAGCCGCATATCTATCTTTGATTTCCATATATATTCAATGCGGTTTGATCCTCGATAGTCAGTTTGCCGTCGTACTCTGATGATGATTATGGAAGATCAAAACGCGTCAGTGCATTGCGCTGGTAGTAGTTTTGTTGTTGTTCGATGACTGGTTAAATACAATGGGATTGATGTTTACTTCAAGCTCGCAAATTTGATTTAAAGAAAAGTCAAAAGTGACTGCCATATAAACATAAGGAATGAAAAAAGTATATAAATTAAAACAGAAATAATATTTTATATAAGTTTATAGTGAGATTTACGAGAGAGAAAAAGAGAGGCAGAGGGAGAAGGAATACCTAGTTACTATGAGTATATTTATCAGGATAACTCACAGAAATGAGGCAAACTAAACATCTCCACAACAACATTATGGCAAAGTTAGCATTCGGGCAAGGTAACATCAGCAATACATCTTCCTTGCGGATTTCACTGTATCACGCCATAAACAAACCAAACCTCGCAGCTAACTTTGCCCTACTAAGAAAAGAAAGTTACGAAGATGATCTGCAACAAGATCGCCACTGAGCTCGATTCGATGCAAGAAATATTCTCACAAGGACCCCATCCTGGCAGACAAGTGGGTCCTATACTACCCAATTTTGATGTAAGTGACTTCAATTGTTTCTGCCATGTCAAAATCTGCCCACCATGTTTCTTATGCCAATTTGGTGCTGGATGAGAGAACACAGCTCTACTGGGCAATCGAAATAAGGGCATACGCAAAACGTGACCGAGCCAACGAAGTTGATGGAGCATTATTTGTTTTTCTAACGACAAACACTTATTGTCAGCTCTCCAAGGGGGGTAAAATCTTGAATGTTTTAAATTTTCAGGTGCTCTGATTATTGGCCTCGATTGGTGAGTTCTCACTTCTCCCCTCTTTTTTAAGCCTTATATCAGCTGATTGTCTTAAAATGACATTGGAACAAGATTTTCCATTCTTCTTTTTCCTAATTTTCGAGACTTAATTCCCAGTCCCATCTTCATGGCTGACACAATAACCACAAGAATAAAACACAACTTGTGGCAAATGTGGTATCCTTATTTAAGACAGCTATATTTATATTTATTTTAATTCCAAATGTATTCTTTTAATTGTACTCCTAATATCCGGTCTTCATACCTATTCTCTAATACTCAAAAATATACAAAAGCTTATCCCTGTCACCCTCCCTGCACACAACCACCTATAAACACATGTGTATTCTACTAAAGTGACATTTATCAAATAACTATAAGCAAACCTAATGGATTGACATACACGCCTATCCATGATGTCTATATTTTTTATTTGCTGTTCCGGACGCATAGAAAGATTAACAAAATTTGATTTCATTATTTCTGTAATCCTCAAATATCCAAGCTTACCTAATCCAATATATATGCATAAGATATAGCGTGGGGACGTATATATATAAATGTATGCTTTTATAAGATGTTGGTATATATTTCATTATAAAGAAGTAAATTAATAAAATTTAAATAAATATAAAATATTGCTAATTTATTATATATATGTACATGGTTTTGACACAGATATTTAAATGGAGAAATTAATTTCTACGGGCGTTAGAAAGAGGAAATTTGACTATAGTTATATATATATATATATATATATATATATATATATATATATATATATATAAAACTATAGCCAAATTTCCCTCATATATATATATATATTTATTTTTCTTATAATACACGTCTGCACCCTTTATATATATATATATATATATATATATATATATATATATATATATATATATATATATATATATAGGTGCAGACGTGTATTAGGAAGAAAAATTACATTAATAACAAATTAGAAAATCTAAGGAGAACTTTCCCAGTGTTAAAGTTAATATGACATTTAGCACACAGAGAATCATGAGGTTGGATGCCAAAGATCAATTGCCAATTCTCTCCAAATCATTCATAGTCTATAAATTCTCCTGTATGTGTGGTAGCAAATATATCGGACGTACGAAGAAGCAATTGATGAACAGAATCCAGCATCATTTGCCACAGTAATTGATTAACAAAGACTTGGCACCGTCAGGAAAATCAGCTATTTGCGATCATATATTGGCAACGGGGCACCCGGTCAATTCGGTCAGTTTCACAATTCTACATAAAGCAAAATCAGAAAAGTTATTATTTATTTATGAAGCCCTTTATATAAAACAACAAGCACCTGATCTTAATATTCAAAAGTTTTATCAACATGATATTCTAATCGACTGGCAAAGAATAACAAAATTCAACAACAATCTACTAGTATCCAATCAAGACCAAACAGGCTCTCGACTAGAATGAACAAACATTCAATCGGGGTATTTCAGGATTACTGCAATATTAAAATCAAAATGGTGTTGATCTTGTTATGCGTCCGGAACAGCAATTATAAAAAAATATAGGCATCGTGGATAGGCGTGTATGTCAATCCATTAGGTTAGCTTATAGTTATTCGATAAATGTCACTTTAGTAGAATACACGTGTGTTTATAGTTGGTTGTGTGCAGGGAGGGAGATAGGGATAAGATTTTGTATAAATTTGAGTATTAGAGACTAGGTTTTAAGATCGGATATTAGGAAGACACTTAAAAAGTACTTTTGGAATTAAAATAAATATAAATATATCTGTCTTGAATGAGGATACCACATTTGCCACAAGTTGTGCTTTATTCCTGTGCGTATTGTGTCAAACCTGAAGATGGGACTGGAAATTAAGTCTCGAAAATTAAGCAAAAGAAAAATGGCAAATCTTGTTCCAATGTCATTTTCAGACAATCAGCTGATGGAAGGCTTAAAAAAGAAGGGACAATTGAGAACCCATCAATCGAGGACTATAATCAGAGCACTTGAATATGTACAACATTCAAGATTTTACTGACCTAAGAGTGCTATCAATTGTCCCGCACAAGAAAAATGCGGTCAAACCCACAACAAGAAGGACAGCACTGCGCAAAAAGATTCAACATTTAAGTACTACTTATTGTCAGATCCAAAAATACGTCTAAGGATATAAACGTTAGTTATTCGTTGTTGGTAACCAACATGTGCTATACCTCTCAAACAGCAATTATCGAATGCCTGTAAGCGTCTTAAATTATCAACTCACAGAGGCCAAGTTTCACTAGCGTACATATGCATTGTAAACACGACCTTTAAGGCAGAGTGAAATATTCGCGTTTCTCCATAAATGACGAATGTTCGAGAAAGCTACTCTAGCTTTCGCGATCCGTATTTTCACATCGTCGGACATATTGCCTACGTTATTGATAGAGCTCCCAAGATATGTAAACCTGTCGAGTATGTCAAGATCTTCATTCTGCAGTCGCAACGTTCGAGTGAGTGGTGGGTGATCCTGTAAAAGTATCTTACATTTAGAGGGTGAGAATTTCATCCCGAAAGATGGAACAACGTCTGTTAACCTATTCAACGTGGTCCAGGCAGCATCCCGATTGTCAAATAATAGTTCGCTATCGTCCGCATAGTCAAGATCGACTAGTTTATCGCCCGGGAGAACTCCAGCATCCTGAATGTGTGGGAGAGTATTGTTCATAATAGCATCGATTACAAAATTAAACAAAAATGGTGGAAAGTGGACAACCTGGAAGAACACCACTGCTGGTTGTAAAGTTATGCGTTAATTGGTTGTGGACATTAACGCGACCAGAAGTATTTGTGTGGAGAGCTCGTATAATATTAACATATTTTGTAAGTAAACCGCTTTTCGACAAAATATGGACTAAAACATTGCGATTCACCGAATCAAATGCACCCTTGAAGTCTAGAAAGACAGCTATTGTGGGACGGTGATATAAATGTCTCTGTTCGAGAACTTGCCTTAACGTACAAATATTTTCTATAAAACCTCGTTTTGCGCGGAATCCTGCCTGTTCTTCACGAAACGAATGTGCATGAGATTATACTTTCCTTTCATGCTGCCTTTGGTTTATCCTTCTGGTCACAACTGAACTAATTTGTTACTAGGTTCGCAACACCTAATACATACTTGCATATATATTAGTTCTCCGCAACAAACAATATTTAACTGTTCTTCTCTTGTATGTGATTCACGTGAAGCGCTAAGACGACGTAGGATAATCGAAGCATATAATCTAGATACGACTGGAGTCAAGCTTATACCACGATGGTTATCGCAAGAATTAAGATAGCCTTTTTTGAAGATGGGAATGATGGTCGACTTATTCCAATCAAGTGCTACGGTTTCCTCATTCCATATAATACGGAAAAGTTTGGTCAACGCTCCTGAAATTATATCGCCACCATTCTTAAACAATCCTGGATGCAAATCATCGGGGCCTGCGGCTTTGCTGCGTTTATGAGTTAGGATTTCATCGCGTACTTCTAACTCGGAGAGTTCTTCAGGACTAATATTCCACACTGTTGATGCAGACATGCTTTCGGGAATCGGAACTGCAATGCCACATATAGTAGTACATAATGGAATGTAGTGCATAATGGAACTTATCTTGTGCCAAAGTATATTCGGATTTTTGCCATCCAGACCAGTTAAATTAGTCTTTAGAATATTTTCATAATTTTGTCAAAAGGAGAGTTGTTTGAGTTTGCCTACATCAATTTGGGGTTTATTATTAATTATTTTCCCGGAAAATATTAGTGCAAACCTACAGCGGATAAGTGTATGGTCCGAGTCGACATAAGTGTTCCAAAATGAACGACAATCCTGGATGCAACCACGCCATCTAAAACTAATTGTTACATGATCTATTTGAGTCCACCGTTGTCCGGGTGCTGGAGGACGCCATGTGACACAACGTCTAACACTACATTTCAAGTTTGTACTACTTCAAAAAGCCGTTCACCATTATCTTTGCGCGTCTAGTTTAGAGTGTATCTTCCACCTAAATGAAATTCTGTGTTACTTAAGCGCCCAACTTGAGCATTCATTGCACCCATAACCAGGACTGTATCTAAACTTCGTGCTTTACTTAGTAAGGAGCTTAATTCGGAGTGAAAATTGTCCTTGCTTTCTTCTGTGCTGAAATGGTTAGGAGCATATGCAGATACACCGAAGAGGCAGCAATGATAAGGGTTTTTTTCTTTGATTTAACTAGATGTATTTAAACGTGCCGCACACAATCGACTATTTAAAGGGATCCATTCAATTAAGCAAGCTTCAGCTTGTGCGCTAAGGTCAATACCAACGGCCCATTTACTTAAGCGCCCAACTTGAGCATTCATGTCACCCATAACCAGGACTATATCTGAACTTCGTGCTTTACTTAGTAAGGAGCTTAATTCGGAGTGAAAATTGTCCTTGCTTTACCGGCTTGACAGAACTGTGGAACCAGACGTTCGAAGCCAATAACGCGTAGATAGGGATGGTGCAACCAGTTCTACAATGCACGTAGGATCCTTTATTCTGGTTTCAGATACGCAACATATGTCGATTTCTAATTTATCCAACGTACGAGCAAGAGATTCTTGTTCGCACATTAAATGCGCCTACGTTAAAACCTAGGTTTAATGAATGGTCGTCTACTAGAACCATTATCGATATTTGGCAACCTGATATTGGGTTCAGTGTTATGATCTAAACCCACCATATTCATAGTATCTAAAAGAGTCTTATTGTTAGATTGAGAAGAGGAAGAGGAAGAAAAGGAGGCAGAATCGGAGATAAAGTTGCCTGCAGTAGCCCGGTTTCGCTTATCCACCCTGCGCGGCTCAGCAGATAAGACGACCCTTTTTATACTGCATGACGGCCAATGCAGTATTTAATTATTGTAAGTTGTACTTGTTATGGTTATATGTAGACTGTAAAAGAACATTAGGTCGCCCATTCCTATTGATGATTTATATTCGGAATTTTCCTTCTAGATAATCTGCCAACCAAGGCTGATGATTGACTATCTGCCCAGATGCCAGTGACCAAAGTTTCCTTCAGCAGCCGAAACTTGCCCTTCATGTCTGTAACGCTTGCTCTCATTTCATCACTTCACATTTAACAATAAATGTTACAGCGCATTTAGACCAACCTAGAGGGGTTACATTAAACGGGATGATGGCTGTGGTCCTTTATGGCCCGGCATGGTTCATGCTACCAATCCCGTGTTGACTAGCTTCAGCCCGCCGGTCATCAGGCCAGAATTTCTATGGCCACGGGTCAAGAAAAAAGCAAACACTTACATTAGCAGAGTTCATAAACGTATATAATCTGACCCGGTTATCTATTTCTTAAGTTAGCACATTCCGTCGTGTCAGTGAAGTTAACAAATTTGATACAAATCCATTTCATGTTTTAAACAAAATTTTCTTAACCATCCAAAAATAAAACATTTCGATTAAATTTTCAATTTGACGATAGGAATATTATTCAATACTAATAAAATTTTTGCATAAAATATAGGGAGGAACTCATTTAATCCAAGAAAGCTATTACTTATATAAGTCGTTGGTATAAACTAGACAGCGCAAATAATGAAGCAGATCAGTTTCATTCACGAGGACTTATCTGACTGACCAAAACCATAAAGTAGTATAATACGGAAATTTGCTCGCACTGCGTGTCTTTGATTGCAAGATTCTGCACCAAATGTCCATTGTTTTAAATAGCTATGGTGTTCAAAATATTCTATTTCAACTCAAGTTCTCATTCAATCAACCTTTAGCCAATTCGTTCATGTAATCTGCTATCTGTAGTGTAGGTTGTTCTCGAGTCTTTCTGTGTAATTGACCTAATTTTGCGAATAACAAATATTCACAGTTTTCCCCCGAAGAATCCAATGAATATCACAAAAACATACCCGCTAACAACCCACGCGTACAATTATTGAACACAATTATTCTTTAAAAATTGTGCACAATAACAACAGGCACAATGTTCTTGTCCGCAGCATTATACGTTTTCTAAAACTCTCATTCCTATCAGAGGATTCCACACCAATCAAAATGGTCTATTATCGTGCACAAAATCATCATCATCGTCATCATCATCATCGCCACCGCCATCAACATCATAACGAATAGAAATGCAACAGCCTTTAATAACCGATGTTTCATTGTGACAAAACAATGAATGAAAAATAAAATTATTAATAAAAAGATTAAAAGTGTGTGATTTATGGAGAGAAAGGGTCTAGTTGAGATGGAGACACTAACCTAGGCAACAACACAAACGAAGCAACCTAGATCTCTATATAACACAATATAATTCAGACCAAATTTCATTCTAGGCGATATTAACAACACAGCTTCCTTGTACCTTTCACTGTATTTATGGTTACATTACCACACGTAATGTTGAAACTTATAAGCTTAGAATCAGTATTATAACTATGCCTAATATTTTAATATTTAAAATTGAGATGCAATTGTCAGCTAACACGAAGAGTAATTTCTAGGAGAGGCACTTACTCAAGTATCCTAAATATCTTCTTCAACTACTCAGATAGAATGAAAATAGGCATATTAAAATGTGGAATATTAATAATTATTAAAATATTGGATTTGAAATATCAAATGGATTAACAGAAAAGAGTGAAAGAACTATTCGTGATAACTGGATAATAGATAAAAGAAATAGAAAGAACTGAAGGATATGACAGGATAATTTGATAGTAACACCGAACAGGCAAAACATGAAACAGAGAAACGCAGAGGATTATGACATTACCGGATTCGAAATGGAGCAGAAAGGTAATGGCAATATCGGTCAAATAAAAAATCAAAACAGTATTAAAAAGAACACTTATATTGGACAAAAATCTACCGAATCAAAAAGAGAAAATGCAACACCTGAACACAACAGGGGTACATTAAATACATAACAAGAAATGTAAACTTTCTTATATGTAGCCAGACATTCACAGAAAACGGGTCATCAGATAAAACGGGAAGGCTGTAAATACATTTCAAATATTTAATGGGGCCTTATCGCTTGCCAGAAAACGTACGTTACATGAATAGTGAAGAGTAGGCATAAAACAATCTCAAAGAATTCAAACTTAGATTTCGTACTAATTTTATTCATAGTACCCTTTCCATGTGCAAAAATAAAAAGAAATATGTCTTTAGTATAATGTGAACAAGCAGATAATTCCAGCAGCACTGTCAGATACGGTACTAAATCATGCTAGAATCAATAGAAAATACCTAAAACGAGAATCCAAACCGTGTTATTCAAGCGTTGTCTAATCATAATCTTGCTCATTTAAATTGAACAAACTGAGATACATATGCATAATGCTTTCTACAACACGCAACTTACCATCGTCAGGTTCATTCTCTTGCAAATTCGTAGAAGCCGGATCGGGCTGTTCTTCAGAGACAGCCGGTTTAACAACATTTGATTTGCTAGGAGTGGTGGGTTTGACAGCCTTTGATCCTGCATTTTGAACGTGAGCAGATCTGGCGATTGGTGCAGAAAGAACCGGTTCCAAAGTTTTGGCAGTCTCACAAGCCTTCACCAGTAATCCCTTGCTGGGTATATGAACTAAAGAAAACAAGAAAGAAGTTATGTTTGGATATAAAAATAGTCAACGTTAAAAATACATAGATAGATATCAGTCCAAAATGTTGACACAGAGAGAAGTATCAAAGAGCATTTTTACATGGGTTTTGAAAGCCCAATGATAATTCTAGTGTACGAACGAATTTTTTTTCTTGAACAGTTCTGGGCCAAATAATTGTTAAATAAATATAAGTAACTTAGTTTTAATTTAAATAATGAACAATTGTACTTACTTGAACAATTACTAGGATGTGACCTATTCCTGTTGAGTAATGTACTCAATAATATAAGTCAATCTTCGGCGAAGAGTTCGAAATGCAGATGAGTAGATCATCGCCATTAGTGTTTAAATCTATCATTCACACTATTGGTCACTTGATTACGCCATTACTGATTCTAACTAACATTGTAGGTTGAAAAATTGTAGGAATCCAATGACAAGCAGGGTCGATAGAACAGAACTTTGCGAAAATCTAGGTCTCAGATTTTATATCCAGGTAAATTTTTATTTCATTCAAAAGCAATTTTAAAGATAAGCACGTTAAAATTACATATGGATTCATTAAAAACGTTGGACAATGACTTCAATTGATATATTTCGTCCATTCAATTGACACAAAATATTTTTGCATAAATCGGTGCCTCAATTTTATATATATATATATATATATATATATATATATATATATATATATATATATATATATATATACTTATTACTTTCTTTTTTAATTTTGATGCTCTTAATTTTAACAAAAAAGCAATCGGAACTGTCGCGTCTCAAGAAGGCTCGTGAGGCTGAACTAGAATTCATGAAAAAGAAGGATGCCATAGAATTGAGCCAAATGGCGCGAACTTATGACATTGAGACTACGAAATTCTCGGAGATGGTCAAGACAATAGGAAAAGAGACATTGTGCTCAATTGCTAGTGCTGGGCCTGATCAGGATGTGCGAATGCTTGAAGCGTTGGGTTTAAAGAGCTCCTTGATTACAGACGGCCAATCACCTATCAATTTATTGACTACTGCTCAGGGCTTGATTGGTAAATCGATGAGTTTTTCTGAGCTCGCCACTGGTAAAGCTTAATACTATTGTCATTGGATGAATTTATGCTTTTCGATCACTGTAATTTGTCTATTAACGAAGAACATGCTATCTGTGTCTATGAATGCGTCATTGGAGGAAAATTTTAACTATTAGCATATTATTTACAATTTTATGCTTCTATAAAAATATTCTTTTTTTTTAATTTTCTTTTAAATAAATTCACTTTTTATGCTGTTGTTCAATTAAAGCGATTTCAAAGTCATTTTTATGTTACATTTATTTTTACAAATCGTCTTAGTCGAGACTTTTACTCTAAGTTGAGTTTTAGCCGACAATATTTAGTCAAAAATAAGTTATTTGGCATCAAATCCGCTTTTTTAGATATAAAACTTTAAATTCGAAGTCTACTTTCTGAGATGAAGTTTTGGCGAAAAGAATTAGACAGTTATCAATTGCCGTCAAATATATTTTTTTAAATACAGGGCCAAACTTAATGCGGATACACTAGAAGTTCGGTTTTTTTTGGAGCTATCTTTTATTTTGTTTTACATGTGTGGAATGTAGTATTTATTGAGTAAGTGCGCGGTTAAATCAATTCTTTCAAATTCAGTATGTTACTTTACTAGTCCTTATAAGATGTCAGTTTTGTGGACTGACCGTAGAATCAATGAATTTTTTTAACTACAAACGACCGAAACTGCTCAGTTTATTCGAATTTTCTAGAACTCTTTCATGCTTCCTTTATTTCGCTTACTCAGTCTGGCTCAAGTTTAGTTTTAGAAAACTAAATCCCTGGCTCTAATTCGCTTTGCTCAGCTAAATGTTGATAAATGTTATTGATTTAAAGCTTAGGATTAAAACTTTTCTGTTGTAAGCTACCGTTTAAATATTCTCCTTGCTTAGCTAGTTTGAATTTGATTTTATTTTTGTTTTAACGCATACATTTTGCTGCTACTGCATAGCATTGTTAATGGATATCCTAGTTCTATAAATGCTATTTTTTATCTTTTTTAATCAAAGTTAACATCCAAGAAATATTCTTCCTAAGTTTAATGCTCCGTTTCCATGGTTGTCGAATTTTGTTTATTGTCATTGATAGAATTGGGGTTGAAAGCGATTCTCTTTCGTATAGACTATCTGGTAACATTCCAGAAACACTAAAAACGCCAAATTAAATGATTGCCAATTTATTCATTGATTGGATTTTGTTAAATGTCTTATTAGACTATTGGTCAATTTTCAGTGCATATTTAGGAGTGTTTTAAACTTTCCGGACTTCCTCAGATCAAGCTATCGTACCAGTAAGGAGAATTGCTTAAAATTTGTAAAATTATTAAGCCATTTTGGTTTGCTGTGCTCTCAACTTCATTTTTTGAATGTTAATTTTGATTTGGTTTACAAACACGAAAAACAGATGTTACTATAGATAAATTAAAAACCATGTAGTGTACAGAAGCCATTTCGAATCAGCTACTAAACTAATTTACTGGCAACTTAAAGCGGGTTAATTTTGACCAGATCGAAGAGTTATTACACGAAATACATTATACTGCCAGGTTTGACTTTGGGAGAAAACTAAACATACTTTCGTAATTTGCTGTGAAAGTCCCATAATGTTTGAAAAGTCATACATTGGAATAATTCTTTCACATCGTTGGAAACTATATATTCTACGAACATGGTTATTAAATGTGATACATATTTAACGATACCCATCGTCAATATTATTGAATTTAAATTGGTGTAATTGTTTGCGCCAAATAAATTTTACAACTGTAATCGTTATTGGTTTTTGAGTGTAATTCGTTTTTCACTTTTAAATATACGCATGTATACATAGACGTAGATTTGAATGTTCGGTACGTTGTATTCCACTGGAAACTATTAATAAGGCATATCTCACAAGACTTTCTCACTGGACCCTATTAGTGCTAGATTTACAAATATTTTTTTCCATGTATAAATTCAAGTTCAGCCATTTCTTTCATTTGTAATGCTAATTGAGAAATAAATCATGTGGAAAGGTATAAATTTACTATAAAGAAGGTAAATAAAACAAAGTTAAATAAATGCTCTTTTACTTTCGTAAGAGAACAACTCGACTGTAATATATTGACTGTATAAAGTACAAGATATGAAAATCGAGTTAAATTCTGACAGGAAAGAAAATAGTATTTATTTTACTGTGGTTTGTATATCTGCTTTGTAATAACATTATATTTCCATACATCATTTATTTTTTAAATAAAATTACAAATGGTATTTCCTACTCTCGGATATTGAGAGTATAATTCAGCATGGCTAATGGACTGGATTCCTCGAACAACCATTTATAGCCTCGACAATGCGGCAACTTCAAAAACCAACAGTAGTTGCACATTGAGCGTATCGAGAAAAATGAATTTTAGACGATGCCGCATTCAACGCAATCTGTGTTTCTTTACTAAACTGAATACATATAAGTTAATACAGCTAGAAATGATCGTCATTGTATTTATTCCTGATTCGTCATCATCATAAACTGGAATACTATAGTATTTAAAAACCGAAATGACACTGCTGAATAATTATGTAAAAATCAAAGAATAATAATCAAAAATAATAATTTGAAACTAAAACTAGTACATGAGAAAGAATATTGATTTAGGAGGAGGTGCAACTGGCTTGGATCAAGAGAAAATTAGAAGTCAACTTCAGGAAAATCGATGTCGAAAATAAAGCTTCCTTACGGTTTAATTTTATCTTATTGCTCAAAATAAATCTGCTAAACTAATACAAGGTAGTTAAGAACCTGAATTTACTTGGAATCTACAGTAATATTGCGACTGAGTCCAATTAGCTGCCATATTGCTTTTTTCCAAACAATAACTATAATAACCGCGTAGATGTATCCTGTCCAATTTTTTGATGTTAACTATAACTGTTTTGTCATTTCAAAATCTACCCACTTGGCGTCTTGCGCTGATTTTGCGCTGGCTATCCAAAGTAAAACTTTGTGAATAGGCAAGTTTGGAACAAGAAAAAATCTTAAAATTTCACTATGATAAATAGCAAAGAAGCAAATAAAAGCGGCTTTCAAAAGGTACATTGAATGCGGTTGAACTCCATATGTTCCATAACAAAGCCAATTCTCTTTCTACTGTAGGTAAAGTAGTCTCCAAAATTGCACCGATATATGCAATTATAAACATTAATAATTAAAGAAATTTTATCAGATATAAGAAAGCTTTCTTTCGCATTGTCTTCTCAAATATCTACTAATGAACATATCTTTATATATAAAATGGAAAGCAAAACTAGATAGAAATATGTGAACATAGAGAGAGTGTGAAAAACGGATACCAATCAAATTGCGTGCGTCACATCCAGTTCAAGCTCAATGCTTGTACGTGCTTCTTCTGCTTATATAAATCCGGCTGCAATTTGTTAATCCATAAGGCTTCGTATGTGGCTAGCTCCCTTTTGTTTTTGCATTTAGTAATTACTTTGAATGCTACGTCTGGAGAACATACGTGCGATGTTTCGATGATATGTTGCGCAATAGCAGACGTGTATTCACCATTTGATTTAAAACAGGCGTTTAAGTTGCAATGTTCTCTCATACGAGTAATTTACCATCTGATCGATCGGCCAACGTAAGCTGATCGACTACTTGCGCTGTTTATTGGTAAATAATATTTGATATCTACATTAACGGCTGTTTCTCTTTGATTGCTGGTAAAGGCAAGTGTGTTACACTAAATAACACTCGTAGTTTAGCTGCATTAAATGTGCGTGTTATCGCTGCTTCAACTTTCTTTTGTGCCATTCGGGAAACTGCATCCCCCTTAAATAGGATGTTTAGGGACACTGCTTTCTTTTCTGGCCCATAATACGTCTGTTTCTGTTTAAACGGGGAATCAGAAGGAGGACAGTGGATGCAAACACCTTATTGTTCCCAACGTCGACAAGTTAAATAAAAGTTGTAGCCTGATTTGTAGATACCTGAAGAGAGAATGAAAAAGAAAAGTTAATTGTGTGACCAAATTTAACGTTAGCTTTGGAAAATATAGGGTGCTTAATTCAATAACATTTTTGGTTGTCAATTTCATTAGTCTTCAATCTGCCTGCCTGGGATCCTTAGTAAAGTTGTAGAAATTATTTTTTTCTGAAAGATCCTGACATATATACATTACGGCTGATTCCCTTAGCAAACTAGACAAACTATTTTTAAATCCAGTTTGCGAGCTTGAAATAAACACCACTCCCATTTTATTTAACCATCCGTCGAACACCATAACAAAATTAATGCCAGTCGCAACGCACTCACGCGTTTCGAACTTCCATGATCATCCTCATCGTACGACGGCAAACTGACTAGAGAGGATCAAACCGCATTGCATATCTATGGAAAGCAAAATTAGATATGCGGCTCTCACCTCTTGTAGTCATGCATACGTGGCACGTGATTGGAAATGTTGGCTGGGAAATTTCTATTCAGTCACGAGCATTAGCTGTTTTTAGCTATCGCCATATATATATATATATATATATATATATATATATATATATATATATATGTATGTAGACAATACAAATAAACAATAATTGGTTGCGCGGGTGGTGGTGGCAATTCTTCAAATCAAATTTGAAAGCTTGAAATAAAAACATCAATCATATTGTATGTAACAATACGTCGAACAACATAACAAAATTAACGCCATTCGCAAAGAACTGACGCGTTACGACAACTTCCATGATCATCATCAGAGTACGATGGCAAACTGACTAGCGAGGATCAAACCGAATTGCATATATATGGAAAGCAAAATTAGATGTATCTCTAATCTCTAGTAGTCTTGCGTACATTGTACGTGATAGGAAATGGCTGCACAATTTCTGTGCAGTCATGAACATTAGCTAGATACTGTTTGTTATGGTGTACTAATATATAGGCAAGTATGTATTGGGTGTTGCGAACCTAGTAACAAATTAGTTCAGTTGTGACCAGAAGGATTAACCAAAGATAACCTGAACGGAAAGTATGATATCATGCACATTCGAATCGTGCTTACTGGAGACTCATCAGTATGAGCCGGTAATACACCCTTTAACCACGATAAATTTGGGTGAGGAAAGTGGGATAATAGGGCGACAATCTCCTAGACGAATGTGTACTATAGCATACATTGATATCCATCATGTTGGTATCATTTACCGACTTGGGAACCATAGTGCTAATACAATGTACCTTTTGGTTCTATAATGTTGGTATCAGTTACTAACACAAAAGTGATGGTGTTAGTATCCTTTACAGACTCGGTATATATATATATATATATATATATATATATATATATATATATATATATATATATATATATATTTATATTATATAGAGTGAGTTAGCGTTCAAGTCGCATTGTCGAGACTATACGATGTTAGCTACTCTACTGCAGGTTTACACATTCGTCTAGGAGATTGTGTCGTTCTATTGTCCTACTTTCCTCAACCAACTGTATAGTGGTTAAAGGGCGTAATACCGACTCCTACTGATGAGTCGCCAGTAAGCACGAAACGAATGTGCATGAGATTATACATTCCGTTCATGCTGTCTCTGGTTTATCCTTCTGGTCACAACTGAACTAATTTGTTACTAGGTTCGCAAAACCTAATGAACATTAACTGTTTGACGATTTCGCCAATCACACCTATTTATAGGCAATACAATTCAATAATTATTGATTGCGCGGGTGGTGGTGTCAATTATTTTAATCAAGTTTGCGAGCTTAAAGTACACAACAATCCCATTGTTTTTAACCATACGTCGAACAACATAACAAAACTAACGCTAGTCGCAACGCACTCACGCGTTTCGACCTTCCATGATCAGCATCATAGAACGACCGAAAAGTGACTAGCGAGGATCAAACCGCCTTGCATATCTATAGAAAGCAAAATTAGATATGTAGCTCTCACCTCTAGTAGTCTTGCATACATTGTACGTGACTGGAAATGTCAGCTGAACATTTTCTATGCAGTTACGAACATTAGCTGATTGTAGCTTTCACCATGTATATATATATATATATATATATATATATATATATAATGTCCGTACCTTTTAATATTACACAGTATATTTCTAATTAGGAAGAAAGAAGAATTAATAACAAAGTGGATAAAGGCCATTTATTTCGTGAATACCAATCATTATTATACAATCATACATATTTATACATTTCGGGTTTTCAATTGATTATGGTAGTGTTAACAAATCTGACTCTTTTTTACTTCTGTTTCTTGTTTTGGTTGGTTGGTAATCGTGTATGCGTTTGTGTTCGTGTGTATGCGTGTTTGCATGTAAATGTCATTCTCGCAATATTGCAAAGTGATGTTTGAGATCTGGTCATTATTGTTTTGATGGCTTGAGAATTAACCATTTGTGCGCAGTTTACTGTTACATGTACGAGTGCTATTTTTCCCTGTGTAGTTGATTATTTCACCTTGTTGCGCAAATTTATATTTTTGACATGGTAACAGCGCCAGTGTGGATTGCAGTGTTAAACGCTCATATTGTTTGAAAACTTTTGTCACTGTATGCGCCTCTGTTATTTCCACTTCAGTTTGTTGCCAATCCGATTGTACGTTTGTTGATTCTAGTCGAGGGCCTGTTTGCTCTTGAGTGGATACTAGTAGATTGTTGTTGAATTTTGTTATTCTTGGTCAGTCGATTAGAATATCATGTTGATGAAACTTTGAATATTAAGTTCAGGTGCCCGTTGTTTTATATAAAATGTATAAACATGTATTATTGTATAGCGATGATTAGTATTCACGAAATAAATGGCCTTTATCCACTTTGTTATTAATGTGTTATTTCTTCCTAATTAGAAATATATTTACATATATATATATATATATATATATATATATATATATATATATATATATATATATATATATATAAAGACAATACAAATTAACAATAATTGGTTTTGCGGGTGGTGGTGGCAATTCTTTAAGTCAAATTTGAAAGCTTGAAGTAAACACCAATCACATTGTATTTAATCATACGTCGAACAACATAACAAAATTAACGCAAATCCCAACGAACTGACGCGTTACGACAACTTCCATGATCATCACCAGAGTACGATGGCAAACAGACTAGTGAGGATCAAACCGAATTGCATATATATATGGAAAGCAATATTAGATGTATCTCTAATCTCTAGTAGTCTTGCATTAATTGTACGTGACTGGAAATGTCGGCTGCACAATTTCTATGCAGTCATGAGCATTAGCTAGATACTGTTTGTTGCGGTGTACTAATATATATGCAAGGATGTATTAGAACAAATTAGTTCAGTTGTGACCAGAAGGATTAACCAAAGATAACCTGAACGGAAAGTATGATATCATGCACATTCGAGTCGTGTTTAGTGGAGACTCATCAGTAGGAGCCGGTATTACACCCTTTAACCACTATATATTTGGGTGAGGAAAGTGGGATAATAGGACGACAATCTCCTAGACGAATGTGTACTATAGCATACATTGATATCCATCAGGTTGGTACCATGTACCGACTTGGGAACCATAGTGCTAATACAATGTACCTTTTTCGGTACTATAATGTTGGTATCAGTTACTAACACAATAGCCATGGTGTTAGTATCCTTTACAGACTCGGTATATATATATATATATATATATATATATATATATATATATATATATATATATATATTATAGTGTGAGTTAGCGTAAAAGTCGCATTGTCGAGACTATACGATGTTAGCTACTCTACTGCAGGTTTACACATTCGTCTAGGAGATTGTGACGTCCTATTATCCCACTTTCCTCAACCAATTGTATAGTGGTTAAAGGGCGTAATACCGACTCCTACTGATTAGTCGCCAGTTAGCACGAAACGAATGTGCCTGAGATTATACTTTCCTTTCATGCTGTCTCTGGTTTATCCTTCTGCTCACTACTGAAATTATTTGTTACTAGATTCGAGACACCATGTATGAACTTTAACTGTTTGACGCTTTCGCCAATCACACATATTTATAGGCAATACAATTAAATAATAATTGATTGCGCGGGTGGTGGTATCAATTATTTTAATCAAGTTTGCGAGCTTGAAGTAAGCACCAATCCCATTTTATTTAACCATACGTCGAACAACATAACAAAACTACCGCCAGTCGTAACGCACTCACGCGTTTCGACCTTCCATGATCAGCATCATAATACGACCGAAAAGTGACTAGCGAGGATCAAACCGCATTGCATATCTATAGAAAGCAAAATTAGATATGTGGCACTCACTTCTAGTAGTCTTGCATACATTGTACGTGACTGGAAATGTCGGCTGCACAATTTCTATGCAGTCCCGAACATTTCTATTTGTTAACACTACCTGATTTTCGGATTGCGTACCGAAATGTTTGAACCCACTGTCATCATGATTTCTATTTGTTGTTTTCGACACACCCATGTATATATATATATATATATATATATATATATATATATATATATAACAATGCAATTATACAATAATTGATTGCGCGGGTGGTGGTAACAATTCTTTAAATCAAGTTTGCGAACTTGAAGTAATCCACGCTATTCAGTTTGACGTTGTATTCTGATGATGATCACGGAAGATCGAAACGCGTCAGTGCGTTGCGACTGGCGGGGGTTTTGTTATATTGTTCATCGACTAGTTATATACAATGGGATTGGTGTTTACTTCAAGCTCGCAAACTTGATTTAAAGATTTGTTACCTCCACCAGCGCAATCAATTGTTGTTTAATACAAACTATGATGGTATTGCGCATCCATCTCTAAGTTATTTTAGTCAGGTATACTGCCAGTATTTCTGTACGCCACTAGAATAATGGACATGACCATCTGTGGCTGCTACAGCTTGAATATTTTTGATAATCGATGTATTGCTCGTTTTGCATTAGAACATTGCCAGCTGAACACTACGTGGCATTAATTGGAAACAAATATCCGATCCGAGCCACCTTTTGATTTGTGGTCAATGATTGCTTTGGGTATGCCATTGTCTGATGAGTTCATTTGGGATAATGCTCTCAAGGCTATCGAAACAACTAGTTGATAGATGGACCTGTAAAAGAGGAAAACTAGTAATATTGTGGCGGGTCACATTTTTCGTGTTATCAGTCATTTTAACAAAACGGATCGTAATCTTTCTAACTAAAAGATTGCTGAATTGACGAAAATCAGGAAATTTAACGAAAATCAGAGTGAAGGCCTGAGGAATTCCGCCTTATTGGCATGTACTCTTCTTTAACTCGTGAAAATGACCTAGAATATCGTTTAGTGCAATTGTATAACATGTTATTAATTTTCCTTTCTTTGTAACCTTGTGGTAAATAAAATCAGAATGAAGTGTAGATTTATCTCATTATGCGTAAACACATTAACGTTCCTCCGAGCGACATATATTTTATTCCTAATAATTTCGAATTTCAATTGTGAATGTCTAACTAGGGCAGAGCGTGCTAATTTTATAAAAACACGAGAGTATAATATAAATTCAAATATTCGCGTAGCCAACCTGTTTTTGTTTCATAGCTAGCATTCTTACCAACGATTTAAAATGAGATTTTCTGGTAATAAATGTATGGCGCTATTCATTTTATGGAAATAAACGGAACGGATTCTTATCGGATCTGGCGGCCGCTATCGTCATTCATAACAAAGTATAAGATTGAAATTCTGACCCCGCTACTTGACAATGTGGACAACCAGATGTCAACCTCGGAAACACGTTTCAGTTTGCATCATCTAGGCCAGCTTGTATCATTCAGGAGTGCTTCTAATCGTCTGGTTATAAATGCTAGCGGCAGTTAAAATAAATTACAGTTTTATTTCATAGTGAACAAATCTGAAATGCATTTCCGTAATCCCTGATGCGTTCAATTTTAACTATACGAGGCTGACTCTGTCAGAAGAACAGAACTAAGTCGTATCGCTTGGAGCGAAATTCAGTATATTGATCAGACGACGGGGATTAGAAATAAAACGCATTTTAGAATCTATGTGACTATACAATATCAAAAATTTCCAAAGAAGATATATTTTTCTGCCTACCTAAATTTGAAATGTTTCGCCTAGGAGCATTTTAAAGTGAGACACAAGCGATTCAATTTGAGAAAGAGGGAGCACTTAAAATAACTCAGAGAAGTGAGACTAAATTAGCTTAGTGAGGCCAGACGAAGCTTGGATATTACTCTTGGCATAATCGATGATAACATTAATCAAATTAGCAATTCGCTTGATGAAATTAATAAACTCATACCATGCCAAATAAGTAAAAACAACGGAAACTACCGAGGATTCAATGTGACGTGCGTTTGAGAACGTGTGTGTCGCGATTAAACGAAGAACCTATCATGCGAATTCTAATGATATTGTTAACGTCCTACATCATCTCAAGCAAGCAGAATCAGTCAACACACGCGCGGCCCGAGTGAACGGAATGCCGAAGATACATTTATTAATTGAACCAAGCAACTTACTGGCATTAATACCAATAATGACAGTGTTCAACACACCACAGAACAAACTGACGGGAGAAAGAAAACCAATAATATAGCCTGTATACTTACTTTACTTACTTTACTGCGGCTGACTCCTTTTGGAGGATAAGCCGGCTCCAATTTCATGGAGTTTCTTGGGAATTTGGTACAAGTGGTGTCCCCTCACCACTCGGCTTTTTTATCGAGGACGCACCTCTAGCCTTTGCACATCCAAGCGCAGTCTGCAAGGCAGCAGTAAGTTGCATGGTTGCCTGTATACATTTAAATGTAAAAAAAATGTGTTCGCAATTATTTTTACTTTGGAGGTAAAGTAAAATCTTAAAAATTTAAGAATAAAAAATGATTTCGTTAAATGACAGAGATCTATTTATAGGTATCACACTTGATTTATCTATACGTTCATCAATTGAAGTCACTCATCATTCCCTGTACCTATAATTCATATAAATTTCTGCGCAATAAGTGCATCAAAGATATTCATTCCATTCTCAATGGTTAACATTTTGACACAATAACAGTTGATTTATCTATACGTTCATCAATTGAAAAAACTCATCATTCCCTATACCTATAATTCATATAAAATTCTGCGCAATAAGTACACCAAAGATATTCATTCAATTTTCAATTGTCAATATTTTGACACAAGAGGAATTGACGATGGGCAGTCCATTATGAAGTCGAATAGCTGTTGCCTAAACTTTCTATATCGAAACATCAAAACTATAACCACATTAGCAAATACTGCGATAAATATGTGAGTTATTTTGATAAAGCTTTCATTTTCATAAATGAAATGTCGAAACAAATGTCATGTCTAAAGATTTTAGCAATGTTGACAATAATACTCTATTTCTTTACGAGCGCGAACCACTTATTCTAACGCACTGCTTTCCTTTGACGTATTGATATTCAGACGGGAAGAAAAACGTAAAAAATAGAGTACATCGAAAGCATACATGTACTGGGCAGTACATTCATTGCCACAGCGCTGTTCCAAAATCCCAAAGGAGAATTTGATATACATTTAGCTAATAGAATAAATGATATCTGTTCTGAAGAATTTCAATGTAACGAACTGGCGGGGCTCAAAACTTTGTTAGGAAGTGCGTATCTCGAAAGGCTTATCAAAGAGCACGTGAAGTTTAAACAATGGACAAATGCAATGAAGCCGTTGTAGTTGTCAACTCCTGTCGAAACAATTCAAATTTCTCCGTCCTAATAGACTATCTTCTTTACTGCGTGTCCATTCCTGTCTACTCAATTATGCTAGAAAATCAGTTCCAGTTCCAATAAAGAAGAGAGATATGATCATGACTTGTCGGATTTTATGACCTCCTCAAATACTTCTCCAAAAATTAATTCAATACACTGTATATAAAAACAATAAAATATTTATCATGTTGGCCAAAAGTTCACACAAAAATTACGAATTGTTTCTGCGTGACTTTCTCGCTCTACACAAATCCAGTTTACCTAATAATAAAGAAATCGCTTAATTGAAAGTACACACACTATATAAAAAAGTTCAAATAGTAAAATCTATTTAAATTTTTTACCTTTAAATAAAGTATGCGAGCTTGAAGTAATCACCAATTTCATTGTATTTAAGCATTTGTCGAACATTTTTGCAAAAGTACCGTCAGCAACAAGAACTGACTCGTTTCGAACTTACATGATCATCATCATGGTACGACGAAAATCATTCTGCATTGCATATAATTGGAAAGCAGAAATAGATACGCGGCTCTCAACTCTAGAAGCCTCCTATACGTTGTACTTGGCAGAAAATGTGGGCTGCACAATATATATATATATATATATATATATATATATATATATACACGGTCATAAACATTAAATTTTGCAACTATTGCCAAATATGAATAATACAATAAACCGTAATTGGTTGTGCATGTGTTTGTATCAGTTCTTTAAATCAAGCTTGCGAGCTTGAAGTATACATCAAACACATTTTATTTACCAAGTATTCGAACCACATAGAAAAAATACCGCCATTCACACATATTGAGACGTTTTGAACTTCTATGACCATCCTCAGAGTTCGACGGAAAACTGACTGGCGATGATCGAATCACATATATGGAAAGCAAAATTACATATGCTGCTCTTACCTCTATTATTTTCGCGTACGTTGTACTTGATTGGAAATATCGGCTGCATAATATCTATACAATCACGAACATTAACATTTTACAGATTCCACCACATATATATTAATAGTAAATAATACATTCATTGATTGTGCTGTTGGTAATAACAATTCTTTAAATATAAATTGCGAAATTTAAATAATCACCAATCAAACTGTATTTAAACAGCCGTTCACCAAAATTGCAAAATCATCGACAGTTACACGTACTGATGCGTTTCGACCTTCAGTGATCAGCATCAGATTACGACGACAAACTGACTAGCGTCTATCAAACTAAATTGCATATATGTTGAAAGCAGAATTAGATATGCGGCTTTCATCTCTAGTAGTTCCGCATACATTGTACTAGATTGTCTATGTCGGCTGAACAATTTCATAGCATTCACGAACATAATCTTTTTGCAGCTTTCGCCACTTGTAGGTAATACACTTAAAAAATAACTGATTATGCGCGTGGGAGTAACAATTCTTTAAATCAAACTTGCGAGTTTGAGTTAAACACCAAACCCATTTAATTTAACCATTCTTCGAACTCTGTAGCAAAGCTACCATTAGTCACACGTACCGACGCGTTTTGACCTTTAATAATAATCATCCGAGTACGACAGCAAAACGACTAGCGAGGACCAAACTACAATGCACATATATGGAAAGCAAACAAGATATGTCGCTCTCACCGCTAGTAGTCTCACAAACATTGCACTAGATTGGAAATATCGGCTGCAAAGTTTCTACGCAGTCACAAACATTAACCTTTTACAGGTTTCGCCGCATTTATATATCAGTAATACAATTAAACAATCATTGAATGCGCGGGTGGTGGTAATTATTCTTTTAATCAATTTTGCGAGCTTGAAGTAAACACCTAACACATCGTATTTAACCAGTCATTGAAATACACTGCAAATCTGCCGCCAGTAACACGCACTGACGCGTTTCGATCTTCAAGGATCATTATCAGAGTACCACAGCAATCGGGCTAGCGAGGATTAAACCGCATTTATTATATATGGAAAGCAAAATATATATGCAGCTCTCACCTCTAGTAATCTTGCATATATTTTACTAGACTGGAAATATCAGCCTCACAAATTCTATGCAGTCACGAACAACGACTTATTGCAGTTTTCGCCACAATTAAATATCTAGGCAACAAAATTAAACAATCGTTGATTGTGCGGGTGGTGGTTAAAATTCATTAAATTAAGTTTGCGGGCTTGAAGAAAACAACAATCTTATTTTATTTAACCATTCGTCGAACAATAAAACAAAATTACGGTCATTAGCAGATAATAACGCGTTTCTTCTGCCATCATCATAGTACAAATAATGATATTGGTGATTATATGAAGCTCGCAAAATATTGTTACCACCACCAGCGCAATCAATTTAAAAAAAAACAATATATTATTTATATAAGTGGTGAAAGCCGCAAAAGTTGAATATTCGTAGCTGCTAAGAAATTTCGCAGTCGTCATTTCATTTCATGTACATATTATGTGAGTTTAAAAAATGTATTGCATAATGTAGAAAAGGCAATTTAATTAATAGAGTGATTTTGTCCTTATCGAAATTTCTTTAAGTCTATTAAAGTATTTTCCACGGAAAGGACACGAACCTGGATACATCTGCTCCGGAGTCTGACTCAAACAACTAAGCCATTATCTACTCAATGACAGTTGCTTCATATACAAAATGTGCTTTACAATCCAAGTAACTCCGGCAGGCTGAGCCATCTCAAAATTAGACAATATTACCAGTACAAGAATTAAAAAATCATACTCAACATACAAAAAATTCTAATTCATGCTCGGTTTATGGCTATGAAAGATCGAGGTGAACAAATACGTCTGAATAACGGTGTTACTGTATTCATGAATGGTTGGTTAAATAAAATACAATTAAAATTTTCTGAAGTTAGGAAACATGACTTTCCGAAATTTTATCACAATACACGGGGATCTGTGCACTGAAGAAAATCATAAATTTGAGGTGAGTTATGGAGAAAGTTATGTTGATGACTGATGGCATAAGGGTGAACGCTTTCGTAATAGCTGAATACGTTGTTTATACAAATTACAACCCGAATCAGGCGGATTTACGGGCGTTTTCAAAGTAAAGACGACAAGTATTACGCACAACTGAAGCTGTTCTATGCAACATCCTTGATCTTCTGCTAAATAAACCAAACAAGTTCTTGTCTCAGAAAGTGCATTTCGCGCTTTCTTTTTGTGTTTACATGATATGAGTTTAATCCAAACTTATCCTTGCTTTCCAAATTTTCTTTTATAAAGTACCAGATATTAAAGTGGAATTGAGTTCCGGCCAAAGCAAAATGACATTTCTCTAAATTTTGTAATAAATTTACGCTTCAACAAATTATTTATTTCTCGATTTATAATACAAATATCTGTAAATGCAAACGATTCACACAAATATTCGCAGATAATGTGATATTGCTTGCCTGGATCGTGTCAAATAATAGAAAAATGTTCAAATTAATGGCATTGGCAATGACGTTGACGAAAGAATCGGTCCAATGTTCATTGTTGGTATTGGCGTTGGCAAAAATGGTGGCGGTGGGCCGAATTGGTACATAGGAAGACCGTAGAAGTGTTCCTTTGGGTAGATAGCGTGTGGTCCGGAAAGATGTTCCAATCTTGGTGTCATGACCAGTTCTGATGGATGAGCAATTGCCTTTGCTTCAATATCAAGCAACTGTGTGGCTCCGTCTGTCACAAGTTCGCCTGCAAAACGGCACACCAAAATCATGATTGACAAAGCAAGTGATGTTGCTTTGATGCTTTTGATAGGCGGAGAGTTCAGCATGATCTTTTTGCGATTGTTTATTCAAATGTTATTGTACTGATTTTACAAAGGCAAGCTGAGTTTTTATGACATTCATTTACATTTATATAAGCAAATATTCACACAAATAACTTGATTTTTCTGGCATACCAAAGAGAAAATAGCAATTAAGAATCGGCAATAAAGACGAAGAGAGTGAAAAACAAACGAGGTTCTGCTAAAAGTGTAGTCATATTTAAAGTGAAATTTATAATTTACTTTCAAGCATTCTAGTTTGCGCATTTGCCATTGAAGAATGCATATATAAATATATATTTACACATTTACTAGTACATATATATATTTTGAACGCATTTTAAAGTTAACTTCTAAAACAGAATCTTTATTCTGACAAATAACCATGGCAGCGATGGCAAGTTAAACTATGCTTATTCAAAAAATCACACGTTTTTTCAAATTAAAAAAAAATTATTTAAGAAACAAAGCGCAACTTCAAATTTGCATATACATTATTAGTAAAGTTTTCTTGGAATAGTATTCATTTAATTTTGCTGGTTAAGGCATTGATACATTAAAAGGATAATGAATTTGTGTCAATTCTTGCAATTGCTTTATTATTCATGTCATAACTCATTGTTGTTTTTTCTATCCATTCATATTATTAGTATTGTTTAAATTTGCATGTTACGCCATAAGCCGTACTTTATGAGATTTTTTTCAATAAATAATATTATATTTTATTCTATGCATTAATTCATTTAATAATACAATTTAAATTGTAACACTCTCCAACAGTAAAGTGTTTTATGGCCCATCATCCGTACTTTTCCTCATAAATGAAATCTTTTGCAATTATAGTTTGTTTGGCCATCACATTGGTCTTAAAAAATGAACTTTTTAGCTATGTGAATATTTATTGCTCCTGCAGTCACTGAAATACATGACTAAGATGAATTGTCGCGAATATTGAAATTGTTTAATCGCGTATTGTTTCTGCACTGCTAGTGTTAAGCGAAACTTGATCAGAAATAAACTGCATGATATAATGCCTACAATGTCATATGTACGGCAATCTTACTAGTTTATAAATTGCTATATTCAATTTACTTACACATGAATTTGATGATTTATCTACGAAAGTACAAATAACGATGATATATGAAGAAAACATTTAAAAATTATGACTAACACCAGTAGATTTCGTGACATATCCAACTAAAAATACAACAAAACAGGGTGCATTCAAGCAAAATTGAGTTTAAGGCGGAATTTACCTGGCACGCAATATACACAAATCAAATAATATCTGCCTTGACGGAAATTAGTTCGTTCATATTATTAGCAAAATGCATTGTCTCGTATATTTTTGCGATGTTTTCAAGTGATAACACAATGTAATTGCTTGAAATTAAAATTTAATTAAAAGCTCATCTATATTCAAAATGACAAGAACTGCCCTTATTCACATAAATATAACAATAATATAATGAACACCAGTTGCAAAACTTTCACCATAAATAATAAAGAGTAAAAATAAAAACAAAGCTAAAATGTTTCATTAGGTTAGATAGTCAAAATAAAGCGAATGTCATAAGAGAAATTCGAAATTTACCTACCCAAAGAGCGTTCATAGTAGTAGTACAAAGAAATGTTGTCTTTTTTAAAGCGTAAAGGTTTATTAAAACGTGTTACACACCATAAATAACCTAAATTAATAGATGCAATGAGATAAAAAGTAATCAAGAATGAAATTGTAAGATAATCCAAAATAAATTAAAATACACTTAAATACCGATCCGTCGCCCTCTGAAATTTATTTGTAATCCAACGTTATTATTCTTTTACTTGTGCGAGTATCTTATTCTGATTTGTGAAACCTTCGCTAGCTACTATTATTTATTTTTATAATTTCCATTCCTTTTTAATTTAACACAGTATTCTTATAATTAGGAAAACACAAATAACAAAGTGGATAAAGGCCATTTATTTCGTGAATACGAATCATCTCTTATACAATCATACATATTTATACATTTTGGGTTTTCAATTTATTATGCTAGTGGTAACAAATCTGACTCGTTTTACTGCTGTTTCTTGTTTTGACTAGTTGGTGAGTGTGTATGCGTTTGTGTTTGAGTGTATGCGTGTTTGCATGTAAAGGTCATTCTTGCAGTATTGCGAAGTGATGTCTGAGATCTTGTAATTATTGTTTTGAAAGCTTGAGAATTAACCATTTGTGCGCATTGGTCACTGTTACATATACATGTGCTATTTTTCCCAGTATAGTTGATCGTTTCATCTCGTTGCGCAAAGTTTTCACGTGGTAACAACGCCAGTGTTGATTGCAGTGTTAAACGCTCACATTGTTTGGAGACTTCTGTCACCGTATGCGCCTCTGTTATTTCCACTTCAGTTTGTTGCCAATCCGATTGTACATTTGTTGATTCTAGTCGAGGGCCTGTTCGTTCTTGGCTGGGTACTAGTAGATTGTTGTTTAATTTTGTTATTCTTGGCCAGTCGATAAGAATATCATGTTGATGAAACTTCTGAATATTAAGGTCAGGTGCTTGTTGTTTTATGTAAAGGGCTTCATAAATAAATAATAATTTTTCTGATTTTGCTTTATGTAGAATTGTGAATTTGGTCGAATTGACAGGGTGCCCCGTTGCCAATATATGATCGGAAATAGCTGATTTTCCTGACGGTGGCAAGCCTTTGTTAATCAATTTCTGTGGCAAATGCTGCTGGATTCTACTTATCAATTGCTTCTTCGTACGTCCGATATATGTGCTACCGCACATACATGAGAATTTGTAGACTATGAATGATTCCAAATCGGACCAAATGATTTTTCTACGGCTGTTTTATCCATCATGTTAATTCTCGATCTAATTTTGATGGAATCTCGAATCAATCTTGTCGATCTACTACGACCACAAATTGATATGCATCTGAAGCCGCCCTAAAAAGCTGTATGTCCTGCACTACTGTATGACGTAAAAGATCTGACCTATTAACATGCACATGTTTGCATGCTTTCCTATGTTCTCCTCTTTTTATTTTCATTGGGCACATGTTTTTGCCCATATACATAAAGATATGGTCGTTACATGGAAATTCATACATTCTTAATGTGTCTAACGATTAGAGTTTCTAATTTTGGTCTGTTTTAAAATAGTATATATATATTTTATTTCACTGTTACTGATTTAATTTTTCAATTTAGGTAATAGTCAGATAATACCATGGTCTTCCGAATATTTTTTATTATATCTGATTTCGCGTATTTCCAATTATGATTACATTTATCGCTAAATATTAACTGATTGCGCGAGTGATGGTAACAATTCTTCATATCAAGTTTGCGAGCTTGAAGTAAACACCAATCCCATTTTATTTAACCAGTCGTTGAACAAAACAATAAATCTACCGCCAGTCGCACGCACTGACGCGTCTCGACCTTCCATGATCATTATCAGAGTACGATACAAAAATGACTAGCAACAATCGATCAGCTTTGCATATATATGGAAAGCAAAATTAGATATGCGGCTCTCATTTCTAGTAGTCTGGCGTAAATTGTTCTAGACTGGAAATGTCGTTTGCACAATTTCTATGCAGTCACGAAGATAAACTGTTTGCAATTTTCGTCATACACACACACATATATATATAGACAATACAATTAAACATTAATTGACTGCTCAAGTGGTAGTATAACTTCTTTAAATAAAGTTTGCGAGCTTGAAGTAAACACTAATCCCATTTTATTTAACCAGTCGTCGAACAAATATGTATGCGAGACTATTAGAGGTGAGAGCCGCATATCTAATTTGCTTTCCATATATATGCAATCTGAATCGATCCTCGCTAGTCAGTTTGCCGTCGTACTCTGATGATGATCATGGAAAGTCTTAGCGCGTCAGTGCATGCGATAGCGGTATTTTTGCTATGTTGTTCGAAGACTGGTTAAATAAAATGGGATTGATGTTTACTTCAAGCTCGCAAACTTGATTTAAAGCATTGTTACCACCACACGCGCAATCAATTATTGTTAAATTGTATTGTCTATATATGTATATGTGGCGAAAGCTGCAAACAGTTAATGCTCGTGACTGGATAGAAATTGTGCAGCCGACATTTCCAGTCAAGTTCAATGTATGCAAGACTGCTAGAGGTGAGAGCCGCATATCTAAATTTGATTTCCATATATATGCAATGCGGTTTGATCCTGGATAGTCAGTTTGCCGTCGTACTCTGATGATGATCATGGAGGGTCGAAACGCGTCAGTGCGTTGCAGCTGGCGGTAGTTTTGTTATGTTGTTCGTAGACTGGTTAAATACAATGGGGTTGGTGTTTACTTCAAGCCCGCAAACTTGATTTAAGCATTGTTACCACCACCCGCGCAATCAATTATTGTTTAATTGTATTGTCTATATATGTATATGTGGCGAAAGCTGCAAACAGTTAATGTTCGTGACTGGATAGAAATTGTGCAGCCGACATTTCCAGTCAAGTTCAATGTATGCAAGACTGCTAGAGGTGAGAGCCGCATATCTAAATTTGATTTCCATATATATTCAATGCGGTTTGATCCTCGATAGTCAGTTTACCGTCGTACTCTGATGATGATCATGGAAGGTCGAAACGCGTCAGTGCGTTGCGGCTGGCGGTAGTTTTGTTATGTTGTTCGACGACTGGTTAAATACAATGGGATTGGTGTTTACTTCAAGCCGCAAACTTGATTTAAAGAATTGTTACCACCACCCGCGCAAACAATTATTGTTAAATTGTATTGCCTATATATGTATATGTGGCGAAAGCTGCAAACAGTTAATGTTCGTGACTGCATAGAAATTGTGCAGCCGACATTTCCAGTCAAGTTCAATGTATGCGAGACTGCTAGAGGTGAGAGCCGCATATCTAAATTTGATTTCCATATATATTCAATGCGGTTTGATCCTCGATAGTCAGTTTGCCGTCGTACTCTGATGATGATCATGGAAGGTCGAAACGCGTCAGTGCGTTGCGGCTGGCGGTAGTTTTGTTATGTTGTTCGACGACTGGTTAAAAACAATGGGATTGGTGTTTACTTCAAGCTCGCAAACTTGATTTAAAGAATGTGTTACCACCACCCGCGCAATCAATTATTGTTTTATTGTATTGCTTATATGTGTATATGTGGCGAAAGCTGCAAACAGTTAATGTTCGTGACTGCATAGAAATTCTGCAGCCGACATTTCCAGTCAAGTTCAATGTATGCGAGACTGCTAGAGGTGAGAGCCGCCTATCTAAATTTGATTTCCATATATATTCAATGCGGTTTGATCCTCGATAGTCAGTTTGCCGTCGTACTCTGATGATGATCATGGAAGGTCGAAACGCGTCAGTGCGTTGCAGCTGGCGGTAGTTTTGTTATGTTGTTCGACGACTGGTTAAATACAATGGGATTGGTGTTTACTTCAAGCTCGCAAACTTGATTTAAAGAATTGTAACCACCACCCGCGCAATCAATTATTGTTTTATTGTATTGCTTATAAGTGTATATGTGACGAAAGCTGCAAACAGTTAATGTTCGTGACTGCATAGAAATTCTGCAGCCGACATTTCCAGTCAAGTTCAATGTATGTGGGACTGCTAGAGGTGAGAGCCGCCTATCTAAATTTGATTTCTATGTATATTCAATGCGGTTTGATCCTCGCTAGTCAGTTTGCCGTCGTAACTGAAAAATGTTTGTAGCGTGTGGGAGGCTGGTACATTGGATAGGCACAGACTCTGATAAAACCGTGTCCAGGTTTGAAACAATTCAGCGGTAAAATTTTGGCCAGTACTTAATAAATTTTCAATAAGCACGAGGTCGGTCTACCGGATAAAAATGCCTTTATGGTATTACGCAATGCTTAGCTTACATTGACAAATGTATTTTATAATGGAATTGGTGTTTATATCAAACTCTTATAGATAGTTTAATATACTGGGTGTTAATCAGAGCACTTCTAAATAACGAAAGCATTTATAATAAAACACCATTTTCCCATTCAGGAATTTAAATTGCGAGTCTTAAAACAAGCTGGGCAATAGGAAGCTTTAAAATGTGCATCGGATAAACTAGAACTTTTGCCATGCGTCTCCGCAGGATATGGCGAGTATTACTGAATTTTGTGCGCCAACCTTATCTGTGAGGTAAGTGGATTCAAACTTCTGGTGCCATGGCATTTTCATATCTCAGACAACGAGAGTCGTCATTCTCCTCAGCTCACAAGCCAAAGGCGACTAACTGAATGGATTTTCGGAACCAAATGACGTTGAAAGACACTCAATGATACATGTAAAAACATTGACATTTAGTCGAATCTGCGTATACTCCCAGCGATTGCAACAGAGCCGGCAGCAAGGACGCTTTGTATTCCGATCCGAATTCTTTGCTAAGTAAAGCAAGCAGTTCAGATGTAGTCTTGGATATGGGTGATAAAATGCTCCAGTTAGGTGCATAAGTGACGACGAATTTCATTTGGGTGACAAATGTACTTTAAGCTCAAAGCGCGACAATAATGGTGAACGACTACTGGATAGCTGCGCCCTCAATCTCCCGTATAAACTGTGGACTCAAGTAGATCACGTAGAAATTGGTTATGGATGGTGTTGCAGCGTCCATAACATGTATTCGTTTTAGAATGTGTATGCCAACTGGGAACAGGCATGTACCGTTTGTCGAATAACAACCGGACATGCTAGAAAGCTAGACATGAGCAAGCCTCAAGTGGATAAAATGAAAAATTAATATTATTTGGATTTGATTGTGAAAATACGAACGTACTACTATATATATATATATATATATATATATATATATATTATATATTATATATATATATTTATAGTGAGTTGTCTTTGAAGTCGAATTAGCGAATACTTTATAAGAAGTTAACTCCACTACTGCTGGTATACACATTAGTATGGGAGATATATAGTGGGTGTAGGGCGTAATACCAGTTCTTACATTTTCCCCATTTTTGTTTAATTTTGTAATCGATGCTATTATGAACAACACTCTCTCACACATTCAGGACGCTGGAGTTGAAGTTCTCCTGGGAGATAAACTAGTCGATCTTGACTATGCGGACGATATCGTACTATTATTCGACAATCAGCATGCTGCCCAGACCACCTTAAATAGATTAGCAAACGTTGTTCCGTCTTTCGGTATGAAATTCGCACCCTCTAAATGTAAGATATTGTTACAGGATCACCCACCACTCACTCCAACGTTGCGACTGCAGAATGAAGATCTTGACATAGTCGACAGGTTTACATATCTTGGGAGCTCTATCAATAACGTAGGCAATATGTCCGACGAGGTGAGAATACGGATCGCGAAAGCTAGAATAGCTTTCTCGAACCTTCGTCATTTATGGAGAAACGCGAATATTTCACTTTGCCTTAAAGGTCGTGTTTACAATGCATCTGTACGCGCAGTTTTACTATACGCTAGTGAAACTTGTTCTCTTAGAGTTGATGATCTGAGAAGCTTACAGGCATTCGATCATCGTTGTTTAAGAAGTATTGCACATGTTGTGTACCAACAACGAATAACTAACGTTGACATCCGTAGACGTATTTTTGGATCTGACAATAAGTGCTCGTCGTTAGAAAAGCAAATAAGGCTCCATCAACTTCGTTGGCTCGGTCACGTTTTGCGTATGCCCTCATTCCGATTGCCCAATAGAGCTCTGTTCTCTCATCCAGCACCAAATTGGCGTAAGAAACAAGGTGGGCAGATTTTGACATGGCAGAAACAATTAAAGTAACTTACATCCAAATTGGGTAGTATAGGATCCACTCGTCTGCCGGGATGGGGTCCTCGTGCACATCACAGTTCTTGGTTAGAAACCCTTAGCGATATGGCAGCGAATCGATCTCAGTGGCGATCTTGTTGCAGATGTATAGTAGAATCATCTTCGTAACTTTCTTTTCTTAGTAGGGCAAAGTTAGCTGCGGGGTTCGGTTTGTTTATGACGTGATACGGTGAAATCCGCAAGGAAGCTGTGTTGCTGATGTCGCCTTGCCCGAATGCTCACTTGGCCATAATGGTGTTGTGGAGAGGTTTAGTTTGCCTCATTTCTGTGAGTTATCCTGATAAATTTACTCATAGTAGCAAGGTTTTCCTTCTCTCTCTACCCCTCTCCCTCTCTCGTAAATCTCAATAATAATTTATCTAAATTCACTTATATACTTTTTTTTCACTCCTTATGGTTATATGGCAGTGAAACATTAGTCACTTGACTTTTCTGTGGCTGGAAATGATGATGATGATGACAGATGAGTAAGCGCTAAACGAATGTGCACGAGATTCTACCTTCGTTCATGCTGAATTTGGCTTATCCTTCTGGTCCTATATGAACAAATTTGTTATATATATATATATATTAGTTCTCCGCCATAAACAGTATCTAACTGTTGTATTCTTAATTGAGTGATGCCATGATTACCTCAAAAAGAGATAACTGATATCGATCAAGGCCAGAGTGTATGGATTTGTTGGAGTAACAGGTGTTCAGAAATAGTTGTAATTCTCAATTTTGGTGAAATTTAGCATATCTTGAAATCCATTGTGTTGGTACCATGTACCGACTCGGCAACCATAGTGTTGGTACCCTTTACAGGCTCGGTATATATTATATATAGTGAGTTGGCTTTGAAATCGCATTGCCGAAGACTATATCAAGTTAACTTCATTACTATTTGAATGCACATTCGTGTGGTAGATTGTACCCTCCAACTTTCCCACGTTTATTAATCAAAATATAGTGGGTATAGGTAGTAGTGAATCGAAATATCATCCAAGATATATAAAGAATAACAACCTTGGTGAGTCTTTTAAATCTATTTAAACACAAAATAAATCTTCTGAAGCAGTGCATTACAGGAAATTACCAGTAACATACCAAACTGTTTTTATCAGTCACTTCTACAGGTATTGCTTTCAAACAAAGTTTCCACCAGGGAATCCCAGATTATAAGCCACACAATATATCAATTGAGAAAATGATATTGAATATAAGTATAACGGCGGGATTTAATTATATATCGGCATAAAATACATATCATAGGTAGAAAATTCGTATAGTTCATGGTTATAGGTGGATTGCCCATTCCTAGTGGGGATGGTTTGAAGATAGTCTGCCAAACAAGGCCTATAAGTATTATTTGCCCAGATGACAGTGACCAATGTTTCCTTTAGTAACCGAAACCTGCCCTTCACGTCTGTCACACTTGCCCTTATAAGTCATTACTCATTTAAAACTAGGTGTTACTGCTTAGTTAGATCGAACTCTAGCCCTCACATGAGACGTGATGAGGTTTAGTCTTGCTTATGAAAACCGCAGGGAGGCTGTATTTCTGATTCTTTAAATCAAGCGTGAAAATTTGAAATAAACACCAATTACATTGTATTTAACCAATCGACAAACAACATAACACAACTACCGTCAGTCACATGCATTGACGCGTCTCGGCCACCCATGACCATCATCAGAGTATGACGGCAAACTGACTAGCGAGGATCAAACCGCAATACATATGCATGAAAAGCAATATTAGATGACACCTAATGTATTTGGACAGTCTATATATATATATATATATATATATATATATATATATATATATATAATCCTATGCCGATGCGTTAATACAATGCAGGCTAAAATGAACGCGTACATAATCAGTCAAATTTTAATAATAACTTCTACAAAGTACACATGTGGTTGGCTTAGTTTGGAAACATCTTGATGAATATACCTAAGAATAACATTGACATATTTTTTTACAAATAAATTTGCTATTGTATTGAACCTGATTAAATTGGGAATATCTTGTAAAAACTGTTATGAATATTGTTATTTTTAGTAAGCTGAAGCACGGATAGTAAAACTGCGAAACAGACGAATTAGAATAATTTGAGGAACAAACATTTGCCTCTTTATTGGGAACTCATTTTATAATGTAGAAAATACAATTCATCCAGTAGACCGGCTTCGTCCTTGTTGCGAACTCATCGCGAGCTGTTTAGAATCTACTGCGGACGAGTTGCTCAGTGGTTAGAACACCAGATTCCGAAGCAGATGTGATAAGGTTCGAGTCCCGTCCGCGCCAAATTCTAGACAGTACGTGACGAGTTCCGAATAAGGACGACAACGGTCCACTGGATGAATTGCCTTTCATAAACTATACAATGCATAGTTTATACTGACAAAGGTATGTACATAATGTGTCAGATGTTTATATGAAGATCGATTTAATTCATTGTTATCACTGGCCGCGCAATCTATGTTTATTTATCTATATAAATAACTGCCTCACCGATAAGTTCTGAAGTTCGCATAATCGAGACTCCGCCTCAAGACGCAATTCACGTTCTGCCTTTAGTTGGCGCCGGGCACTAGCCAGATCAGCTTCTAGGGAGGCCAAAATATCCGCCTTCTTCGAGGTGGAAAACGGGTCATCTGCAGACGGCGCGAGTGTACTCAGATCTGTTGCGTGAAAATTGACCAGAAGACAAGAAATAGACGTCGAAAAAAAAACGGTAGCGAAGCGAGTTGGAGGAAAAGTTGAGCGGATTGACCGAATGACGCGAAATTAAATTTCCGGAGACAAATTTTTTTCAAAAACGAAGTAGAACAGTTATGGCTCGAAGCCACGTGAATTTCTGAATTAATGAGTGGCACGCCCTAGCTAGTAGTATTGGCATACAAAAAAGAAATCAGACACGGTTAATATAATTATTAAAGCGATAGTAGAAGCATTATTTGTGCACGCATACACGTTCGTTTGTGTGTTTGTATGCCTAGTTTAAAGCTCCTCATCCAACTTTCATGATACAATAAATGATATCTAGGCATTTTTCTTAGTAAAAATAACCAGTAACAGTAACCATGTCTGTATACTAGACCTTGTATACACCAATTTTCAATTGAACTCTTATTATCAAAGCCTCACATAAACAGTGAAAATTAGATACAGTCATTCCAGAATGAAGACGCCAATATCGTTTGCAGACTAAGCACAGATAAGACATGGAAACGTTTTCGATATTTAAAAAACGACAATTACACATTTTTCATAGACGCATAGCTTAGAAAAAAACGCGAAGGAATGCAGTTGAAGCAATGTCCTAAGCAGCTCGGAATTTCTAGCACTGAAGACAGGATTATATCGTTGGCTTTATAGGTTGTCTTCATAACTCATTTGGCTATACTGGAGGAACTAAAGTATCCATTCGAATATCTCATATCTGGCAGTGAGTAAAGAGCTGTCGGACGAACAGTCTAAGTCTTCAACTGCGAACGGATGAGCCAGTGTCCCTTCACAACCCATTCTTAACTATGCATTCCATGGTTATACAGAAGTAAAGCGTCAGACTGTTTCGTTGAAGTAATGCTGTGTAATTTTAGCCCCATTAATGGTAATAGTATTATTAAGGCATGAATTGTACCATTAGGATAATTAGTTGTATTAATAGTGGTAACATTAGTAATAGCAATAATAGTAGTTGTTGTATTAATAATAGTAATAATAATCATCATCATGTCCAGCCATACAAAAGTCAAAAGTGACTAATGTTTCACTGCCATATAACCATAAGTAGTAATAGTAATAATAGCACTATTAGTACTAGTAGTTATATATAATACAAAAGATATAAGTAACTAATGTTTCACTGCCATTTTATCACAAGAAAAGTAAAACAAGTAATAATAATGACAAAAATAATAATCGAGGCAAAAAAATATTAAAGGAGGTTGATTTATGAGATGGGAGGATCTAGCTAAAAGGAATATATATACCTAGATAGAAATGGAGCAAAATATCCCTTTACACATCACAATTAATGCCAAGTCAACATCGGCCATAAATTTTCCTTTCTGTTTTCACTGTATCACATCCTAAGCACAAACCTCTCAGCTAAAAGTGCCCAATTAGGAAAAGAAAGTTACAAAGATGATTCTACTGGAAATCTTCAACAAGATTGCGACTGCACTCCACCGGATGCCATATCGCGCAAAATTTCCAACTAATGAGTATGATTTGAAAGTTGACCACATCCTGACAGATGAGTGGATCCCATACCGCCTAATTCGAATGTAGTTGACCTTAGCCGTTTCTGCCATGTCAAAATCTGTCCACCATGTTATTTACATCACTTCGGGTCCAGATGAGATAGTAATGCTCTACTGGCCAATCGAGTTGAAATTATATGCAATACGTGACCCAGCCTAAGAAAATGAAGGAGCCTTACTTATTTTTCTTACGAGGCGCACTTGTTGGCCGATCCAAAATTACGTCCAAGGTTGTCAGCGCTGATTAATCGTTGTTGGTAAACTATGCGCCATGTTTCTCAAAAAACGGTGGTCAACTGTCTGTAGATATATAAGGGGAAATGTCTCACTAGCGTACAATAATAATGCACGTAAATATGTACATTAAACACGACCCCTATGGCGGAGTGAAATACTCGCGTTTCTACACAGACAACGAAGGATGGAGAAAGGTCCTTTAGCTTGCACTATTCCTAAAATCACCTCGACATATTTTTTTCGAGTTATTGATAGAGATACCAAGGCAGTTGCAGAGTTGAAGTGGTCAATGATCCTCTATAAATATCTAAAAATTTAGAGGGTGCGAATTTCATATGAAAGAGGGAACAACAAATACTAATCCATACAAAGTTGTCTGAGCAGAATCCCGATTGTTGAATAATAGTAGTCAAGATCGACTAGAGTACCGCCAAGAACTTCAACTTTTGAATCCAGAATGCGTGGAAGAGTGTTGTTCATGTGTTGTTGGTGCCTAGTTTCGATTATCTCCATGGATTCAACAAAGATCCAATGATTATTATTTGGAAACAGCAGCAATTACGAACTTCTTCAAGTTTTGTGCACATACCTGACGTGTCAGCAGTGATTTTACAGACGATGGAATATGGACTCCTCCAGTGCATGAATACATATTCATAAAGCACTTCCAAAATATCTCCCCTTCGCTTGATATTAAAAATTTTGCAGTTAGTAAAGAAGTGAGTCCACGACCATGTTACTAGATAAACATCGAAACTAATACATTTGATGCAGATGCAGAGAATTTCAGTCGCATGAGGGAACAAATGAACTCAAATTTATGATCTCGCTTCCGAAGTGAAAGAATGTCGATGATTTTCACATTTGATAAAGGTGACAAGAACACCTCAGACAACCATCGTGATATCAGACTGTTCGAGACTGCATTATACGTGAGCAATGCTATCGCACTCAGAAAGATCTATGAAGAATAAGAGATTCGAGCCAAACAAACTCAGACAGGGATTTGATCAGCAATGAGAAAAATCAATGTCCTATGTCGAACCCCAGTTTTGCCAAAGAACTCGGCGGCTCACCACAGTTGCGTTACTCCGGAATATTATGCGAGTGCTTTATTTACCAATTGTCAGACTTTTTTTCGAGAAAGCGCTTCAATTCTTTGTACAGTAAAGTGTGATCTGGTAAACCACATGAAAGTTATTCACAATTTAGGTGTTCACCTAAACGCTGGTCTGTCGCTTGCTAAACCTACAAGGCGATGGAAAATTTGGATAAGTTTTGCCATCTATAATTTTCCACCACTCGAGACAGACGAACACCATATTCGAAGAGCATCTAGACACGAGACGCCTGCAGACGCTTCATATTTCCCGTTTGGAAGAAAACATCGTACGCGAACAGACCAGGAGATAGATTTCGGCTTCACTAGTGAAGACGAACGCTATTGGTTTTCTGAACACCACGAGTTTAGTTTACAGACCTCCGACTTGGCGACCTACTGCTCTATTACATCCTACACAAAACGATGAGTGTTGTTTGACATTAAAATGCGAATTTTAAAACTGTGATGAGTTGCAGTATATAATTACGATGATAAACTCTGACAACACACCCAAGGTTATGAACACCTACACAAAACACGCACCAATTTCTTTAGAGCTCCAAGAAATGACCATATATTTTTCCTAAAAAGCAGCATGAGTTCTGTTATGCACAAAGAAGTTTATCAAGTTGCAAAAGTCTTACCAATCGAGAGAACTAGTTTTAACAAATCTTAAACAGCGTGTAATTCCGAAGGGCAATTATATAATCTCCGAAATTCGAAGTAACGTATTGATTCTGCAACTTTTGTTTTCAAAGCATGCTGCTATGCATGCACTGATATTTGCTTCAACATTCCTCCGTAATTTAACAACTTTTGGAATTACATCAATTAACAAATAACAAAAATGTAAATTATATGTACATAAATATAAACTGTCAGTTCTTAAAGGTTAAAATAATAGTTGATATAAAATTTTAAAATGTATTAAATTTCATTATTGCCTGAATTTGAAGAATCTCCGTCAGTAGCGCTATGGTGTCTATCCTCATCTTCTGATGGACGAATACTGGCCTTCTTGGCTACATCCGCTGCCGCCTTCTCCGATAGAAGTTGTTTTACTTGCTTTTGCAAATCATCGTTCTCTTCCAAGTGTTCCGCTTGCAAGCGTTCGGCTAGTTCAAGTTTCATACGCAGTGTATGATTCTCTTGACGCAAATTATTCAACTAAAGTAATAAATTGCAATAAATATTACACACATTTTACACTTGGCATGAAATTTCTCCTCCAATACTGAAGGCTGATCCAGCTTTCTATGGAAAGGTTAATATTACCATGTACTTGAGCTTCTATGACCGCTGGTAGGAGTCACAAAGTGACGGTGTCAACCATGTCTCGATGGCCGATCGTACATGGGCTAACGGGGCTATGGCGGTGGTGTCACCAGGACGTGGTGGATTTCCGACCAGCAATCGGATCTCCTATAAAATACCACATGAGCCCGACGACGGCACCATGACTCGGCGTGTGTTCCCCGCCACAAAAGGGTTCAACAGCCACAGGATTACATGGACTCCTGGACAGTACCCCGTACTTCCGAATGGCGAATGAGCTCTCGACAGCCAACGGCAACCATGCAACTTACTGCTGCCTTGCAGACTGCGCTTGGATGTGCAAAGGCTAGAGGTGCGTCCTCGATCAAAAAGCCGAGTGGTGAGGGGACACCACTTGTACCAAATTCCCAAGAAACTCCATGAAATCAATGGAGCCGGCTTATCCTCCAAAAGGAGTCAGCCGCAGTAAAGTAAAGTAAGTACTCACAAGCTCAAAGTGGGAGGAAGGGGATAGATGGTGCTAATTATTTTTACTGGAGTAGAATCACGCCAAAGTACACACGGTGGGGTTATAATATAATTACCTAATCTTCGCGTGAAGGCTATTAGATGACCATATGGATATAATTTCCCTGGCAAATGAATAACGATACTGGCTTAATTTTACTAATAGGTTTAAAACAGTGACTAAATACAATAGAACACTCAGATCCGACTCACAAACAATGCCATCATTATTACTTTATTTGGAATTTGTCTTGTTTTCTATTATGTTTCATAAGGTTATAGAACAGTGAAGCATTGGTTACTAATGTATTTGGATTGTTTTGCATGATGATGATACAAGCAGTGGAAATTCTGCCAAGGAAGTACGGTCTCAATCAACTTCTGAAGCGCGTATCTCGTAAGCCACTTACAAAAACCTTTTAACCCCCTAGATAATACAAACAGCGTGGTAAACAATGAAAAGACAACTCTAAATTGTTACGAGATGGACAGAAAAAGTCCATTTTCAAGGGGAAGAGTTCATATCTTATGAGGGAACTAAAGGCAGCTAAATTAACAGCCCCTATTCAAGCTTCTGAAATTCGGTGTTATGCACAAGCATATGTCACAATCAAGAGAGTGAGAAGAAGGAATCTGAAGTAGAGGCAGATATTTCCTCCGAAAAAATTAGTGACATTAATTGATAAATTTATACCACTGTGGTTGATTGAAACGAATCTTATTTAAAAAGAAATTATTCGTTTATTTTCTAGAACATTCTTTGTTTAAATACTTTGCAGTATATATACTTTGAATTGTGGGTAATTATTCAGTTCGGTAATCGGTACCTGATCTGGCATGACTTTCTTTAGCAAGCTGCATTTTTTATTCCCTACATTTTGGTTTAAAAATTCTTGATCTTTACAATATCCACCTGCTATCATTTTTATATTATGAATCGTACATATTGGGGACGTTCTGAAACAGACTTTCAGAAGTACCTTGGATAACTTTACAAACAGAACTGTTGAGGAAGAACCGTATGATGCATTTGAGTTGCTAATGGTCGAAATTCAACAGAGATATCAGCCTGGTAGGTCGACAAAAATGTGCGAATTATTACGCCTAGCGTCCACAACCATCGGAGTTTTATGAACGCCTTTGTGCGAAAGCTTCCGGATTGAATATATCTAGAGATGTGGTGAATTCTATTTTCTACAGCTGAGCTACCGCCTAGGCTTAGAGCTACATTAAAGGTATTTGTAACAATGAATGTTGATTGGCCAAGTAAACTCAGAGGCAGGAACCGCAGGTACATGCCGTAACGGCAGATTCTGTCATGGTGCAGCCAGATAGGGCAGATACCCAAACAATCCTGATGCTACAAGAAAATGTGCATTATTTATGTAGAGAAGTTGAGGTATATTTCGAAAAATGGATGATATGGCGAGAGCTATTTCGCAACTTCAGAGTCAGGATAGACATACTAGACGTCGAGAGAGTCACTTGCGTCAACGTTTCGATGGGCCGCGCGGATATTGTAAGGCACATTGTAAATATGGACGAAGTGCCACGTGCCAAGAATAAAATTGCATATACCTGCGTTTATCTGGATCCAAATGGAAAGGAAGCACCAAGCCGGAATTAAACTTTTGCAAGGTAAAATCCAAGCTATCAAGGACGTAATAGAGCCCCGGACTGTGCGCCAGTTGGGAATGATCAGCTATTACTGACGGTTCATTCCAGGTCTAGCCGGAATTTTAGGATAATTAACACGCCACCTCACACGTGAAGAAAGCAAAATCAAGATCTCGAAAAATTCCAGAGGGCCAAGGAAATGCTAAGTGACATAACCATACTAGCACCTGTAGATTGAGAGAATCTATTCGAGCTAATCAGATGCCTCAGATGTTGCAATAGGGGCAGTGCTTCAGCAAAGAGACAAGGATATAGTAAGACCGATTGGGTTTTATAGCCGAAAGCTTAATGATCGAGAAAAACGGTATGATAATTTTTGGTAAAGAGCTTTTAGCTGTGTATGACGAAGTGCTACATTTTGAGCATTATTTAGACGGTCATCAGTTCAAATTATTCACAGATCATAAGCCGTTGATCAGCATACTTGGTAAAACAACGAGGCCTAATTACTCTCGCAGAGTGAATTCCCAAATTATCCGATTAGCAGAGTTCGATTTCACCGTGTCCCATATTGCTGGTAAAGAGAATGTGGTAGCCGATGCACATATCAGACCGAATGAAGTAGGTGTCTAGCAGATACATCAAGGTCCATTGAAGCATCTAGATGATTTTCCAAACGATTCAGTAAATCAAATCGAGGAAGCGCAAGGATTGGACTCCTTTACACTCGTTTTGTCCAAGAGACCAGGATATGTTCGAAAGCTCCTGAGTGGCAAGGGGTTGTTATGCGAAACGTCCAGAAATCAACCACGACGTATGTGCCATTGGATTTACGAGCTAAAATTATCCAAGAATTACACGATTTTGGACATCCATCCAGAAAAGCCATCATTCGATTAGTTAACGAATGATACGTATGGCCGCACATGTCTGAAGACATACGGATGTGTAAGAGCCTGTGCTAAATGTCAAACTTGTAAGGTGTGGAAACATACCAGAACCGAGATACAGAATATTGGGATACCAACTGGACGGTTCAGACATGTACACATAGACATTGTCGAGATACCTGAAATCAACGGCCAAAATTTTTTGCTAGCAATGGTAGATCGTTTTACTCGCCAATTCGAAGTAGAGATTTTGAAGGATATGACAGCGCAAGAAGTCTTGTTCGCGATCCTACATGATTCTATATCGCGTTATGGTGTGTTTTGAATCGTACATATTGGAAACGTTCTGGAGTAGGTAATAAAAGGTTATCAAATATATACGTAAGTTCGATCAACATGGAAGCTAATCTTAAGTTCGAGGACACTAACAAATTAGCTCAAGATATTGCAGGCATGAACTTAATAGATGTGAACGGGAATACTAGTTTATCAGACTCGAATAGGTGCATGAAGACTGAAAGCGACTTGGCATCATGGGGGTTCTCATTAACTAATAGGGTTGGGGCCTCTGCACCATCCAAAAAAGTAGAAAAGTGCCATTATGGTGTTCATCCAAATAAAAGGTTTCAGTAGCACTCCTACCAATAACCGTAATATCAGTTTACTCACTCTTGCATCAAAAGCGGTCTTGAACTCAATATTTTGCGGTGTGTAAGCATTCAGGTTATCCTGGCTTTAAATAAAATACAGTATATGATAGTCAAGGTTTTAGTTTTATCATTTTTAAATTTTGATTACCGTGACATAGTAGCAATAAAGTTATAAGAAATAACAAAAGGTTCGATACTGTCTCTCTCCCCTACAATATTCTGCATACGAGATGAGATGATGTATAGGTGAGGTAATGATTGGTCTGCTAATTATAAAAGTTATATATTGAGTTTAGTTACTGAGACAAATTCTATGATTAAAATAGTGTTGAGTCAAATATATATAAATAGAATGGTTTTGGAACGAGGTTACCACATTTGCTTAAATCTGCTATTGTGATCAGTGTTGTGTTGCCTGATGATGGTGCTGGAAAGTAGGCACCGAAACGTCGCCAGTAAACAAAGATGTGATAGAACCGCATTTCCAATTGAAGTAAAAATGAGTCAACCCGATCAAAGACAAAACAAAATTGGAAATAGTGACAAATCGGATCTTTGTGTAACTGCCCGTGTACAGCTATTACCCGCGTACGCAAAACGCGGCATTGATAATCAAAAGCGGTCTTTACTATTGTCCTCAAAATGATTCGTTTCGAGCGAGAGAAACAAACTAGACTAACCAGTCAAAAGTTCAACTGGGAAAAGTACGCGTGGACGAAATCCATGCACTCTATCGCACTGCTTACCGTTGTTGCTTGTCACGACTTCTAAACAGCTTTTTATCCTGTCTCGCACGAAATGTTACGGCGAGCTATGCTTAATGATGGCGCACCGGCGAAATTGTTTCGATTGATCGAATCACCATTACCAGCATAATCATGGACAACAAAAATATCATTTTTATTGATATTACGGGAAGGATATCAAATTCACTTCCGGAAAATAAATCTGTGGTAATCAGTGAGATGGTGAGAAAACGACTTTTGCAGTAATAAATCTTATTTTAACACAGTGGACAATAGAAAAAAGTTTGAGGATACAGACCTATTAACCGAAGGACTTAAGAAATTTAGCTTAGGAGAGTGCTGAGAAATTTAGTTGTTCTAACTTAGATGAACATTCAACATATAGGGATCATCCGAGGCTAGTTGGGGCTCTACTGTAGTATTGACCAAAGGGTATATACACTAATATACATAATACTAGTTTTCAATTGTTGTTCAAGGTGGTTTTCGTTGGCAAGCAAAATTTTATTAATATTATTATCATAATACCTACCTCAACAGCAAGTTCCATTTTGTAACCTTAATCTGCAAATGAAAATAAATACAAGCAGTACCTACATCGACAAATCTGCACAAAATAAAAGATAAATTAAACTTTGAAAATCGTCTATTATTATTGTTAGAGTCAAATAAATACTTTAAGAATTCAATCATAAAACAATTATTTAAAATTAATACGCATAATAATAAAACAATTTTATGACGCGACCTTAAAAATTTGAATCCGTGAAATTTACAAAAATATTTTTATCATTGTTTTAAACAATATTAACTTCAGTAAACGCCACAGCTTCAAGTAAATACCGTACGATGTTAGAAACTCTGTTTGAGTGCCATAAAATAAAGAGTTAGTACTATTGGAGAGTCCTTAACAGGGCCGGCCTCGCATTCTCTGGCAAATTCCAAGAAGGTCCAGAAGTGTGATGTTTTCCAGAACTACTTCTAGACTCTTGTGACCTGCTCGGGTTGACTTGGGATGTGGTTCCTTCTGTTGTGGCGTTGGAATCTTGCTGAGCAACATGGGTGGAGTTCTGCAGTAATTGGCTCATTTCTGTAGTTGTACAACAACAAGATTGGCGTTACTGTTGTTTCCAATGTTGGTAAAGCAACGCCAAAAATCAGCGTATGTGAAAGGTGGGAAACAGCCCGTCGGAGACACACACATCAGAAGGCAATCGCGACAACTGAACTGCAGGGTAAATTCACCGTGCTTATATGACCATGTAATAGTCATATTAGGCTACTTGCACATTATTGTTTAATGGCAAGTTTCGCTTTTTTCTCATTGGTGCAGCGTAAATCGAATTGGATTTAATTTACGCAATATGTCCGCAATTCCTTGTGTCGTTACATCACTTTCCCCTCGAAAAAATCGTAAAACTTCCTCTCGGCGAGGCTAGATAAATGCATGAAAGAGTTATGCAAAAAAATAGTGTAGCATAAATTCTTGGCTTTAGTATGCTTGTTGGTTGCTTCAACAATGATATGATGCCAAGTAACCACTAGGAATTGCTACACAAATTGTTAGCTCTAGTGGTCGGTCATACCGCGTGAGGCAAAATAGAGCAGTGTAAGATTTGGGAGCCGCAGCGTGAGGATTTCGAGGTAAATCGCCTCTGAAGTTGCCAGGTTTAAGTTAAAACCTAGGCAGGCTGGATCGTCGTCAATGTGTTTGTATACGACCAAAGGAGCTAGAGTGTGTGCTCGACGTTGTGGTCATGATATTTGTAGAGTGGTCTTTGTGCAATTGATGAAGTTGAGATATGCATTGAAAGTGGCCTGTACCATGATATGAAGCTGATAACTACTTAGTGTTGCTACACGAAAGCGTTAGCTCCAAGTAGCTGGTCATACCAAAATAGGCAGTGTGATATCAGGTGTGATACATACATTATAATGTAAAAAATATATACATAAAATCAAATGTAACTGCATAAAAATTATGTACACGAAGATTGCTTCAGAGATGGCATAATACAAAAGAACTGTTTAAAAATGCTACTCAATTGTTAGCTAAGAAAAGCTGGTTATGCCACGTGATATATATATATATACGAAAAATAACGTAGAGTTAAAAATTTTGATACGTAGACTAATGAAAAGTTAATGTTAAAAAATATCCATTACGCGTTATGCAAAGCAGGCTATTGAGATTGTGGGCAGACGGAGCCTAAGACGTGCGCAGGAGGTTGATCGCTCTCAGAATCAGGCGGTTTGATAAACGGTTTCAACCTATATATACTTACTGATGTCGGTGTCACGCCTTGCAAAATAATGAAGTATTTGGGTTGTCTGAGCAAAATCGGGTAAGGACTGCGATAATTTGGTTGTAGTGGTGCAACAGCAGTGTCATTGCGAACGAGTACTCTTTTGCAGCTGTGGAGCTGCTGAGGAACGAAGACTGGACAAGGCGTAGGTCTCGGCTGCTATTCAGACATGTTCCGAAATGAAGTCGAAGTCGGGTAGCTTCGTCTTGTGGATCATCCTGTGCGGGTAGCAGATGTGGGAGCTGACTAGGTAGGCATAGATCCATGCCAAACAAGAGTTGTGAAGCAGACGTTTTAATGGATTCACGATTGCGGGAATAAATGAAATGCAGAACTAAATGTAGTGCATCGACCCAATTGCCATTAATGGAAGAGGATGCTAAAGCAGCTTTGAATTCCCTAAGCATTCTCTCTACCATACCGTTAGCTTGGGGATGGTAGGCAGTCATCTGGCGTAATGTGCATCCCATGCACCGCAAGGTGGTTTTGAAACGATCCGATGAGAAGCAAGTGCCCTATCAGTAATTACCTCATTGGGAACATCATAATTGGATATCCATGCAGAGATAAAACCGTTAGTTAATTCGTCTGCAGAAATGGTACCAAGAGGTAATGCAGCAGGCCATCGTGTAAATCTATCAATCATAGTTAGAAGGTAGCTGAAACCTTGAACCTTTAGCAGATGAATTTTGTCGATGTGGACGATGGCTAGACGAGAAGTAGTTTGGAAACGTAGCAACTTAGAACGAGTGTGCCGTGTGATCTTTTTTTCTGGCAAATGGCACACTTGGAGACCCATCATTTAGCGTTCTGCCTAAGTCTTTGACCTCAGAAACGACCTGTGAAAAGTCGGACAGTCGCTTGGCTTCCTGGGTGAGAAATTGAGTGAATTGAGTCGAAAACCTTTCTCCAAAGGCTAGCCGGCAGAACTGGCTTGTTGGGCTGCGTACCCGTGAAGTAAACAATTGGTAATCCTTCCCAGAGACGGTATATGAACTTGGTTGGGTGACGGGCTATTGATCTTTGAATGTGAATGTCACCGCGCTGTTCCGTTCGCAGGAGGGATGGCGTTAGTGCAGGTTCACTGAGTGTCACGGAGTTGACAGTGAATGGCGACGGCGAAGGTGGTTGTAGCGATACGTCTGGCCTGGAAAGGGCATCTGCAATGAAGTTTTGTTCGCCCTTGACGTGAAAGATGTCAAATTGCCATTCGCTTAGACGTGAAAGCTGTCTTTCCACTCTGGCAGGGTACTTGGCGATAGTTGAAGTTGCGTTTCGAAGTGCGCTAACTAGTGGTGCATGATCTGTGAAAACAACAAATCTGCTACTGCCAATGATGCTGATAAAATGGCGCACTGCGTCGTGGATGGCGAGAAGTTCTCGACCGAAAGTGTCGTATCTCGTTTCTACTGGTTGGAGAGTACGCGAGTAGAAACTGATAGGCTTCCGAACTCCGTCGATCTCTTGTTCCAAAGTGGCTCCAATAGCAAATTCAGAAGCATCTGTCGTGAGTAGAAATGGTCGTTGAAAATCTGGATGCGTTAGCATTGTGGCATTTGCTAACGAGTTGATGGCAAGTCGAAGTAATTCCTCATCTTCGGATGACCAAGCAATGATGGAATTCTTGCTAAGTCCTTTTCGGTTCCGCAGGTGCCTGCACAAAGGATAAAGTTGTCTTGAAAGGCCCGGAAGGAACTTGCGATAATAGTTTAGTACTCCCAGAATTTTCTGCAACTCGCTAACAGTCTTCGGTGACTTGATATTCTTGATTGAATTCGCCTTTGACGGCAAAGGTTGAATACCTTGTGGCGTGATACGATGCCCTAAGAAGTCCACGGATGTAGTTGCAATCTGCGTCTTGTCACAGTTGATCTTGAGTCCGTGGTTGGATAAGCGTGAGAGGACATTTCGTAGATGCTTGGCATGAGATTCTAAGTCTGGACTGAATACCATTATGTCATCGAGATATGACATACAATAAGCAGAGTCGTCGCGAAGTATGTTGTCCATGAATCTTTGAAATGTCTGTGTAGCACACTTAAGTCCAAAAAGGCATGTAAAGATATTCGAAAAGGCCAAATGGAGTGATGACTGCAGTCTTTTCAATATCCTCTGGCGCGGTCGCCAATTTTGTAAACAACCCAGCTTCAAGTAAATGCCGTACGACGTTAGAAACTCGTTTAGAGTGCCATAAAATGAAGAGTTATGTACTGTTACTGGGCCCTTAACAGGGCCGGTCTTGCATTCTCTGGCAAATGCCGAGAAGGTCCGTAAGTGTGATGTCGTCCAGAAGTACTCCTAGACTCTTGTGACCAACTCGGGTTGACTTGGGTTGTGGTTCCTTCTGTTGTGGCGTTGGAATCTCGCTGAATAACTTCGTTGAAGTTCTGCAGTAATTGGCTCGTCTCTCTAGTTGTACAGCAACAAGATTGGCGTTACTGATGTTGCCAATGTTGGTGAAGCTAATCCAAAAATCAGTGTAGGTGATGACAGCAGACAGCACGCATACGTATCCCACAGAAGAAGGCAAACGCAACAACTGAACTGCATGGTAAATTTACCGTGCTTAAATAGCCATGTCATAGAAATATATGGCTACTTGCACACTATTGGTTAACGGCAAGTTTCGCTTTTTTCTCATTGGTGCAGCGTAAATCGAATTGAATATAATTTACGCAATATGTCGGTAATTTATTTGTGTCGTTACATCAATTTCCTCTTTGAAAAAAAAAGAATAAAAATATCTCACTCTGCGAGGCTAGATAAGATATACATGACAAAGTTTGAACCAAGTTAAGAGAAAAAATAATGTGCCATAAATATTGAGCTTGAGTATGCTTGTTGGTTGCTTCAACAATGATATGATGCCAAGTAACCACTAGGAATTGCTACACAAATTGTTAGATTCAGTGGCCGGTCATACCGCCTGTGGCAAAGTAGAGCAGTGTAAGATTTGGGAGCCGCAGCGTGAGGATTTCGAGGTAGATCACCACTGAAGTTGACAGGTTTAAGATAAAACCTGGGCAGGCTGGATCGCCGTCAATGTGTTTGTATACGACCAAAGTAGCTAGTGTGTGCTTGACGTTGTGGTCATAATATTTGTAGAGTGGTCTCTATGCAATTGATGAAGTTGAGATATGCATTGAAAGTGGTCTGTACCATGATATGAAGCTGATAACTACTTAGTGTTGCTACACGAAAGCGTTAGCTCCAAGTAGCTGGTCATACCAAAATAGGCAGTGTGATGTCATGTGTGAGAAATACATTATAATGTAAAATATATACATTAAAATCAAAGGTAACTGCATAAAAATATGTACACGAACATTGCCTCAGAGATGGCATAATACCAAAGAACTGTTCAAAAATGCTACACAATTGTTAGCTAAGAACAGCTGGTTATGCCACGTGAGATAAATGCGACAAATAACGTAAGTTTAAAAAAATGTTTGATGCGTAGAATAACGAAATGTTAATGTTAAAAAATATTAATTACGCGTTATACAAAGCAGACTATTGAGATTGTCGGCAGACGGAGTCTGAGACGTGTGTAGAAGGTTGAACGCTCTCAGGATCAGGCGGTTCGATAAACGTTTTCAACCTGTCTATGCTTACTGATGTCGGTGTCGCGCCTTGCATAATAATGAAGTATTTTGGTTGTCTGAGCAAAATCGGGTAAGGACCCGAGACTTTGTTTGTAGCTGTGCAACAGCAGTGTCGTTGCGAACGAGTACTCTCTTGCAGCTGTGGAGCTGTGGGTGAACGAAGACTGGACGAGGCGTATGTCTCGGCTGCTGTTAAGACATGTTACTGAAATGAAGTCGAAGGCGGATAGCTTCGTCTTGTGGGTCATCTTGTGCCGGTAGTAGACGTGGGAGCTGACTAGGCAGGCATAGATCCATGCCATACAAGAGTTGTGACGCAGACGTTTTAATGGATTCACGAGTACGGGAACGCATGGCAAGCAGAACTAAAGGTGGTGCAGCGACCCAGTTGCCATTAATGGACAAGGAAGCTAAAGCAGCTTTGAGTTCCCTATGCATCCTCTCTACCATACCATTAACTTGGGGATGGTAGGCAGTCGTCTGGCGTAATGTGCCTCCCATGTACCGCAAGGTGGTTTTGAAACGATCCGATGAGAAGCAAGTGCCTCTGTCAGTGATGACCTCATTGGGTACACCATAATTGGAGATCCGTGCAGAGGTAAAACCGTTAGTTACTTCGTCTTCAGAAATGGTGCCAAGAGGTAATGCCGCAGGCCATCGTGTAAACCTATCAATCATAGTTAGAAGGTAGCTGAAACCTTGAACCTTTGTCAGAAGAACTATGTCGATGTGGACGATGGCTAGGCGAGAAGTAGTTTGGAAATGTTGCAACTTAGAACGAGTGTGTCGTGTTTTTTTGTTTTTCTGGCGAAAGGCACACTCGGAGATCCATCGTTTAGCGTTCTGCCTAAGTCCGTGACCCCAGAAACGATCTGTGAGAAGTCGGACATTCGCTTGGCTTCATGGGTGAGAACTTGAGTGAATTGAGTCGTAAACTATTCTGTGAAGGCTGGTCGGCAGAACTGGCTTGTTGGCCTGGGTACCCGTGAAATAAACAATTGGTAAGCCTTCCCAGAGACGGCATATGAACTTGGTTGGGTGACGGTTTATTGATCGTTGAATGTAAATGTCACCACGCTGTTCCGTTCGCAGTAGGGTCGGCGTTAGTGCAGGTTCACTGAGTGTCACGGAGTTGACAGTGAATGGCGACGGCGAAGGTGGTTGTAACGATACGTCTGGCCTGGAAAGGGCATCTGCTATGAATTTTTTCGCCCTTGACGTGAAAGATGTCAAATTGCCATTCGCTTAGATGTGAAAGCTGTCTTTCCACTCTGACAGGGTACTTGGCGGTTGTTGAAATTGCGTTTCGAAGTGCGCTTACTGATGGTGCATGATCTGTGAAAACAAAACATTTGCTACTGCCAATGATGCTGATAAAATAGCGCTATACGTCGTGGATGGCGAGGAGTTCCCGACCAAAAGTGTCGTATTTCGTTTCTACTGTTTGGAGAGTATACGAGTAGAAACTGATAGGCTTCCGAACTCCATCGATGTCTTGTTCCGAAGTGGCTCCAATAGGGAATTCAGAAGCATCTGTCCTAAGTAAAAATGGTCGTTGAAATTCTGGATGCGTTGGCATTGTAGCATTTGCTAACGAGTTGATGGCGTGTCGAAGTAATTCCTCGTCTTCGGATGACCAAACAATGATGGAATTCTTGTTAAGTCCTTTTTGATTCCGCAGGTGCCTGCACAAAAGATAAAGTTGTTTTGAAAGGCCCGGAAGGAACTTGCGATAGTAGTTTAGTACTCCCAGAATTTTCTGCAATTCCTCTTGGGCAGCTTTCAGTTTAGCAGAGGCCAGTGGTCGCTTATTGAGTGTAATAGGTTGTCCTTCTGTGACGATATGATGCTTCGTGTTGTAGACTCGTAGCTCTGACTTGTTAAGATCGAAAAGCGACTGTAATTTTTGAAGAGCTGCTGATATCTCTGCTGAATGATGCACTAGGGTTTGCTGAATGACCAGTAACTCTAAACGCTCGGAGGCAAGTGTCGAAAAACTTTGCTCAAGTCCGGTGGAGGAGTCCAGGATCTTTTGATTGGCATGATCAACTACGAGCCGAAATTTGAGAATGAAATCAAGGCCTATTATATTCTGTGAGAACCTGGCAATGATGAAGTTGTGAGAAAATTCACGTCGGAGACCTATGGTGAGTGTGCTATATCGGCAGCCATAAGTAGGAATGGGCTCGCCTGTAGCTATTGCGAGAAGAACGCCTAGCGACATCTCGGCCATTGAATCACCCTTGAGAACTGAGACTGATGCACCTGTGTCTACGATGAATTCTTCGCCGATTCTGAAATGAAGAAGGTGCAGAAAATCGTAGGGCAGTTTGGCCGGGTCATGCAAACAAGTAGGCTGGTGATTGCGACCGGCGTTGTCCGTTTGGCTCTCTATGTGACAAATTCGGTGTGGACGAAAAGAGTCGACAGGAATGTCGGATTGTAATTGGTTTCTTTCCTGTGGCGCCCTTGATGCCTTTGATACGCAAAAGGTACGGTCTTCCACTTCCTGCGCCAGACGTTTCCCGATCCTGATGCACCCTTGCGCCTATGTTCTGTTGTCCTTTCCGTCAACTGTGGAAATTGACACTCATTCGGAAATTCTTTCGAACGACAAAGACAGACTTGGCATGAAAAAAAACTGCTGGTGGTTATAGCACCAGTTTTTTGGGGCATATCTGTTAAAGTGATGCGGGGATCTCGATCGCCGCCTACCGTTATAATTAGGTTTAGGAATGAATTTGGGTCGTGCATTCATTTGATTTAGCTCAGATTGCGTTATGGCCAATCCTTCTAGAACTTTAGCCATGTTCGCTATTGTCCTCTCTAAAGAGGAGAGCCTATCATCTCGCGGGGGTGGAAAAAAGGATAACGGATTCACCTTAGGTGACAAAACCGTATATTCTAACTCACATCTCTCAGATAAGTCATCTATAGAGAGAGTTGGGAAGCTGGCTGGCGAATAGTTTTAATGCTTGTCGAAGATTGTTAATAAAAACAACCTTAGCGTCATGGTCAGAAATATTGGTTTTATACCAACATTTCCGTTATTCCCTCAAAATCTCGGTGGGGTCAAGGTTTGGCATGTCCAACTGGGCGTATTTATTTATTATTTGCTCAGTTTCTATGGGCCTATGCAAGGATTTTACTTCATTTTGTAGGCCCAAAATGGGATTAGGTAGCTTCCTAATAGCCTCAATCTTAGAATAAATCCGTCGCTGCAATTCAGAAGCTAGTTTAGCAAAAACCTTTGACAGTTTTTGATGACTGTTATAATCTGGAAACGGTGAGAAATTGGAGTCTACGCGCATAAAGAATAATTCACTATCTCCATCCCAAACAGGAACATCAATATCTAAAATTGGACCTGACATTCTAACAAACTTACGGGATCTTAAAAGCATAAATTTATAAGCAAGATGAAAATGTATAAATATACTTTAACGAAACGCTTACCCACTAACAGCTTCCACAGTTGAAAGAGTCTTCCGCAGTTGAATGAGCGCAGAACACAGATGAATTAGTTCCTTCACAAAACACGTCAAAGTAACAGCTTCCAAAATTGAAATCTTCCGCAGTTGAGTCTGTTGAGTACGTACGGTGCAGTTTTGTACGTAGGAAAATTGAATAGAGCATATACCCAAAAAAATTCCCCAGAAGTCCACGACTTTAGAGAGAACATATATACCAAACAAAATTCCCAGAAGACCACGACTTTAGAGAGAACATGTATACCCAACAAAATTCCCAGAAGACCACGACTTTAAGAGAACATATATACCCAACAAAATTCCCAGAAGACCATGACCATAGTAAAGAAAACCTATGTGCAAATGTTAATCTATTTTTATCCGAAATTAATGAGAAATTCCATATTATTTATACCAAAAAAACGGTACAGTACTCAGTATGCTGGCGTGGTCGCCAATTTTGTAAACGCCCCGGCTCCAAGTAAATGCCGTACGACGTTTCAAACTCAGTTAAAGTGCCATAAAATAATGAGCTATATACTGTTAGGGGGCCCTTAACGGGGCCGGTCGTGCGTTCTCTGGCAAATGCCGAGAAGGTCCGTAAGTGTGAAGACGTCCAGCCCGAGTTGACTTGGTTTGTGGTTTCTTCTGTTGTGGCGTTGTAATCTCGATGGGTGACTTCGCTGAAGTTCTGCTGTAATTGGGTCGTCTCTCTAGTTGTACAACAACAAGATTGGGGTTACTGATGCTGCCAATGTTGGTGAAACCAATCTAATATTCCGTGTAGGTGATGACGGCAGACAGAACGCACACGTAACGCACAGCAGAAGACAAACGCGACAACTGACCTGCATGGTAAATTTACCATGCTTAAATAGCCATGTCATAGAAATATGTGACTACTTGCACACTATTGGTGAACGGCAAGTTTCGCTTTTTTCTCATTGGTGCAGTTGTAAATCGAATTGAATTTAATTTACGCCATAAGTGGGCAATTTATTTGTGTCGTTACATGTCCAAGAAATTAATTAACTTTCACAATAATAGCGGTTCTCTTCAAGGCTTTTACAGTTAAAAACGCACCTGGTTACTCTCATTAATGCCTCACAACACCCGTGCTCGGAGCTTTTCACATTTGCATTTGGTTTTAACTATTATTATTTTGATGTGCTTTAATTAAATTCGTTTTTTATTTCTTGCCATATAAACTTATGTTAAAGTAAATTTATAAACAATGTGAATTTTAAAATTTACTCTTTTTTATGCTTTATTTACAATTGCTTTTTGTTTTAAACTATTTTAGTATGATCTGTATAAATTGATTTTTAACATTATTATTTTTTAATGAATATGAGAAGTCGGTGTACTGCCACCCATTAATACACTGTTTCTTCGTACAACGCAATGTCGTAACGACTCGGAGATAACTAGATTTCTTGATAATACTACGGAAGTGTCAAAATTGACATATTTTAAATTGCTTTTGTCCGTTGGAAGTAACTCATTTTATGTAAAATTTGGATTATTTACTCATGGATATACAGTAAATATATACAGTATTATGATTTACCATCTGATCTGTGATGGATACGATTAACGCTTCTGCTATAAATAACACGCAATGTGTTGGCTGTAGTGCGAAAAGGTCTATGGTTGTGCGCATGTTGCTTCGACCTTTCCGTCGTCGAAAGCGCAAAGAAGTTACGAGTTGTGATTCGTTTTCGAAAAATAATTTATCTCGACATAGCCAGTGTGGAATAGATGATAATGCCATTTTCTTTGGACGGAACTTACCTCAGCAACAGGTCTTTGGAGATGTGATTGGATCTACAGGTATTTTTTTATCCAACTAAGATCAAATTAGTATATGCTAAACTATTTTTTGAGTTTTTTAATAAGAATACATATAGTTTTTCGAAAGTAACTATTTAATGAAATCTCTGGTTCTAGTATTTGTAAGTAAAAAATGGTTTGTTCGCCTAAATTTTTGAATGGCAGTTTATTATGTGGCTTGTATTTATACGGAGCTGTCAATAAATCTTCAATCTAATTTTTTTTACAAAATAAGGACTTCATGGTTTATTTATTCACGATTGATGAATTTTTGACAGAAACTTGACCTAGTTTTGTTTTATGGTGGAATAGATACTCTAATCCATTTGTTATAAATGTATTTTTATCGATGGAATTTCCTGACAGACTATAAGGCTGGCATAGAAATAAACAAAAGCCAGAGATTGCATCTAACAAGTGCTCGTTGTAAATTTGTTTTATGGTTTCTCTGAAAATCCTTAATATAACCGGACATTCTTTTACGTTGTTTCACACACGAGGCGTGTATTTAAAAATATATCTATTTTAATTGTATCTCTTGCTATGCGTTCAGTCATGTTAGGAACCTGTTCTTGATGCACATTATTCTAGATATACAATTTTGAAAATGTCGTGTAACTAATAATCTCCAATTAATTATTGCGCTTAGAAGTTTCTACATCTTTACATACAGAGTCGTGAAAATAAATGGGATTAAAGTTTGTCTGAACCCAATACAACGTATCAGTCGTCATATTGTTAAATAATTCTAAATTTTCGGCCATAAACTAGAGTCAGCTACAGTTAATAACTTGAATAGAAAAGAAGCCAGATACGACGGCTGATTCACTTATTTTTAAAATTTTGACTTACCCTTATGTATCTGAATGAACAGCTTTCTGTTATTAAGATAATGATATAATGGCCTAAGTGTGTGTTGTTGTCAGATGTCGTGCTTGCACTCAATTATATAGAGTCGACATATTTAGAATTATCATTAAGAACCAATTCGCAATTATCTGTCGATCTAAATGATATTGTTACTCAGTTTGTGTATATTTGTAGCTCCTAGCTGTCTCTTTGTAACCCAATGTAGATTTGCTTCAATATCAGCTTTTGTTCGGATTATAAGTGATCCAACATATTCCTTTCTAGAATCTCCATAGGGTGGAATTAGTAAGATAAATTTATAATCAATTTCCGTTTTCGGTCTACACTTTTCATTAATTAGTACATAGCAGTTCTACGATATACTAAGGAATTATGCCATCTTCTATCATTCGATTATTTTACATACACAGTGAACTGCATTCGGGTAATTTTAAGAGATTAAGCAAACACTATTGGCGCGAGTTATGATGTTAATTATCTAAAGGAAATTTGTTGAATAGATATACATAGCAAAACTGCCGTCAACTACACACATTGATGCTTTTATACCTCTCATCGGCATCGTCGCAACACGATTACAAACTGATTAACGCGGATGAAGCCACAATGAATATATATTGGCTGGAACATTAGAAATGCTACTTATATTTTTATTTGTTTGTATAAGTCTGCGAAGATAAGCATAGAAGTTCGAAACGCGTCAGTCGGTAGTTGTCCTGGGTTGTGCAACTGGTTGAAATATGGCTTGTTAATTCCAAATCTGCAAACATAATTTAAATATCTATCACTAGCCGAGCAATCCACGATTGCTTAATTGAATGACTTATTTGAGTGGATCGACAGGAGCAAAATTGCTATTTTCGTGATTTCATGGGAAATGTTTAGCCTAAATTCTAATCAAGTGCAATGTGCACAATAATGATAAAGCCGAGAGCCGCGTTTCTGATGTTCAACATCTTATGCTTGCATTGCACTTTGTTAACTGTCGTCGTATCCTGATGATAATTATGGATGATCACATCGCATAATTACTTGTGTTTAACGGGATTTTTGCTATGTCATGGAACTGGTCAGATGAAATGAGGTTTGTATTTGTATCAAATCTACAAATTGTACTTACTTAAATTTAAATTATTTGCAATAGGTGTATTAGGATTTTAATTACGTTACTTAGCTGTAATCTGCAATTGGTTCTAATCATTCCTTAACAGCCAATTACTAGTATTTTGAGTTCTCATTTGCATTACACACAATATTGCCAAAATCCTCTCGAACTCTCTATTACGTTCTTGTGCACACATAATCTGGAAGATATTTCTTGTCAACATCATTAAATTTGCACAAATAAGTAGTTCTGTCTTAATTATTTAAATTTTCATGAGTTTAGGTAATAATGTCGTTTCCTATTTCATCCTGATAAAGCAGAATGTTAATCTAAGTTCTTCGTCAGGTGCGTTTAAAAATAAATGTATTTGATTAAGATTCTTACCTTTGTAGGAGTATTAAACGAATACATATGACCAGTTTATATTTAATTACGATTAATCTATGGATTTTCTTCAAACCAAGTTTGTGAGCTTGATATAATAACCACTCCCATGGTATTTAAAAAGTCCTAAAACATAACAATGATCGGAGACACACGTACTGACGCATTTCGGCCTTCCGTGATCATCAGAGCAAGGAGACAAACTGACGAGCGATGATAACACCACAATGCATATATAAGGCTCTCATCTCTAGTAGTCTAGTATGCATTGTACATGGCAGAAAGTTTCAATTGCACAAATTCTTCGCAGTCGCGAGTCTGACCTTTAAACAGCTTTCATTACATTTATATATTTTATACAGTTATACAATCAGTGATTGTATTTCATTTAAGTGGAAGATACACTTTGAGCTCGACGCGAAACGATGACATTGAATGACTTTAGGATAGCTGCGCAGTGTAAGACGTTGCGCCACATGAAGTCCTCCAGCTTCAGGACGACTTCAATGGTACATTTGTCTCGGCGGATCGCAATGTTTTATTTGATATTCTGTCGAAATGTGGTGTGCCAATAACATTTGTCAATATTCTACGCGCTGTCTACACAAACATATCTGGTCGCGTTAAGGTCTACAACGAATTAATGCTCGACTTTCCAACCAACAGTGGTGTTCATCAAGGCTGTCCAATTTCCCCCTTTTTGTTTAATTTTGTATTCGATACTATTATAAACGGCACTCTTCCACACGTTCATGGTGCAGGTGTTGAAGTTCTTCCTGGTGGTAAAGTAGTCTGTCTTGACTATGAAATCAATATCGTAGTTATTCGGTAATATAGATTCTGCTCAGGCCGCCTTGACTAGGGTAGCAGACATTATTCCGACGTTCGGTATGAAATTCACACCCTCTAAATGTAGGATACGTTTACAGTGTCACTCTCCACTCATTCCAACTCTGCGGCTGCTGAGTGATGGTCTAGACATAGTTGACAGTTTTACATAACTTGGGAGATCTATCAATAACTCATACAATATGTCTGATGATGTGAGTATGAGAATCGCGAAGGCTAGGGTAGCTTTCTCGAACTTTCACCATTTATGGAAAAACGCGAGTATTTCACTCTGCACGCGCAATTTTATTATATGCTAGTGAGGCTTGGCCCCTTATAGTTGATGATTTTTGACGCATACATTCATTCGACCATCGTTATTGGAGAAGCATAACACATATTGGTTACCAACAGCGAATAACTAACGTTGATATCCGCGACGTATTTTTGGATGTGCCAACAAGTGCTCCTCGTTAGAAAAAAAATATCTCTATCAACCTCGTTGACTCAGTTCGATTGCCCAGTAGATTTCTGTTTTCTCATCTAGCGCCATATTGGCGTAAGAAACATGGTAGGTAGATTTTGATATGGTAGAAAAAGTTGAAGTCACTTACATCTAACTTGAGTAATATAGGACCCACGCGTCTGCCGGGATGTGGTGCACACGTGTATCATATTTCATGGTTAAAAACACTGCGCGACATAGCATTGAATCGAGCTCAGTGGCGATCTTGTTGCAGATTCCTAGAATAATCATCTTCGTAATTTTCTTTTCTTAGTAAGGCAGAGTCAGCTGCAAGGCTTGGTTTTATTTATTTAGTGAAACCCACAAGGAAGCTGTAGTGCTAATGTTGCCTTGTGTAGAAGATTAGTTTGCCTCACTTCTGTGAGGTATCTAGATCAATATACTCATAGTGAAAAGGTGCTTTATCTCGTAAATCTCACTAATAATTTGTGTCTAAATTATTATTTTTGTCGTTATAAAAATTTTAATTGTTAGCTTCTTATGCTTATATGGAAGTGAAACATTAGTTATTATTGGCTTTTGTATGAGTGTGCATGATGGCGATGATGATGATGATGACGATGATGCAATGCCAGCTCGAGATGTGATATTTAATTAAAGTATAATAATTTTATATTAATGTCATTTAAAATTCGGTCCGAAGAAAAGCACGTATTGAATATTTTTGGTATAATCTTGACAAAAGATTTGGCATAAATTACATATTGAATGTGCATGGCTTTCTAAGTGAATGAATGAATGCTTTTTGAAGTTGTATTACATATGTTACATTTGTAGGTGGTTTGAGATTTTTTTGGTGAGCTATTAAATCTGTTTTTTCATGTTACCTATATTTCCTAATGTGTGACATTGGTCATTCATGTAGTGTCAGCTAGTTACCTATATGAGTTTAGCACACCATCTGTTTGAGTTAGGTTTATACTTTTGTTTCTTGTCCACATTTTTGTTCTTGTTTGATTATTTCAGATCTGCATAGTCCGGATTTGAGCATTTTATAGTAATTGTCTCTTACAAAGACCAAACTTTTCGTGCTTAGCATCGCATCTTTTTTTGCATATTCTTTTGATCATCTGACTTTGTTTATCCTCTCTTGTTGCTAATGTTTTATTCTGTGACTTTTGAAAAGATTAATTTTTCTTTGTTTGCTGAATTAAGGTGCTGTTTCCCTTTATTAGCAGCCCATAAAATGCTATATTGTACCTAAATAAGCTTTAAAAGAAACATTTTGCACGATAGGGATAGATTGATTACCTTGTCCTTTACTTTGTATTATTACTATTATCTTTCCTTAGCAGGAAATTTTACAATTTCTATTATGACACCTTGTAATTTTTATTTTAACTTTATATCCTATTGAAACTCTATCCTGGTCTAATTTAATTTTACTATTTCTTAATTTTTTACTGTGAAATTTTGCACTCGAGTAATCACAAAATTTTGCCCTCCTCCTAACCAAAATACCACTCGTGATTACTTCATTTATGAAATAAGTCTGACGTGTGCAAATAGGAAATGACATATATCATTCAAGTTTGCGAGCTTGAAGTAAACACGAATCCCATTGTACTTAACCAGTCGTCGAACAACATAAAACTACCGCCAGTCGCAACGCACTGACGTGTTTCGATCTTCCATGACCATCATCAGAGTACGACGGCAAACTGACAATCGAGAATCAAACCGCATTGAATATATATGGAAATCAAAGTTAGATAAGCGGCTCTCGCCTCTAGCAGTCCCGCATACATTGAACTTGACTGGAAATGTCGGCCGCACAATTTTTATGCAGTTACGAACATTAACTGTTTGCAGCTTTCGCCACATATACATATATAGGCAATAAAATTTAACATTAATTGATTGCGCGGGTGTTGGTGATAATTCTTTAAATCAAGTTTGCGAGCTTGAAGTAAGCACCAATCACTTCGGAGTGACGAATGGTGTCTCATGTTTCCAAAGAACTATGGATCATATAATCGCACAGGAACATCTCAGAGATACATTTGTCTATGTGGACAATGTGACAGTTTGCGGGAGAGATACGTTTGAACACGAAACAAATCTCAACAAATTTCTTAATGCCGCTAAAAAATATGGATTGACCTTAAATGAATCAAAGAGAATTTTCGCAGCTAAAGAAATTACTCTCCTTGGTTTTCAAATATCGAATGGAAAAATTAAACCTGATCCTGACCGATTAAAGCCTTTACAAGATCTTCCACCACCGTCGAATGTGCAATCGCAACAAAGAATTGTGGGATTTTTCGCTTATTATTCGCCGTGGATCTCCAACTTCTCCGATAAAATTCACTCACTCGTTCATAATCGAACTTTTCCTTTGCCCGTCTCTGTGAAACAAAATTTCGATGATCTTAAAAAAGAATTATCCGTAGCAACTTTAGCTTCTATTCGTTGTGATATTCCGTTTGTCGTCGAAACTGATGCTTCGGACGTAGCTATTGCTGCCACTTTGAACCAAGATGGAAGACCTGTGGCGTTTTTCTCTCGGACGTTGACGCCATCTGAAAAACATCATTCAGCTGTTGAAAAAGCAGCCTATGCCGTGGTTGAAGCTATTCGAAAATGGAGGCATTTACTTTTGGGTAATCATTTCAAACTTGTCACTGATCAAAGATCTGTTTCCTTTATTTTTGGCAATCAAAATCGAGGAAGAGTGAAGAACGATAAAATTTTGCGCTGGAAAATGGAATTATCACCTTACAGCTTCGATGTTGTCTATAGACCCGGAAAAGATAACAAAGCAGCAGATGCACTAAGTCGATCCTGTTGTGGTGCGCTTCTAAATGGACTGGATTTAAAACAAATACATGATTCTCTTTGTCATCCTGGAATTTCTCGTATGCTCCACTTTGTGAAATCTCGTAATTTACCATATTCTATTGATGAAATTCGAAAAATGACCTTGAGTTGTGAAGTGTGCTCTGAAATCAAGCCCAGATTTCCTTCGGCAATTCAAGGCCAATTAATCAAAGCTACCCAACCGTTTGAGCGGTTATCTATCGATTTTAAAGGACCTCTTCCTTCATCAACTCGTAATCGTTATCTACTGACGGTCATCGATGAATATTCTCGATTTCCCTTTGCATTTGCTTGTCCTGACCTTAGCAGTCACACCGTCATACTTCACCTGTGTCAAATATTCGCAATGTTTGGGATGCCTTCGTACATTCACTCAGACAGAGGTTCTTCCTTCATGTCGACCGAGGTACAAAATTTTCTTCGGGAAAAAGGTATAGCTTCGAGTAGAACGACTCCTTATAATCCCAAAGGAAATGGACAGGTAGAAAGAATGAATGGTACCTTATGGAAATCGATCCTTCTCGCTCTCAGATCAAAAGGCTTTCAGTTGAAAACTGGGAATGCGTGCTGCTGGACGCATTACATTCAATCCGTTCATTATTGTGCACATCTACCAACGAAACCCCTCACGAGCGTCTTTTTCGACACAATAGAAGGTCGACTTTTGGTACCACACTCCCAACCTGGCTTACTGTTCCTGGCAAAGTTTTACTCAAGAAGAATGCTAGAGTTTCTAAATATGACCCTCTGTGGAAGAAGTTGAACTAATTCATTGCAATCCTAACTATGCGCATGTTCGTTTTTCTGATGGAAGAGAAGATACAGTATCTATCCGTCAATTAGCCCCGAAAGGCTCCGACGCACTGATGAATGAAGCTGGAACTAATATGGGACTCTGTGAAAATGAACCGGTTGTTGCTGATGAACAAACCTCCTATAATGACGATACCGATATTGATAATGTTAAGGCAAATGGTGAATCTACGGATAACTCAAATGCTCGTGACCTATCAGAGAATCTCGAAAACCTTATCAATCAACAACAACGTGTTCATCCTTATAACTTACGAAGTGGAAATGTTTAAATACTATGTTTTCTCAATCCTCTTTGAATTGTTACTATAACAGTCTTGTTCCGACTCTGACGCTACGCTACAAATCGCAGTGGAGGAGAATGATATGATTGTTTATTTGTACACACATTTATATTCACACCGTTCGTATACTAGCATGTTTTGTTTTGTCTTTTAGCATGTATATCTGCATTATATGATGAATAAAGCCTAATATTTTAGGCAACTCTTTCTTCTGACTTGTCTAATCATTCTGCCCGTTTGCTGTGCTTGTTACTGTGATTCAGAACATATTGTTCATGATTGTATGTGGACTGTAAAAGAACACTAGGTCGCCCATTACTAGTGTGGATGGTTTGTATTAGGAGTTTTCCTTGTCCTAGATAGTAGACCAATCAAGGCTGATGAGCACTATCTGCCCAGATGTCAGTGGCCAAAGTTTCCTTCAGCCGTCAAAACTTGTCCTACGCATCTGGCACGCTTGCTCTTATTCCGTCAAGCAAATTTAACAATAAATGTTACTGCGTAGTCAGATCAAAATCGAAGCTTCACACGAAACGGGATGATGGCCGTCCCTTTTAGACCCGGCAAGGTTTATGCTAGTATTACCAGGCTGACTAGCTTGTGCTCGCTGGTCATCAGGTCGGAATTTTTAGGGCTACGCGCCATACGCGTGCTAGCTGCAATTTGACGCATATATTCATGATTCTCCATAGATTTTACAGAGATCCGATGATTGTTTCTAAGGGAGCCTACAATGCCACATACAGCAGTGACTGCATTGTGCCTAGTGGAACTTATCTCCGTTCAAAATAAATTTGAATTTTCGCTATCTGCATATTTCTGTCAGGCATACGAGTTTGATTACACCTAATTGAGATTTCTCCGTAGTTATTTTTCCGCAAAACATGAGTGAAAATCGACTACAGATAAGTGCATATTCCGAATCTTTTTAAGTGTTCTTGGTCGGAAACGCTGCGCTACATGGCATCTAACCGAGCTAAGTATCGATCTTGTTACAGATTTATATAAGAATCAATTTCAAAGCTTTATTTTCTTAGATGGGCAGAGGTAGTTGCTAGGTTTGGTTGTGTTTATGACGTGATACATTGAAAACCACAAGGAATTTGTATTTCCGGTTTAGCCCTCCCTTAATGCTGACTTGGCCATAATTTTGTTGTATAGAAATTCAGTTTGTCTAACTTCTGTGTGTTATTTTGATCAATATACTCATAGTAATTAGATACTTCCTCTCTATCATAAGTATCTCTAATAATTTGTCTGTCTATATTATTACTTTTGGCGTTATTTAAAAAATCTAGTTTTTTTCTCTTCTTGTAATTATATGACAATGAAACAGTTACTAATTGTTTTTGTATTATTGTGCATGACGATGATAATCCTGGATGCAAAGACTTTGTAACTAGTTGCTGAATTATCAATTTGAGTCAATCGTTGCCCGGGGACTGAAGGATGACATGTGGCGCAACGCCTTACGTCTGACTTTTGTGCTAATTTATGTTTCACACAGCAATCCAACAGTTGTTCAAAATTATTGTTGCGCATCGAGCTTGAAGTGCATCTTCCATCTAAATGAAATTCGATGTTGCTTAAACTACCAACTTGAGCATTTAAATTATCCATAACCAAGATTATATTCGAATTTCTTGCTATACTTAGTAAAGAGCTTAGGTCAGTGTAAAACAGTCCTTGCTGTTGTCTATGCAGCAATTGGTGGGACAAGTACAACTTGCACTCCTTATGGTTATATGGCAGTGAAACATTAGTCACTTGACTTTTGTGTGGCTGGACATGATGAATTGGTGGGAAGAGTTGCATATACAACGATAAGGCAACGTTGATTACGGTTTCTGGCATTGCTTTTTAGTAGATGTATAGATAAGGATGATGTAATGCTCATGTTAGCCTGCATTCTAGTTTCAGATATGCAACATATATCGATTTAGAACCTATCCAAAGTACGTGCGAGGGATTCTTTTGTTACAGTTTGTTTCAATGTTCGCACACTAAATTCGCGGACGTTAAAACATAACCTAAGTTTAATGACTGGAAGTCTGCTTGAACTATTTTCGATATTTGGCAATTCGATGTCGGACTGATAGATTGAGAAGAGTAAAGAGAAGGAAAAGAGTTAGAATCAGAGATGAAAATGTCTACAATGGCCTAATTTCGCTTATCCACCATCCACGACTCAGCAGATAAGGCGACCGCTTTTATACTGCGTAAAGACCGATACAGTATTTAATCATTATAATTCATCTCGTTTATGGGTATAGGTGGACTGTAAAAGAATACTAGGTCGCCCCTTTGTAGGGGAGATGGCTAATGTTCAATTTTCCTTTGCTTAGATTGTCTGCCAGCTGAAGCTGATGAAAACTATCTACCCAGATATCAGTGAACAACACAAACATAATCAAATCTTGCCATTAGTCTCCAAATCAATATATGTAATAGTGAATTCTCAGATAATTTATTAGGATGCACTAATGAAATGAGTTATGAAAAGACGTCATGGATTAAATTTGAAATACTCTGTTTTAGATGCTAGAATGCATGATTTTAGAGCATGTTTCACATACTCCAGTTTTAACAATTTCCCTGGTTAAACTAAGTATTTTTAAATTTAGGTGTGGACCCTGTATATATATATATATCCATTGCCTTGAATATTACATAGTATATTTATTATTATGAAGAAAATACATTACTAACAAAGTGGATAATGGCAATTTATTTCGAGACTACTAAATTTCATTTTACAATCATTCATTTATGTGCATCTTGGGCTTTCATTTGATTATGTGGGTGGCAACAAATATGACCCGGTTTTACTTCTAGTTATTGTTTAGGCTGATTAGTAATTTTGTATGCGTGTGTGCTTGGTTTCATGTAAAGGTCTTTCCCGCTATATTGCAACGTGATTTCTGGGATTTGTTCATTCTTGTATTGATGGGTTAAGAGTTAACTAACTGTTCGCATTGTTGGCTGTTACATGTATGAATGTTAATTTCCCGTGGGTAGTCTTTCATTTCACTTTGTCACTTAATTGTTTCTCTCCACTTGGCAACAACGCAAGTGCTGATTGTAGTGTTGAATGCCCATATTGTTTCGAAATTTTTGTCTCCGTATATGCAGCTGTATTTTCTCTTCGGTTTATGGCCAATCCTATCGAATTGTTGTTGAGTCTGGTCGAGGTGGTGTTTGGTCTTGTCTGGATGATAGTAAATTGTTGTTGGGTTTTGTGATTCATGGCCAGTTGATTAGAATATCAATTTGATGAAGCTTTTGAATATTTAGGCCAGATGTTTGTTGTTTTATATAAAGGGATTCATAAATATATAATAATTTCTCTGATTTTGCTTTATGTAGAATTGGGAAATTGGTCAAATTGACTGTGTACCCCGTTTCCAAAATATAATCGGAAATATCTGATTTTCATGGCAGTGCTAAAACTTTCTTAATCAATTTCTGTGGTAAATGTTACTGGATTCTGTTAATCAATTGTTTCTTCGTACGTCAAATATATGTGCTACTGCACACACAAGGATTTCGCTCTCCATTAATGCCACATGAGGATCAGCTGGCAATGAATTAGATCAAATAAAGCGAATACGTCTAGATACAAAATCGTCCAGGCGTTAACAACTATAACGGGTTATTTTCCAAGTCTCCGTAGCATAACACATAGTATGCTTGAGTTGGACACACTTTACTTGATATTTATTCAAATAACGACCGATTCGAAAGATGTTTTCATAATTTGTCAAAAACAGCTGTACCAAGACTAAAACGTTTCGAATTTTCGCAGAAGCTGGTCCACCTTGTATCATCACAGACACTCACAATTCAAAACCCTTGTGTGTATCAGTGCATAAATTTGGTCCACGAATCACAGTTCCAACCGAAACCTTGCTTGAGTTGATCTAGTTCGCTTCTTTTGTCCTTCTCAAATCCTCATAGTGACAATGTTAATGACCAATTTTGATGCAACTCAGAGCAAACTAATGCAAATATATTTGACAATAGTTCTTGTATCCATTAGTTGAGAATGGGCATCACAACGACATTCTTTCATTCGTTTGGGTGGCAACGAGCATGCAAAATTCAAAAGAAATCCATCGAATACGGCGGCTTACGATCTGAGAACGCATTCCTTCTACTAAGTCAAACGTAGGTGTTTTGGTGTTAATAACTTAAAAAAGTTCTAGAGGAAATTTAATCGCTTACTACATCTTATGCTAGGAATGAAAAATTAAATGTGCTCAATTCAGATTGTAAGCTCTGAGATGACATTTTACGTTTCTGATTTGGTCTGCACTGCCATTTCCGACTGGTTGACAATTAAAAAAGTTTAACTTAGCATTGACAATCATCGAAAGAATACCATTCACATTTCTTGCACGAAGGATTTTTCAATAATTAAATTAAACTTCAACATTTAACGTAATTTATTTTGTTCCATCATCATCATCATCATCAAGTACAGAAAGCCGTTATGAATTGCAAAGTATTTTTCCACTGTAGAGGAATATATTTCCTAAGACAAAATTAAAGTAAAAATTACTGGCAAATCTAAACCACCGTAATTGATTGAAACGAATATTATTAAAAAAGAAAATATTCGCGAAAATCAAGGTTGCGAACTTGATATAAACACCTGATCCATTAGGTTCTCACATTTAGTCATTATAAACTAAGAATTCTCTAGTTTAGCAAAGGCAATTCATCCAGTAGACCGATTTCGTCCTTATTGGAACTCATCATGTATTGGACAGAATTTGCTGCAGCAGGGTGGCTCAATGGTTAGAGCACCAGATTCCGAAGCAGGCGTGCCCAGGTTCGAGCTCTGTCCGCGGCAAATTCTGGCCAGTACATGATGAGTTCCTAATAAGGACGAAACCGGTCTACTGGATGAATTTCCTTTTCTACACTATACAATTCTTAGTTTATACTGACTAAATGTAAGAACTTAATGGGTCAGGTGTTTATATCAAGTTCGCAACCTTGATTATAGTAAATTTTATCACCGCCCACGCAACCAATTGTCGTCTAACTATAAGAAAATATTCGTTTAATCTTTAGAACATTCTTCGTTTAAATCTTTTGCAGAATATATACCTTTGAGTTGTGCTTCATTCGAGTTTTCTGTGACTGGCAGGCGTGACATTTTCCAGCAAGCTTCATTTGCCAATTTATTTCTCAGCTCGGGTTTACATATTTTGTAAATTAAGATATATAAGTCTTCAATAGCGAGTTTCCGTTTTCATTTGTATATATTGGGATCGTTCAGGAACAGGTAATTGTAAAATTCTGTTTTCCACGTTTAATCTATTTCCAGGTTATATATTCGGGTGCAGTGTTGCGTAAGAAGTACACAGTCCTTCGCCTATTACTTGATTAATTAATTATATATTTAAGTGTGAATGACATGGAGGCTAATCTTAAATTTGAGGACACTGATAATTCAATAAATTGAGTTTTAGGCATGAACTTGACAGATATGGAAGAGAAAGCTATCTTATCAGACTCCTATAGAAACATTAAGACTGTTTACGCCCCAGTTTATCTTAGCTGAAACGTGTTACACTTTTTTGACAAAAAATTCACCAATCCGTGTATTAAGACCAGAAGCTAATCTCCAGGCGCTCGCTAAAGTTATGTAGAATATAATCTATGAACTTATTTAACCGCTGTCTTTGTCTTAAGGATCCAATTAACATGGATTTACACGATACCGGCATAATCACACTAAACACCTATCGCATGAACAATCCACCGTCACGCCTGACGGCACTCTACCCTTTACCCTTTTCACTTCCTATAAATGCTGAAATCCAAAAGAGTCAAAACTAGGAACTCCTTTTTATAGTACTCATATTAGAAATAAAAAATATGGTAAAAGTATCAAATATACGGATGATACTTAAATAATTTACCAAGTTAGCCCAATAAGTAAAGCAAAATAATTGCAAAATATCCATTAAGACCTCCAGACCATCCACATCATACTCCAAAATCCATCACTTCAAATCATCAAACTTAGATACGCTTTCTTAAAATTTGGAAGGAAAGTACTACTCACGACGACACAATACACAGGAAAAATATTTTTTAAAAGCTAAGACATCTAGAGAGTGATTCATACAAATAAACTGACTACAAAACATATTACTAACAATACATTTAAAGTTTAAACAAGCTGTTATTGCGGAAAAAAGACAACTCAGCCCAAAATTAGTCTTTTAAATACATATAACACCTATTCTCGAATACACAGCCATTATTTGGAGCATAATCGTCATGCGTGTCAAGCTAGTCTACAAGTCGAAAATTCAAATGCAGTGGCTGGACATTCTTCACAGCTGAGAGATCACTGATGTTGAACCAAATTTATATTTACAGTGCTGATGTCAGCTATTATGCCAGCAGCTAGCTCAAAACTACAACAAAATGTCATTTTTTTAAGAGTTGTGATTAATAGCATAACTGTAAGCGACATTTGAGACTATTCAACAAGAGGCCAAATGTAAATATTATTTTCAGCAAATAAATCAGTAACTACCTAGTCAAACTGATATAATACGAATCAATACATTCACGGTTCATCCTACTAATGCATTGAAAAGCTATTCTATTAGTCTAAGTGTAAATCCGAAATACTTTGAACCAACGTATACATTTCTGTTCTAACCGTTGAAACATTTTTGGTGCGTTCATGTTGCTAGCACATAATACATAATAACAAAAACATGTTAGGATAGCACATAAACAAGCTTTTCAATTTTTAACGTATTGTGGAACTTGCGCGTAAAATGTTCTTCAAGAATATTATACATAAATAAATAATGCTCATCACATTCAGTGTTAAGCAATTTGATGGGCCGCCACAAAATGGATTTAGACTGACAGTTACTCAGAAGTTTTAGTAAACAACGATAATGCATAACAAGTCTCTATAACACTTTATTTCTAAAATCAATCTCAACATTTACAGAACTTATTATTAGATTTTACATATTCCACACCACGTTAATTTTTATCCTTATATATTGTTCCATTACCAGTCACATAGTGAATAATTAGAATTACAACCATAGTTGACCTACGTTAATGATTGAAAAGATATTTAGCTATGTTATATTTGGATGTTGATGCCAAATAATTAGTATTATTATTATTGATAGTCAGGCTGATAATAAACCAAAAAGTCAGACATGCAAATATTGGAAATAAAACCGGGTTCAATGTCTGAAATTTAGCAAATGAAATTGATTTAAGATTTTACATATCATATTTAACAATATTCAAAGTATGGCAATAATATCATTAAAAGTAACTAAAATTACCAACCGAATGTACTGCCATTTAGTAAATGTTTCACAATTTAAACAAATTAAGTAAAATAAAATGATATGGAGCAAAGCTTTAAGTATATATCAATTCCAGTGTAACCGCCACCTGCGATAAGGAGACGTGACTCCGCCTCTTATGTGACAATAATATGCAGTGACCAGGAGAAGTTACAGGGCTGTCGATAACTTTCGATATAAAAATTAATCACTTATTATTACGTAGCATTTGAAGTTCAAATTAGTTCCTTAAACAAAATTAGTTATAAAAATATTTTAATCTATTTTACAATTGTTGAATTTAGATTTTCGAAGACAACTGTTTTCTTTTTTGACTTCAACAAACCTTGTTTTTTAAGAGTTTGGCAATTTGAGATTAGCCCGCGCTTTGTACAGGTACTACTTTATCGGCACAGATTAATTCGCTGACATACTAGCAAATTAAAATTCAAATTTAAATACGCTAGACCAATGAGAACGGGCAAAATTACCATCGACCAATTGCGTGTGACTTAACATTTATAAAAGCACGATGCATGTGTAACGACACAAATCAATCACCGACATATTGCGTAAATTAAATTCAAATTTATTTACGTTGCACCAATGAGGAAAAAGCAAATTGCCGTTTAACCACGTCTAACCACGTTTAACCAATAGTATGCAAGTACACATATTGCATGCTATTTAAGCACAGTAATTTACCATGCAAGTCAGTTGTGGCATTTGCCTTCTACCTGCTTCACGCGTGTGCGTTCTGTCGGCTGTCAATACGTGTGCGCTCTGTCGGCTGTCAATACCCACGCTGGTGATTTGATAGTTTCACCAACAACTAACTACATCCGTGACTCATCTTGTTGCGGGATACCTGAGAGACGAGCCAATTAAGTGCAGAACCTGCAGGACGCCATCCACAACGTGATTACAGCTCAACCACGAGAGCGACAACTCAACCAGAGTCCACCCAAGGCTCTAGGACATCTTCAACCTCTGAAGACTTCAAGCGAAAGCATTACCAGGCCCTCTTTAGGGCCCCCATATCAGTAACTAATCTCTATTCAGAGCACCTTAACCGAGTTTGTAACGTCGTACGGGATTTACTTGAAGCCGGGGCGTTTAAAAAATTGGCGACCGCGCCAGGATATTGATTATTGTTCTGATTTTTTTGGTATAAATAAAATTGACTTCCTTTTTCATCTATTTGGGATAAAAATCGATTAAGATTTGCGTTTTATCTACCGTGATCGTGGCCATCTGTGAATTTTTTGGGTATATATATATATTCGCGGTTTGTGTTGGGGGATATAATAATAATAGATTGACATTTGTGTTTTCTTTACCCTGACCGTGGATTTCTGGGAAATTGTTGGGTATATATTCGTGGATTTGTTGAGATAATAATAACACATCGGCATCAAAGGCCAACGGGTCCTTTGTTCATCTTTTCTACGTACAAAACGGCACTGTATGTACTCAACAACTCAACTTCGGATTTTGGAAACAGTGACTTCTTTGTTCTGCTCTTATTCAACTGTGGAAGCTGTTTGTGGGTAAGCGTTTCGTTAAAGTATATTTATATATTTTCATATTGCTTTTAATTTATGCTTTTAAGATCCCGAGAACTTCTCGCCATCCACGACGCAGTGCGCCATTTTATCAGCATCATTGGCAGTAGCAGATTTGTTGTTTTCACAGATCATGCACCACTAGTTAGCGCACTTTGAAACGCAACTTCATCTATCGCCAAGTACCCTGCCAGAGTGGAAAGACAGCTTTTTCGTCTAAGCGAATAGCAATTTGACGTCTTTCACGTCAAGGGCAAACAGAACTTCATTGCAGATGCCCTGTCTAGGCCAGAAGTCTCTCTACAACCACCTTCGCCGTCACCATTCACTGTCAACTCCGTGGCACTCAGTGAACCTGCACTAACGCCAACTCTCCTGCGAACTGAACAACGCGGTGACATTCACATTCAAAGATCAATAGCCCGTCACCCAACCAAGTTCATATGCCGTCTGTGGGAAGGCTTACCAATTGGTTACTTCAGGGGTACGCAGCCCAACAAGCCAGTTCTGCCGACCAGCCTTCTAAGTTGCAACATTTTCGATCTACTTTTCGCCTAGCCATCGTCCACATCGACGTAGTTCATCTGCCAAAGGTTCAAGGTTTCAGCTACCTTTTAACTATGATCGATAGATTTACACGGTGGCCTGCGGCATTACCTCTTGGCACCATTTCTGCAGACGAAGTAACTAACGGTTTTATCTCTGCATGGATATCCAATTATGGTGTTCCCAATGAGGTCATCACGGACAGAGGCACTTGCTTCTCATCTGATCGTTTCAAAACCACCTTGCGGTACATGATATGCATCTTACGCCAGACGACTGCCTACCATCCTCAAGCTAATGGCATGATAGAGAGAATGCATAGGGAATTCAAAGCAGCTTTAGCATCCTCGTCCATTAATGGCAACTGGGTCGATGCACTACCTTTAGTTCTGCTTGCCATGCGTTCCCGTACTCGTGAATCCATTAAAACGTCTGCGTCACAACTCTTGTATGGCATGCCTAGTCAGCTCCCACGTCTACTACCGGCACAAGATGACCCACAAGACGAAGCTTCCCGCCTTCGACTTCATTTCGGTAACATGTCCGAACAGCAGCCGAGACACACGCCTCGTCCAGTCTTCGTTCACCCACAGCTCCACAGCTGCAAGAGAGTACTCGTTCGTAACAATAATGCTGTTGCACCACTACAACCCAAGTATCGCGGTCCTTACCCGATTTTACTAAAACAGCCAAAATACTTCATCATTATGCAAGGCGCTACACCGACATCAGTAAGCATAGACAGGTTAAAACCTTTTATCGAACCACCTGATCCTGAGAGCGTTCAACCTTCTACACACGTCTCAGGCTCCGTCTGCCCACAATCTCAACCTGCTTTGTATAACGCGTAATTAATTTTTTTAAACATTAACATTTAACTATAAAATTTTTTTTAACCTTACGTTAATTTTAGTATTTGTCTCACGTGGCATAACCAGCTGTTCTTAGCTAACAATTGTGTAGCATTTTTTAACAGTTCTTTGGTATTATGCCATCTCTGAGGCAATGTTCGTGTACATATTTTTATGCAATTACCTTTGATTTTAATGTATATATATTTTACATTATAATGTATTTCTCACACGACATTACACTGCCTATTTTGATATGACCAGCTACTTAGAGCTAACGCTTTCGTGTAGCAACACTAAGTAGTGATCAGCTTCATATCATGGTACAGGCCACTTTCAATGCATATCTCAACTTTATCTATTTCACAAAGACCACTCTACAAATGCCATGACCGCAACGTCGAGCACTTTAGCTCCTTTGGTCGTATACAAACACTGACAACGATCCAACCTGCTTAGATTTTTATCTTAAACCTGGCAAATTCAGAGGCGATTTACCTCGAAATCTTCACGCTGCGGCTCCAAAAACTTACACTGCTCTATTTTGCCTCACGTGGTATGACCGACCACTAGAGCTAACAATTTGTGTAACAATTCCTAGTGGTTACCTGGCATCATATCATTGTTGAAGCAACCAACAAGCATATTTAAGCCCAGCATTTATGGTTCATCATATTTTTGCTTAACTTGGTTCGAACTCTGTCATGCATTTCTTATCTAGCCTCGCAGAGAGGAATATTTTTTTTCTTTTTTTTCAGAGGAAAGTGTTGTAACGACACAAATCAATCGCCGACATATTGCGTAAATTAAATTGAAATTTATTTACGTTGCACCAATGAGAAAAAAGCAAATTGCCGTTTAACCACGTTTAACCACGTTTAACCAATAGTATGCAAATACACATATTGCATGCTATTTAAGCACGGTAATTTACCATGCAAGTCAGTTGTGGCATTTGCCTTCTACCTGCTTCACACGTGTGCGTTCTGTCGGCTGTCAATACATGTGCGCTCTGTCGGCTGTCAATACCTACGCTGGTGATTTGATAGTTTCACCAACAACTAACTACATCTGAGACTCATCTTAATGCGGGATACCGGAGAGACGAGCCAATTGAGTGCAGGACCTGCAGGACACCATACACAACGCGATTACAGCTCAACCACGGGAGCGACGACTCAACCAGAGTCCACCCAAGGCTCTAGGACATCTTCAACTCTGAAGACTTCAAGCGAACGTATTACCCGGCCCTCTTAAGAGCCCCCATATCAGTAACTAATCTCTATTCAGAGCACCTTAACCGAGTTTGTAACGTCGTACGGCATTTACTTGAAGCCGGGGGCGTTTACACATGCAATACGCACTTTGCTATTCTCGCTACATGTGATTGCTATCGCCTTCTCTACGTCGACTACTGTAATTGTCTTTATCACGCTATTTCATTTTGCAGCTAGACTTCAGTCACATCATTTTTCTAGTTGCTTTGCATCCAGTCATACGTAATCAAAAATCTATTGATCGGATTTCTTCGTGTGCCAGCTATCTCGGTGTTGTCGCAAATTTTCAAAAAGACAAGTCTGGACCTTTGAACTGAAATTAATATATTCTGCTTCGACAATTCTACTTATTCATGTGCACCTTCTCAAAGGATCACCAGCCAAAGAACAGGAGGACAGAGCAAGTGCCTAGAAAGACGTTTGGACACCCAAACCGTGCAAACATTCATAAACTATCACGGCAGTTGCCGGCGCATGATTTTATGGCCCTGTTAAAGATCACAACAGTAATTGCTCTCTCCGTTTCATTATTGGTCTTCTTAGTAATTTCGCACCGCTTTTCATTCCAGCAATTTGATCAATACGGTGTTTCAGTCAGCATGATTGCGCTGCTTGGCTGGAACGTCTTCTCTCTAATTGCAGATGTTATTAATCATTGTGTCGAAACCATCTATCTTCCCTCGGACTGGCTTTGCTCGACGATCTCTCCCATCCCCAAAAACGGCTCTTCCTCGATCTCATCATTTAAAGATCTCCGCCCCATTACTATCGTACCTTCTTTCACCAAAATCTTCGACAGGATCCTATACAACCTAATCTACCCTTTCATTAAGTCTCATGAAAACTTCTACCTCCTTGATGATCAACATGGATTCTTGAACGGCCGCTCATCTTCCACCAACTTAGTTAGTATTCTCGATCATTGCTACTCTTCTTTCTCTAAAGGGCTTCAGTGCACTCTCCTCTTCCTAGATATATCCAAGGCTTTTGATTCGCTGTCATTTTCAGCAATTGAATCTGCCTTAATGAGAAGCGGTATATGCGGCAATGTTCTCAATCTTATCAGCTATTATCTTCGGAATCGATATGCAAGAGTAAAAGTTGGCAGTAGTCTCTCGAGGCCAACCCATGTCCGATCCGGTGTTCCCCAGGGCTCTGTACTTGGTCCCATTCTCTTCAACCTTACACTCGCACACATACAGGTTGAAGACACTCTTTTCAAGCTGTTCAAATATGCGGATGATATGGTCATCGTATTCAGCAACCCCACAACTTCCAACCCTTCCTCATCCCTTATATCGGAGCTCCTATCCTCGCTCCACTTGCAGCTCAGCGGAATCGGACTCAAACTAAATCCCACCAAAACTCGCTTAATGAGACTCTCGTCTGATCCATTCTGCTCTATCCCGGCTGCCAACTACCCCTCGACATAGAAATAATAGATTCGGCCAAACATCTCGGCATTCAATTCTCAAAATCCCTAGACTTCTCCCCACACCTTACACACACTACTTCCAAACTCTTCAAATGGGCCCGTCTGATCTGTTTTAAGACTAACAATCCCACTCTCCAACTCACATTATTCAAGGTCTACGTTCTGCCCCTCATTTCCTACGCCAGCGAATTCTACTGTCCTCTCACCCACGCCTCCTCGTACACCATTGAACAGGTATCCTCCAGATTTCTTAAGCGAGTCTTCCCGAACTGCCAAAACTACAGAAAACGCCTACTTCTAGCTAACCTTCTTCCGCTTTGGTTCACACGTCACCTTCGAGTCATTTCTTTTATCCATAAGATCTCAACTTCCTTACCACTCTCCAACTTTGCCCACCGAAGTCACCACTACGCCACACGTTCTAGTAACTCTTCTATCCAAGCCAACCATACCCCCACCATATTTAAAAAAGTCTATCTCTTCTCCAAAGCCACCAATGTTTTCAACGCTCTTCCCACAGATATAAAGCTCCTATCCCAGCACGAATTCAAAAAGGCAGCACATCAGTACTTCTTCAACAAACTTCTCTGCGACACCACCGATTGGAAACGAAACTGGTTCCTTCTCAATCCATAACATTCACCTCTCCCCAGGCTATTCTCTTTAATCTCTCTAATCTTCCACTTTACCTCCTTGGTCTTCATCCTTTCTTCTTGACTCACTGATTCCTCTTTTCAACCCATTCATAACCCCATCTTATCCACGTAGTGGATACCTTACTAAGTTTTCTTCATCCAATTCTTTTCTTTCTTGTTTCAGCGGAGGACCGATAACCCAACAGGACATCGACCTTCCCTGGCCTCCCTTCAATCACAACCTCGTTCTATGGATACCTGCGACACGACAATGGACTCCATCGACCGATGTCTGCCCACGATCAGCCACCTTTATCATCTTTATTATATATATTTTCGAACTCACTTTTACCTAGAAGCTCTGACAATTCATGGACTTTCTCCAATTGATCTTGTCTAGTCAAATGGAATTTCGTTCCTACTTATTTTTTTTCACCAGATTGAACTATCATTGACGTTTTTATATCTTTTACCTACCAAAAACTCCCCAGTCATCAAATACTTTGCTAGTCACAATTCCACTCACCTCCACATATCCTACCCTTGATTTGTTTTTCAATGGTTGGGCCAGTTGGCCTTTGATGCCAAATAAATGTATTATTATTATTATTATTATTACTTTATTTTATGCTAACTTTCGAAGTGTTAGGAACAAAAACATTTTTCTGTGTAATTTTATAATAAGTAACGATTTTGATTTTATAATATTATCTGAAACTTGGCTTAACAAGAATATTGAAAACCATGAATTTGATATTCCTCACTATTCTTTATTCAGAAAAGACAGATCGCTGGATAAAAGAGGTGGAGGAGTACTCATTTATAGTAAATCTATATTAAATAGAATAGAATATAATAGAATATCTTTATTTGGATTCAAACCACACATGTTCCATCAAATAATAAAATTAGAAAATGTACAATATAAAAATATATCACATCACATATATATGTGCAATTAGTTGTACTGTACAATTTATCAGCATCAAGAAGTTCAGCTCTAAAGAATGATAGATTCTTCATCAAAATTAGAAAAAATTAAGGTATAATTCGAGTATAACAGTTTGTAAGAAAAAAAGTAACCATGACTAATAATTGATTGTATGCATTGTTGATTAACAAGGTGATATAATGCATAACATTTCAGTTTTTATAATACAATATTTGAAGATAGATTCTCGAGAAATTATGTTGCTGAAACACAATTAATCCTGTCTTTTATTTAACCATGAGAAAGTATTATCATAATCAAAATTAAAAATATCAGCAGGATTGAACACTTTTTCTAGTTCGGTAGATAAAAATTTAAAAGACATTTTAGTTGGAGGCGTTTCTCTAAGCCCCTTTGGCAATTGATTGTAAATTTTGTAAATTTTTGAAAAAGAGAGTAGCTTGCTCGCAACATTCCCACCATTGGTGGGTTGACTTGAATAGAATAGAAAAGAAAATCTTTATTTGGATTCAAACCTTACATGTTCCATCAAATAATAAAAATAGAAAATGTACAATATAAAAGCATATCACATCACATAAATATATGCAATTAATTGTACTGTACAATTTATCAGCATCAGAAAGTTCGGTTATAAAGAGAGCTAGATTCATAATCAAAAATAGAAAAATTTAATGTATTATTCGAGTGTAACATTATGCAAAAAAGGGAACCATGACTAATAATTGATTGTATGTATTATTGTTTAACATGATATGTAATGCATAACGTTTTAGTTTTAATAGTACAAAACTTGAAGATAAAATCTCGAGAAGTTATGTTGCTGAAAAACAATTAATCCTGTCTTTTATTTAACCACGAGAAAGTATTATTATAATCAAAATTAAAAAATATCAGCAGGATTGAACACTTTTTCTAGTTCGGTAGATAAAAATTTAAGAGACATATTAGATGGAGGCGCTTCTCTAAGCCCCTTTGGCAATTGATTGTAAATTTTGAAAATTTTTGAAAAAATGAATAGCTTGCTCGCAACATTCCCCACCAATGGTGGAGATATTGCAAAATGACCAGATCTAGTTCCAACTTCATGACTCTTTCTTATTGGATTCATATAGGCACCAGTCCACTGGTTCAAATGGAAAACTTTTATGCAATAGCACATCCTCCGAAACCATAAAGGATGCAGTGATACAAACTGTAATCTAGTGGCGTATATAGTGCAGGAGATAGGACTTATTTGTTTCACAACTTTTCTTTCTACAGCTTCTATCTTATTAGAAAAACCCTTTTTTAATGGATTCCAAGTAGCGGCAGCATATTCTAGTATCGGTCTAATCCAAATTTTATACATTTAAAATTTTTTTATATCATTCGATAAAATAAAGTTTCTGCACGTAATGGAAATCATGATGAATTAATTTTATTTATTGGTGAGAGAAACGCTTCCCAAGAATAGGTAGACAAGTTAATTTACTTAATTAAAAGTATAGTAGATGCTGAGATGCTTAAATGTTACTATATTGTGAAAAAATCTGATAGTTCGAAACCTGTTGTTCTAAAATTATTAAAGCGACTAGTAGTCACGCAATTAGAAGCGACCAAGAAAAACGTGAGCTTACTACTTTCCACAAGAATTTTATAAGTGACAAACTGTTCCTACAAAGTAAACTAGCAACAGAAAAATGACCAAATCAGTGATAAATTGTCAACACAAACAACGTCGGAGGTGACCAGTGGGCAAAGGTTAACCGACACGATAATGTCATAAAAAAGAAGTATCAATGAGGCATTTAGACGCTAGGTTATGAAATCAAATATGCGATCTGTAAAAAAAACAACCAGATTGATACTATAGATGTTGACGTGCATGCACATAGTTCTTGTAACAACTTAACATTGTTTTAGGCGAATATTAGAATTTATGAGAACAAAAGCTTTATGCTGTGTGATGTTTTATTGACCAATAATTTTGATTTGACAAATTTGGCTGAAAAATGACCTAATACGGACATTAGGGAACGAATTCACTATGCCTAGTTATTCAATATATCATAAAGGAAGGTTAGCAAACATAAGTGGTAATATTGATGTTTTCATTTTTGAAAATTTACAGTCCATGGCAAAATATTAGTGCTAACGCTCTAATTGATTTTTTATCGAAGCAAATTAACAATTGAATCTTAAAGGCATATTATAGACCACCGCAAGCAAGCTTAGACGAAGATATTCGCTTTACTTATGTTTCCCAATTGATTTTGGATTGCATGGATATTATTTTATCACAGGCGATTTTGAAAACGGATTTTAATGTAGAATAACCAATTTATTTTTTAGTCATGATCTAAGAAAATATATAAATGAACCTGCTAGAAATTTATAATATTTAGATCATGTTTATGTGGGAAAGATTTGATTCAGTTACGATGCTGTTAATTACTTTAGAGAATTTGACCATAAATAGATTATTCTTAAATGGAAAGGATTTTGTCCCACGGTTCAGAATATCACAGGTTTAACCGTTCAAATTAAGTGTCCAATGATTAATTTGGAGCTTTTCAGAAAGGTAAATGATGAATATAATTATATATGTTTCTGCAACATGAATAATAACGCTTTTATTTTTTCTCTTTCTATGTTACTACAAAATCAATTCAATGCCTGATTTTTCTTACAAAATTATACAAAGATGGATAGAATCCTATGTTAATATAGAAGTAAATGAGTTAATATTGTGAATGAAATTATGACTAGAAGAATATTTAAACATAGGAAAGGAAGGAATTGTGAAAGAGAATCGCTTAAATCAACTTCGTGATAGTTTGTTCTGATGAAAAAGAGATTCCATTTGACTAGGTAGGATCGACTAGAGTACAAATCGTAAAGGATCCGAAAATCAATGTGGAATTTGCTGGTGTCGGACAAACGAATTTGAGTCTGAGTTAGAAGGCGAGGAAGGACCAGCTGCAGAATTTGACCGACGGATTTCTTTGTCGTGGATTTTGAGTTTCTGTGGGGTAGTACTGACTAAGACAAATTCGACAATAGTGAAGCGTGTTGAGAGCCAGAATGTCGGTGTCGCGTGCAGGGTTCACTGGCTTCCGTTGAACGAGGTTATGACTGATGGAAGGCGAGGAGGAACCAGCGGCCAATTTGTACCGTCAGATGGTTCAGTAGACGTTTCGAGTTTCCGATCGTTTGCTGAAACAAATATATGAGATTTAGTAGAGTAAATTGAGGCAAAGTACTCAATATTTAGATGCGGAAGAATAAAATAAGAATAGAAATGGTATTGAGGAGTCCAGATTTGAAATTTATTATCAAAGGAGAATAGTTGAAATTGGAGGCTACTTAGAAGAGACTGCATTCTCAAAAACTAGCTAATAGCCTAGGGTACAAAGAATATTATTTGTTAAGAACGAACCAGTTGCGCTTACAATCAGGCGTCCCACATAGGAATTTGTTACTGAAGTGATTGTGAGCCGCTTTTTTAAATTCGTACTGTGGTAGGAGCTTTATTTCCGCGGAAAGAGCGTTTAATACACTTGTGGCTTTGAAAGAGAGATAGATTTTGTTAAATATAATGGGAGTGTAGTTGGATTGGATTGAAGAGTTGCTTTAGCATGTAGCCTAGTGGTGACAGTGATAGGTAGGTTGTGATCTTATAAACGAAAGAAATGACTCATCAGTGACGGGTAAATCATAACAGTAGAAGGTTAGTCAGGAGTAGGCTTTCTCGATAATTCTGGCTGCGAATGAAGACTTGCATTAGAAGTCATGAAGAAATCTGTTCAATGGCGTAAGAGGAGGCTAAAGTGAGATAGCAGTAACATTCGCTAGCATATGTTATGAGGGATAGGACGTAGGTCATGAACAATGCGAGTTGGAGAGTGGGGTTGATAATCTTAAAGGAGATCAAATGGGCCCACTTGAAGTATTTGGAAGTAGTATGTTTAAGATGTGTAGCAAAGTCTAGTGATTTTAAAAAATCGATTTCAAGGTGCTTGGCCGATTCTATTATTTCAATATCAATGGGATAATTTGCATCTGGGAGAGAACAGAACGTGTCAGATGTAAGTTTCTTCAAACGAGTCTTATCTGGGTTAAGTTTAAGTTTGTTTCTGCTAAGCTGCAAATGTAGCGAGTATAAAAGCTGAGTGATAAGAGGTGAGGAAGTGTTGGATGCTGTAGGGTTACTGAATACTATTACAATATCATCTGAATATTTGAAAAGTTTGAATAGGTTTTCCTCAACCTACACCTGTGCGAGTGTTAGGTTGAAAAGTATAGAACCAATTACGGAACCCTGGGGAACTCTAAATCGGGTAAGGGCTGACCTCGAGTGACTATTTACGACTTTTAAAGTTGTATAACGTTTTCTGAGATAGTACCTGATAAGATTGAGGACGTTGCCGCTAATACCATTGCTCAATAAGGCGGATTAAATTGCCGAATACTAAAATGAGTCAAAAGCCTTGGGTATATCTAGGAAGAAGAGAGCGCATTCATGACCTTCAGAAATAGAGGAGTAGAAGTGATTAAGGACACTGACTAAGTTGGTGGAAGAGGAGTGGCCATTCAGGATGTCATGTTGATAGTCGAGGAGACAGAAGTTATCTCGAGACTTAATGAAATGGTAGATTAAGATATATAAGAACTTTTTTATGATTTTAGTGAAAAAAAGGACAATAGTTATAGGGCGGAGACCTTTGAATGAGAAGATTGACGATGTACCATTTTTTGGGATAGGCGAGATCGTCAAATTAAAACGTTTTGGGGGAAAGATAGATATTTTAGAGGCCACGGTTGATAACATCAGCAACCAGAGAGAAGTGATTCTAGCAAAGAATTTTCGATCATGCTGTCAGAGACACCGTACTGATCAAATTGGCGTTTAGATTTTATGTCTTTGATTGCTTGAAAGACGGAGGCTGGCGAAATGTTGAACAAGCGTAGGTTCTCGGCGTTTCCGTTATCGAGCATCTCAGCAGGCAGAGTAGGAATGGAGAAGAAGACTAGGAGATAATTTAAATAGTCGTCGGCAAAGCTGAATTCGACAGACCGAGAGAAGTCTATGTATGAGGTTTTGGACTTTTGTAGCAATTGGTGTTTGATGACTGCGAACTTCTTTCTGGAGTATTTATTAGTATTATTATATCATTTATATTTGATTTATAATAAAATTTATTTATTACTGCTGGTTATGCGTCAAAGATCGGAAACCATTGTATTGGCTAAGCTTAGGTGCAACCCAAGTTTGAGACAATATCTTCTGAATGAATACATTAAACACAAGGAAAATTAAAACTGATAGTACAATAAGATAATGTAGATAGTGAATTTATTTTTGAATTTGAGGAATTATTTTGAAATTTAATTTGTAATACACAGAATGATAGCCATATAATTGAGCTTTCTGATCTTTTGCATAACGAGAAATTACATAGTTTATTGACGGTGACTCGTAAATAAAATTAATTTAAAAAAATAATCTTTAAAAACAATAGGACCATCTTGGTATATCGATTGATAACTTACTACAATTGCTTTTAATCCTATTTAATTAACACTGTTTTTTAACAAAATATTAAGAGATGGTAGAATACCTCTTATTATTCAATTATAGCCGATAAGCCATTACCTAATGTTGGGAGGTCAAATATTGCCAGTGATTATAGGCTATTCTCAACTAGCCCAACACTTTTTTAAGATTATTGCATGATTAAAACTATGTCAGCAGACATTGATTCATACTATCAGTGTTTTACAAAAAATAGTCCAGCAATTACATCAATTCTATCCATGTGGGAGTATTCTATATAGTTGTATGAGAACAATATGGATGCGCTAATAGTCTTTACTGATATCTCAAAAGTCTTTGGCTCTATGCCTTTTGATGATATTGTGAAAGCAATAAGCTTATTGAATATTTATTCGTAAATTTTTGGTTTACTTAGCTATTATTTATAAACAGATTATTAAAGTAACTAATATGCGAATCAGATTATTATATATTACAACTGGAGTTTCGCAAAGATACATTTTGGGACCAGTTTTATCTAAATCGTATTTGCGAGTTTGCGGTCTAAGGTCTTTAATGGTTGAATATTCAAGTTTGTTAATGACTTAAAAGTCATCTTTCTACTTGATAGTTCTTTTAAATTCTAATTATGCTTTCCTCTATTTCAGATTCAACGCATCCTAATCGGATGACGGAATAACAAATTCAGTCTCTTGCGCTTTCGTGATTTTATCAGTAGTTATGTTACTCAGAGGATGCGCGCATGTCGTTATCATATGAATTTCTGTATTTTACTGTAAATCAAACCCCTATTGTTTCTCAAGAATTCACTCTAATCGCTATTATCTTAATCAAAGATATCTTATGTTTTGATATCTAAGTGAGATACTGTTAAAAGTGTTATTTTTGTTATCCGTCTTGTACCTGCCCAATTGCTATTCTTCTGATAAACATTCGCCCGTAACTGTTTCACTCACTTTTACATAATCCTGCTTTTGATTTGTGCACTGATATTTTTAATTGTAAGGCCAGATGACCTTCGTCGCCAAATAAAAATGTGAAATTATTATTTATTATTTAAAATACTGCTTTCTTTAAGAATTACATAGCATTAGCTATGTATGATCTGAGAAAGTACTTAGTTACACTAGTGATTATGATTACTATTAAAAAACACAAGCATTAAAACTCGCTAATATGACTAAAATTATTTATGTTTTTTCAAGTTGCTTTTATAAATGATGATTTTGCAATTAAATTTCAGAAAGAAATAAATATTATATGAACAACCATTCCGTGTACAGCTTTCGCCAAGAGAAACATTGAAAGAGTTGTTGACTGTGTTAGTTAAAGTTGTGCTTTAATTAAGAGAAGCTATTCTCATATGGTATATGACTACAATGCATGTTATTTGAATTAGGCCGATCTTTGATTGCGTACGTGTTACTTGGAATACAGTTACATGTGGTTTGTCAAACAGGGTAAAATTTTAAAAAGAGTTGAAAATATGTTAGCCTTACTCTTGCAGCATGTATGTTAGTAGACTACAGTTACTCTCACTGCAAACGTTATTGTTTATGTGACTGTATAGCTGCATATATGTACTCCACTTGAATTAGTAGACAGGTATCGTTATGACACCAATAAGGAAAATTCATGAGCAAGATTTAGGTATGGACATTCGGTTATCATTCCACATATTTTTGGAGGAATTTGCTGAAATCATTATTTCTTTTTCAATATTTTACGAAATTTACAATCAATAGGCTAAAAGGCTTAAGGAAAGACAACCTACTAAGACGTTTATTAAAATTGTTATTTACTGGAATTGGTAAAACATGCGATCATGATGATCTACTGAGTTTTTATAATGACAGTACATTTTCATGGTTATTAAAAGAAGATGGATATCAATGGTTTGTTACCAATATTTTGGAGAGACTGTAATATTTTCTGTTATATTTTATTGAAAGCATTATACATTATATATGAATTTGAACTATATTTTTTACAAAGAAATTATTAATTACGGTTTCAATCAATTTATGCCTTATTTTCTATAATCAAGTTGCGATCTTGATATAAACACCTGAAACTTTTTTATTTAATAACTTATGTTAGTATAAATTATGCATTGTATATTGTTGAAAAAGCAATTCATCTAGTAGACCGTTTTTGTCCATATTGGGAACTCATCACGTACTGGCCAGAATTTTCCACGGACAGGGATCGAACCTAGGCACGTCTGCTTTGAAATCTGGTGCTCTGACAACTGAGTCACACTGCCGCATAATACGAACAGTTTGCAGTTATATACTAACTAAAGATTCTTGGTTAGACTTTCTATTACATGGAGCATATATAGCATAACTTAAGAACTAAAGCTCAAACTAATCACCCCAAATCTGTTATTATAGTGCAGGCACCACACTACTTGAGGAATTGGTATTGAAATGAAGATTTATATAATTAAATGTAAATCGTTTGCGCAAACGGCGATAACAATAACTTTAATCAAGATTTTGGTCTTGATATTATCATCTGACACTTCATTATGTTCGAACATTTGTCCGTATAAATTAAACATAGTCTAATTTTGAAAAGGCAATTCATAAAGTCGAGCGGTTACGTCCATTTTGGGAACTCATCACTCTCTTCTCTAAAGCCGCATGTGAATTCAACGCTCTTCCCGCGGAAATAAAGCTTCTATCCCATCACGAATATAGAAAGGCGGCTCACAATCACTTGTTTAACAAAATCGAAGGCGAGACATCTGAGCGTGAAGTCTCTTCTGGCTAGCCCCCCTTTCAACCATTTGTGTCCCAGTCTCAATTTCTAATAAGGACTCACTGATACCATTTCTATTCTCGTTTTCATTCTACCACATTCAAATATTGATTGATATGCCCAAATCTGCTCTAATAAATCTCTTCTTTTTGTTTCAGCAAACAATCGGAAACTCAAAAGACTACTGGACCATCTAACATTCATCGGACGCTGGTTCCTCCACACTTTCCATCAGCCGCAACTTCGCTTAACTGAAGTCAATGATCCCTGCACGCAACTCTGGCATACAGACTCTTCTATCTGGTTGATCCTCCCTAGTCCACTGAAATCTCCATTCCATTAGAACGATCTATTACGAAGTTGATGAAAGGACTTCTCTTTCTCAACTCCCTCCTCCCCTGTGGTTATATACTTTGCTAGTCCCAAATACATTCAAAATTACATATCCTACTTCTGATTTGTACCTCATCATGTCAATTATTGGGTCTGTTGGCCATTTTTGCCAAAAATTATTATTACTATTATTATTATTATTATTATTATTATTACTGGCCAGAATTTGCAGCGAAACGGACACGAGTCTGGGCACATCTGCTTCGAAATCCGGTGTTCAAACCACTGAGCCACCCCGGCGTATATTACAAACAATTTTCAGTTACATTCAAACTAATGTTTCTTGGTTAACGTTTCCTCTAGGTGGAGCCTATATGACAATTTAAGGCTTAAAGTTCCAACTAACCACACCAAACCCGTCATTTTAGTACAGATACCAATTTGCCTGTGGACGTGGCACTGAACTAAATAATTAAATAATTAAATGAACATTTGTCTATTAAATAAATTGCCTCTTCAATACTATACTTACTTACTTTACTGCGGCTGACTCCTTTTGTACATAAAAAAGGTCAGACGTTTATATCAATTACGCAAACAATATTTATTTACTTTCGTAAATGTTCAATCAATACCACGTCCCTAGGTAGCTTTGTATCTACTATAATGACAGATTTAGTGTGGTTAGTTTGAACATTATATCTCAAAGAATGCCATATAGGCCCCAAGTAAAGGGAAGGCTAACCAAGGAACATTATTTATTATATAACTAAAAAAGTGTGTTGTAAGTGCCAGGGTTGTGCAGTGGTTATAGCAACAGATTCCGAAGCAGACGTACTCTGGGTTCGAGCACTGTCCACGGCAAATTCTTGCCAGTACATGATTAGTTCCTAATATGGACGAAACCGGTCTACTAGATCAATTGCCTTTTCAACACCATACAAGTCATAATTTTTGCAAAAAATTGTACATAAAAAAGTGTCAGTTGTTTATATCTAAATTGCAACTTTGATTATAGTAACTAAATTATAAACTGGTTGAATCTTTAATTAATTCATAAGATATTGTACATAATTATATGAAATTAAATTTCTGCTGTATCTAGTATATCAATGAAAATTTAACGAAGATTCTATCATATATGTTTACTCGACGTAAAGATTTTCCTGATGCGTGCATTGATTTTGTGGTCTGAAGCCAAATAAATAATCCTTAATCGAATTCACATATCTTGTATTCTATTTGTAACTTAATCTGTCAAATTATTGGGCCGGCAGGCCTACATGAAAAACATATTTTTATTATTAACTTTACTCTATTAAAGTTTCATCAAAGTTTTTGTATCTTGTTTTTATTATAATAATTGTATCATGAGTTTATTTTGGGCGCACAGTAATAACACTGCAGTGTGTTCGTTTTGTATTCTAAAATGAATATCTCAATTAGTGCTACTTATTTATATATAATAGCTGATTATGACTTCAAGTCAAACTGTACTTATTTATTTGATGTGATGAATTTTATTTAGTATATATTTTCTTAAAATGTTATCTTTTTCGTAGAACATGTGTGGTTTGAATCCAAATAAATAATTTCTAATTCTAATTCTAATTTTAATTCTAAGACACCTAACAGTAACCCGTCAGACGGAGAGCTATCTCTCATCCCGATTGAGTAAAATATTAAAAATATATATTATTTTGACACGATGTATAAAGGTTATAAATGTGAGGACTCGGAGCACCTGATCGTGAGCATTTGGAAAGTTATATAAATGGAGAAAATTTAGAAGGATAAGAAATTCGGTTTTTATAGTTTTATTTATTATCCTAGTGTTCTTGCGAATATGAATCTAGAGTCTATGTGACTCACATTATGTAGCAATTTGGCGTCTGTAGAAGTTGCAGCAATCTCACAACCTACATACCAGGCAGCAATATGGATTAGGTTGAGGAAGGAAAATGTTCTTTCAAAATAAAAAAAATATTAGAGACATTATCGATATGTTTGTATCGACCCGGCTTTTCTATAAAAAATTAACAGGAACTTGTCCGATTTCCGAAGATTCAGCAATGAATCCTTTTATCTTTAAATAATTTTCTAAATTTTATTTTTGTGAACTTCATACCTTAATTAAACTTTTAATTTAGCAAACTTTTTATCACTCACCTTAGGATTTAATAATGGTGTACATGTTTTAATTTGCTACATTCTAACCACCAATTTTACTCCTAATTACGCCATTTCACACAAGAACAGTATGGGAAATAGTCTGGTACTGCAAAAGATACACTGATATTGAATTACTCTAGTTCAAATTAGATGGCTGTAAACGTGTATATAATTAAGTTTATATATACACACACTTACGTAAAGCGAAGTGACTTAATCTAATGAAACGTCATTAGCTACTTTGAGATTATCCAGTAATTATAATAGTGAATTGGTTTAAATTTAATTTGTCACTTGCTTCATTTGGTATGATGAGCTATGGACTGAAGAATGTACCCAGAGATTGGTAACGCTAAAGTTTCAATGAATAGAGCAACTGGGGATAATATTTTTTTTCTGAAACATTGATCGAGCAATAAGGATAGACCGATTATCGTAAAAATTCATATTTTTGTGTTCGAGATATTAATTTATGCTTAAATAAGGAATGCGGACCAAGAAGAAGACCAGAATGAATGATCGCCATATTATAAAAGGAGTATAGTGAAAAATATGAATTGTTGTGTTCGGAAAATTTTTGATGCGAAAATAATATTGAACTTAGATAAACTCAAAAGAATTGAGAGTGTGTGCGGGAGGTGCCCATCTTGTATGGAATTTAGTTAAATGTCTGTAAAACTGTCTTTAAGGCATATATTTATCTGAAATCTCAGATCATTCATAATTGCGATCTTGCCAGAGTCGCTGATAGTTAGCAACGGCTTTTACTTAGAATGTCCAAAATATAAGCCTTGTTGAAACAACTTCTGTCAGGTTATGCAAATCAGTTTGGCCTTTAATGTCTAGTTCATTAAGTCTTAAGATCTAGGTCGTTAATTCATCTGTACTTTTAGCAAGAGTTAATGCCACTTTTACCTGAAATTTAAACAACTACATCTGTTAGCGCCAGGAAAGCTTCGTAAATTAATACATTACTCGGTTTGACTGTGGTCATAGTCAGGTTAACTTAAGGAAGCATAAATTAAGAGCAAAATTTACGAACCAACCAGTTCTACTCGGCTGATCTTCAATTTGTAATCACCATCAAAATAAATAAAGGAACATCAATTTCGCTGACTGAATCGTTGTCTAAGAAGATCACTTGAAAATCTTTACAGCTAGATGGACATCTAGAATTATGAAAATTTACGCTCAGCAATCTTGTGACCAGATGTTACTATTCGCGATATCGGTCAAAGCTGTTATCACCATTGCACAATTGTTTGTAATTATTACACGCACTATTTATAGCAATGCCGCTAAACAGAGTTACCGCCCATATATATCCGAGTATAGTTATTCAGATGATTAGCTGACTGCGCGAAAAATTGTTAATTTGATTTAATATAATATATAGGCTTTATTGAAACGCCAAATATATTATTATTGTTTTATTTACGTTTTTATACATGTATATTTTTATTTGCGTTTTTATTGAACACATATAAACTATGTAGTTTCATGCTGATTTGTGCTTTATTTTACTCGTTACAAAAGTTAATTAGAACCTACTTTTTAAAATCTGTATTATAGGTATATTATTTGTGTATATTCATTCAAGCGATTACTCTAGTATTTATGAAATCGAGATTGACATAGAGAGAAGAAAAGTCACGTAGAAAGTGTAAATGTTTTGTATGTACTTTTGGCTTTCGTATAAATTTTTATTTTGTTATATTTTACACCAATTATTGAATAAATTTGTAAAGAATTATATGATGAGGTTGTATAATTCGACAGTGTTTTATAATTATTATCTTTCAACCCAATCAAAAAAACACTTACCGGCTCTTTTCTTCTCTATTAGGACTGAGACAATTGTTCTAGTCGAGATGGGTAGATAGAAATTGGCCTTCAGTATAGGCGATAGAATATGATAACAGGTCGTCTATAAGAAGATGGATCAGTTTTCGTTTATTCTTAATTGTTGGCCTTTACACAATAAAATTGTCCCAAATTTTATCCATGTTTTGATTTCTTAAATATGAGAAAAGATAGACTTTGTTAACAAATACTATTTATTCTTATTACACTTGAATTATGGAAATCAAACATAGAAACTAGTAAATCGCTTTCTCAAAATCAGTTTCAAAATAATTGACAACACTGTACACACCTTTACATAATTTAACTTTTAATCCCTACTTTAGCTTTTCCAATTGAATCAGAGGCAAAGGAAAAAAGTACATCAGTGCATGTCTATTTTGGCGTGAGTTTGGGACAACCATGGGTGTAAATATATTTAATGCATGCATGATTATCAATAAAATAACATTAAGTTTTGTTTGGAAACAACGACAATTCAACAAAACAAATGAAAAGGTTAGGATTAAAACCAAAAGTCAGATTGTGTAGGTATATAGTTAACAATTACTTGAATTTGTAAAACGTTGATATCGATGAGACTTATGCAGTGTGTATAAATAAGACATGTTTACAATTGATGGCTTAAAAGTGTATTGACAAAAGTAATAAACTGGTGACTTGTATTCCTTTAATAGTCTATACGAATTGAAATAAATTAATGTCGCGGTGATCTTTCTATGAATAAAGTAAATGACACATGCATGTTAAAATATCACCTAGAAAAATTGTGAGATAGAATATCTAAGAGTAATTATTCATTAAATTTTTAAAGAACGGAAAGTTTCCGTAAGATTATAAAACGCGGCTCCGCGTAACAACCCAACGAAGTTCCATTTTGACAAATATAGTTCTCTTTTAGGTCACATAGGCTAATTCTAGTTTTACACAATATTTCTCGTAACTGTGATTTTAGCAACAATCTCTGTTAGTTTCAAACAGTTTTAATTGAGATTTCTTGAACTGCAAATTTAATTGTAATTAATAGGATTTTGTTTAATAGATAGACAAACCCACGCGCAATATGCCGGTAACATGCAGTGGATTTATGTGACTTAATGATCAAAGGCAGGATTTATATATTTTGTGTGGTATAACCATTCTTACATAATCACTAACAATTCAACTAAGACTTTATGGATTTATATTTTGTGTATTTCTCAATCATTTATCCGAAACCCTACAGTTCAGTGGATTTATGTGATTTAACACTCAAAATCTAGCATACAATGGATTATTATGACAACACAAAACTTGGATTTATATTTTATGCTTATTGTGACCACTTTACACAATCTTTATCTTTGCTTTGCAACATTGTGTTCAATAAAAAAATGACATTTGCCTGAGCTTTCTCCCATCACCCTTCGGGAAAAGGCCAGGGATTAATCATGAACGCGGCTCGTAATAACAGCTACCAGGTATTAGGTAGGAGGGCATTACCTCACTAAATAGACAACTAGCCCGCAGAACCTCTTACATTAACTACAAAACCTCCTACAAGATAACTGTTGTTTTAGATAACAAAAATCGATGTAACTACAACGTCAAAGAATAACAAAATTACAATAAAAAATATATGGGATCTGTGGTACAAATAAGCTTTAATGGCCTTACAGTTATTTCACCGCCGATGAAATGCCTATTTTTAAGCAAAACTAGTTTCATGTGTTTAATAAGTAAGTTTTTAATAGATTATTGTTTTGAGATTATGTCAATATTTTTATTAGAGTATTTAAACAAGATAAATAAAGATTACAAAATTAAAATAAGGATTCCTACAATTCATTTATCAATAAATGTATTAGCGTTAGAGAAATCTTGTTCCAAAGATTCGACTGACACGAGTTTGAAATATGTGGAGTTTGATTTCGAATTTAGTATGTAATGTAATAGATATCTTTTAATCAATAATGTCCTATTGAGCTCTAATCTTATAGAAATTGTAAATTATCGTATTTGAACGTTTTATAGAAAAGAATATTATCAATTGCATTTAAACTATTTGAATGAAATATTATTACTTTAAAAAATGCATAAATCACTGCTGATTGTAACGAATCAAATTATATCATCGGCATCTTGTAAATAAATTCAAATAAAATGCGCAATTTTACTGACCGACACAGAACCTTTGAGAAAGAACGTAATTCATAAACAAATCACGTACGAGTTTCAATTATTTTAGCGGAGTGCAATTCCCGCATAATGTATTCTGATCTGCGCTTTACCTGCATCAGCTATTGTATTCTGCTGCGTTGATTATCTATGAATGCTATATTATTTGCGATTATATACCTACTGTTTCACAAGCACAATTTTACTTCAGTCTTGTCCATCATTTATTACTGCGCATTTAGGCAATTGGTACTGTTTAAATTATTAAAAGGATTACTTAGTCTGATGGGCTTCTTCGCGTTTCCGCAGATGATCAGAAAGATTCATAGAAATCTTCAATATATAAACTGAAAAATCTGCTTTATTCTAACCTATTGGTTTACGGGTATTTATCCAGAAGAACATTAACAAACAATCAGGACACATCAAGCAAGGCACGAGAAGGATCTCTGGATATCCACCTTTGCACTGGTATTAAGAATAACCACGGAATTAGCTGGTGTATGTTTTCGATGTCCACGTAAGTGCAACCATCATTATTTTTTACCTTGTGGACTTTGTAATTTTGCGCAACACTCTTGCTGGTGCGTTACAATTGGTGATCGCGTCAGGAAGACAAGGAAACTAGGTACTAAATCATCTCATTTTCCTTTTCCACAGGATGGAAAGATCTTCTTTTTAAAGAAATCCCTGGCAAATTTAACTAAAACTCTAGACGGTTTATTCGTAGCTAAATCTAAACTCAATCAAATAAAAGCTTGACCTTCTCAGATGTAAAACAATAGGTGGCGATCGACATCCCTCCGATAATTTTACAAGCATGACACAAAAAATGATGCCACAATCAAGAACACGTTTTACACTTTTCAGTTTTGTTTGTATAACTCTGCGAATCTCCGAAATGAGTGCCAATTTCATTTGATGGCTGAACTAAATCAGAACGTAGGCACGGCAGAATATTAGGCTCAGCAAACACATGGCACAGTTAATATAAGACCGTACTCTCTGCGAATCATCGCGATATGGGAAAGGAAACGCATAAAATTTTCCGATATTACTCTTCTTGCTTTTATGTGTACAAGTAAGACTAACATAGTAGATAGCGTATTCGTTAGCGTAATACTAAATTATCATTCTAACCACATATAGGATCCGGTTAAACAATAAATAAAATTACCATCTTCTATATTTTAAAATATGAGAGGAATTTATCGTAGGCATAGCTGCAGCAGTATGATTTTGCAAGGGTGACTCAAATGTTACATTATATTTAGGGTTACTGCTTGCAACAGCCACGGATGAGTTAAATCCCAACTACGATCGTCTGCGTTGATCTCTTAGTATTGGTTTACGATGTTCATTTTGTCATAAATAAATCGTCACTAAGGTTACGCACAAAATTCTTCGAATACATTTCCTGTTTAAATATCGGTAAAAGGTTGATTTAGCAAATCAAAAGTTCATTGACCTCTCCACCGGACTTGAGCCAAGATTACGGACACTAGATTTCGAACGTTTGGAATTACATGTCATACAGTATCTCTAGTTAGTCCTTCGACAGAGATATCAACATGTCTGAGAGCACACAAATCAATATTTGAGCTCAGCAAATCAGAACTACGTGTTACCAATATGATTCACCGCATCACCACAACAGGACAACCCATTGCAATTAAGAAGTTGCCATTACCTCCTGCCAAAATCGAAGCGGCAAAAGAAGTGTTTTCTCAACTATTGAATTAAAGAATCATCAGACAATCATAAAGTAATTTAGCATCCCCATTACATTTGGTCTCTAAAGCTAACTGATCCTACAGTTCCTGCGGGAAATATCGCATGCTGTACTCCGAGACTAAAGGTGATGCATACCCTAATCCGGCAATTAACAAGCTTTAAAAAAAACATGTTGCGCGACAGGGAATAGATTATTTACCTGATTTTCGGATTGCGTACCGAAATTTTTGAATCCACTGTCATCATGATTTCCCCATATATTTCGACCAATTTAACATACACTTTCCTAGCAATTTTAAAAAACAACGTTATGCTTAAGAGATCTAAAAACAAGTAAAAATGAGGCAGTTTAAACTAATATTTCCACTTGACATATTGATTGTCAACTTAGTGGGTGATGTGTTTGCCATTGAAAAAGACCTCCGTACCCGGAGGTCGAAATATATGGGGAAATCATGATGACAGTGGATTCAAACATTTCGGTACGCAATCCGAAAATAAGGTAAATTAACAAGCTGTTTGGATCAGTTTGTGTGCTTTCTCAATGACCTAGCGTCAATCAATGGAATTTCGTATTTTGATTAAATTTTTTTACAGGCTTTCGGCAATATAATGTGACAGGTTACATTAATTTTGCCTCTGAAAATAAAAGGAAAATAAAAGTTCGATTTCTGCTGACTAGACTTGATTAATACTGTAGAACAGATTTCGAATCCAGTTAAGAAACAGGTAAATTGTTAGCCAATAGCTTAACTAAATCTATCGTAATCGGTAAATACTAGGCTAGTACACGAAGGATAACTGCTTTATCATTGGTATTATGCCAAATAATCACTAATGTTTGCTACACAAAACGTTAGCCGTGGCGGTCTGTCACACCATGTGAAACGAGATGAAGCGATGCTGGTTATTTTCGAAATCCACAGTGTAAAATTACAGACTGGATTAAAGTTGCCGATTTCACATATATACTGATGTTTTCTGGGCAAAAATGACCACTTTTAATGATATAAGCGTGATAGGCATAAGGGATTAGTGTATGTTCGAAATTGTGGTCCATGATACACCTGAGTATGTGTGAAATACGTACCTAATGAAGTAGCTTTCTACATAATAATTGTATATATCATTGTATGAAACCGGTGCCTACTTACAGTTGTTACTCAAGACGTTAGATCTAAATGGAGGATCATTTAACATAAGGTAAATGTGGGCTAAAACGTGAGCCATACAGTGTAACTTGGCTGTTTATGAACAATATGACATGAAAATAACTTCTTAAAAGTAAATAGATGATGTTTATATGATCATTGCTCCAGGCATGGCAAAATAACGAAGAACTGTTCTTAGACGCTACTAAATTGTTAATTGTTAGCAGTTGGTGATACCAGGTAAGACAAGCGAGTATGATATATGAATAATGTAGATTCGATAAAGCTGACCACACTACATAAAATAGAGTGCAATTGATGCGCAAAACACAAATGTGTGATACACAGATATATGAGTATTTAATAGAAAGAAATTATACCTGTTACACATAATATAGTGTAAGTTATTTTTTGCTTTGTATTGTAGGCATGATGGGCCTAAAGCACATGTATTAGTTTATATGGCGCTAGAATTAGGCTGTTCGATAAAATGGTCTTGCCCATTTATGCTTTCCTAAGTAGGTACTGCACCTAGAATTATAATGAAAATTTTTGAATATCTAAGTAAAATCAGATAAGGACCGCGATGTTTTTGTTGAAATGGTGCCATAAAAACGTCAGTATCAAAAATTAATTTCTGGCAGCTGCGCAGATTTGGAAGAGCAAAGTCTGGAAGATGAGCATGTCTTGGCTGCTGGGTTGATAAATTACTGAAATAATTTCAAAAATGAGAAGCTCAAACTTCTTGGTCATCCTGTGTATGCAGTAAACTTGGAAGCTGATTTAGCAGGCTTACGCCCATCCCATTCAAGCTTTGTGATGCAGACGTTCGAAAAGATCTAAATATACGATAAAACGTGGCAAGGAATACTAAAGAGAACGCATTTAAAATTGCTTTTCTTGTACGAGTATGCTAAAATATCTCTGAATTCCCTTTGCTTTCTCTTTACCATACCATCGGTCTGAGGGTGTTAACTGGTTGTCTGGCGTAAAGTATATACTATGAATTTCGGAGTAGTTATGAAGCGACCGGAACAGAAGCATATTCTGCTATTTGTATTAACCACGTTAGTAACACTATTATATGCTATATATGCAGAGATAAAACCATTAGTGACTTCAATTACCGAATTGATGATGAAGAGTAACACCACATTCCATAGTATTAATCTATCGCTCATGATGTGATGACAGTTAAATCCTTGTGCCTGAATTAAATGAACTATGTCGGTTTGAAAATTGGCTAGGCGTGACATTTTTGGGAAATTTTCAAACTTAGAATTAGTGTGCCGTGTAATTTAACTCTTTTGGCGTGTAGCACACACAGAAACACATCGCTTAGCGTTTTGTCTATGTTGATGACTCCAGAAACAATTTTTTGTCAGTTTAACATTTTCATTACCTCTGGTGAGAGAACTAGACTGAGTGGAGTCAAATAACGTTTTCTGGAGGCTGATGGGCAACACTAGATTGTGAGGCTGTGTATATGTGAAATACACAATAGATAAACCACTAAATATTCTACATACCAATTTGGTAGATTGGCGAACATCTGATCTCGTATCTGAGCGTCATCGCGTTTTTCTGTTTGTAGGAGGGATGGTGACAAATTGGGCTTTCTGAGAGAGAAATGTTTGCTCATGTAGGTAGAAGACGGTTATAGCTAGACATCTGGCCTTGAAATCGTACATTTTGTTAATCAGTGACGTAGAAAATATGGAATTATCATTCGCTATGACGTGAAAGCTATCTGTCTTATTACTTGATCAATGTTTGAGTGTTCTTCGAACAATTAAAACCTTTGGTGGGCGAAATTTGAACATAAGTATTTCATATGAAGTAAGATTGATCGATACGCCTTTTGGAATCTCGTCACAAAAACTTTTGTATCAAACTCGGTGCACAGACAATGAGGTGATTTCAACACAGTTGTCATTTAAATGATTTGCATGATCAATAAACTGACTTTGATAGATGGTAGCAATTAAAGAGTTTTTAGGCAGTATTGTATTGCAGATTGTAAACAGGATTTTTGTAGTGCACTCCATTGACGCAGAATTTGGAAGATGCCCGAAGAATCCTTTCAGAGGTATAACTCCGCGTTGTACATGATCAGATGTTCTATATTTAATGCTGAGTTGTCTGATGAGACCAGGGAAAAAACGAACAGTTTCCTAGTAGATTTCTCTATTGATATGGATACTGCAGACAAACTCGATCTTGAATAAACTTTTGTCGTTTTTGCCAGTGAATTTAAATATTTGCAGGTCCATCGGTTTGGGTAATAATATTAGACAACTGAAAAACCAAAGAGAGTTTAATTTCTCTATGACAATAATTAATGCTGGGCTAATTTAAATACCTGTTTTACCATCCTCAAAGGTCAATATCAAGCAAAGTAAGCATAAATTCATTCATTGTTATGTGGCTATTTTATAGCCAAGGAATAGTTTAACCAATATTAAATATATCTTTATTACTCGTTCTTTAGATAAAGCTCTAATTTTTTAATGCAATATTTATTGTTTTATATATTGCGATATTATTATAATTCAAATGAAAAAAGTCGATACAGTGAAGACAAATCTTCAAAACCTTAATCAGTTTTGCGGTGCTTAAAGACATCCTAACTCCCATCAAAAGAGCCCTATAAATTTTTATTTAAATTCTATTTGAAAGCATTTAAATTTCGGTAATTTTCTTTAAAGTGAACTGATGACTTTTAGGCACCATTATAAAATCTAATTCTCTTTCAGACTCTAATTCGTCATCTAGTTTTTGTATTTAAATAATACAAATTTTATTTATTACCTGCAGTAATAAGTTATGTTAAAATAGTACATAAAGTTTATATAATTGGTCATTAGCAAGGAAAACATGATATGTCACTAATAAAATTATGTTTTAATGTATTGATTAAAGAATATGCAGCAATATAGACGATCTGTTATTATAAATAAACGAACAAGAACTCATACCATGCCTACGTTATACTGAAAAATATATTTAATTTTATTGGTGATTATAACAAGAATGCAACCTTGTCCAAATAAATGCAAAATGGTCTGTAAAAAAATATGTATATTAAATGACATTTTGTAGCAAAACTTGAATTTTAAAGTGATATTACGATTAACTTAGGAGACATAGTGCACATACAAAGATCAATGTGTTACAACATCCGAAGCCTATTTACAAAACGTTTATTTGCAGATGAGTAAATTTCATTAAGGCAGAATTTTGATTTTAACACACGATTAGACAGTGAACAGCGATTGTTAACATTGAAACATGAAACCTATGTTCAGTTGTCGTCCTAAAGTTGAGTGTCGATAGTTTGCTCGCAGGTAAATAGAATATCAATTCATAAGCTGAATGCCAATAACTTAACTACAGTATTATTGAAATAACTTTTGTGAGTATAAATTAAGTATTGCATAGTGTGGAAATGACAATTCATCCAGTAGAACAGTTTCGTCCTTATTGGGAACTCCACATGTACTGTCCAGAATTTGCCGCGGACAGGGCTCGAACCTGGGCACGTCTGTTTCGGAATCTGGTGCTCTAGCCACTGAGCCACCCTGCCGTACACTACACACAATTTTCAGTTATATACTAACTAATGTTTCTTGGTTAGCCTTTCCTTTAGGTAGAGCTTATATAGCATCGCTTTAGCCTCAACTAACCATCCCCAATCTGTCATTATTGAACAGATACCACATTACATGGGGATGTGGTATTGAAATGAACATTTATATAATTAAACGAACATTGGTTGCGCGGACGGTGATAACAATTACTTTTAATCAAGGTTGCGATCATGATATAAACACATGACACATTATTGACATAAATTTATTAGTATGAACTAAGAAATGTCTAGTGTGGAAATGACAATTCATCCAGTAGATTTGTTTCGTTATTATTGGGAACTCAACACGTACTGTACAGAATTTGTCGTGGTCAAGAAACGAACCTGGGCACGTCTGCTTCGGAATCTGGTGCTCTTAGCACTGAGCCACCCTGCCGCACACTAAATACAATTTTCAGTTATAAAATAGCTAATAGTTCTTGGTTAGCCTTTCCTTTATGTAGCGCTTGTATTGCATCCATTTATCCCTAATCTTCCAACTTAATATCCCCAATCTGTTTTTATTGAACAGATACCACGTTACGTGGGGAAGTTGTATTGAAATGTATATTTATATTAGTAAACGAACATTAGTTGCGCGGACGGTGATAACAATTAAATTTAATCAATTTCGCGATCTTTGATATAGACACATGACCCATTATTGTCATAAATTTGTCAGTATAAACTAAGCAATACAATAAAACTTCCCCATGTAACGAGGTATCTGTTCTATTGTAACTCACGGCTCCGCGTTACAACCCAAAGATTTTCAATTTTGACAAATATAGTGCTATTTACGGTCAAATATTCTAACTCTGTCTTTAGACAATATTTCTCTTAACTGTGATTTTAGAAACAATCTCTGTTAGTTTCAAGCAGTTTTAATTGAGATTTCTTGAACTGCAATTTTAATTGTAATTAATAGGGTTTTGTTTAATAAATATACACACTCGCGCGCAATACGCAGGGAACATGCGGTGGATTATAGTGCATATGTGGTTCGATAGGTTTTCTTTGCATTCAGATATGATTTCACGCATCAGGACATCAGATGTTCCTCAATCACATTCACAAATTCTATAGTTCAATGGATTATTATAATTAAATAAGTTAAAACCATAGCAAACAGTGGATTAATTATTTGTGAAGTTTTTTCATTGAAGTTTTTACACGATTTTATTCTATCCATCATCAGTGACAATATTTACCAGTGACTTTATTTATATCATCATATATTTTCAATCGGTTACATGTATTCATCACAATTCAGACGTTTGTGAATTGATTATTACTTGTGTTGACAGTATATCGTTTTGCTGCCGTCTAGAGCACGGACTGTTTTGTTTAACTGTGAATTGATAATTACTTGTGTATAAGACATTCAATTTTGTTGACAATATTTCGTTTTGTTGCCGTCTAGAGCACGGTCAATTTGGACTAACTATGAATTTTCCATGCAACATTGTGTACAATACATATGTGATCATTCGACTTAGCCTTCTCACATCACCCATCGGGAAAAGGCCGGGGACTGATCATAAGCACGGATCTCATCAGCAGCTACCAGTTCTATGTAGGAAGGGTAAGACATCACGAACTAGATAGCTACCCCGCTAAATACCCATAAACTATTGTCACAGATTGGCGATGGTTGGTTGGAAGGATAGGGCTAAAGCAATGCAATATAAACTATACCAAAAGGAAAGGCTAACCAAGAAACATTAGTTAGTATCTAACTAAAATTGTGTGTAGTGTGCGGCAGGGTGGCTCAATGGGTAGAACACCCGATTTCGAAGCAGACGTGCACAGGTTTGGGCCCTGTCCGCAGCAAATTCTGGCCAGTACGTGATGAGTTTTTATTAAGGACGAAACTGGTTTACAGGATGAGTTGCCTTTTCTACATTATACAATTCTTAGTTTATGCAGACAAATGCATGCACTTAATAGGTCAGGTGTTTAAATCAAGGTCGCAACCGACCGTGCCACCAATATTCGTTTAATTATATAAATTACAGTTAAATACTGTTTGTTGCGAAGAACTAATATATGTGCAAGTATGTATTTAGGTTTTGCGAACCTAGTAACAAATTAGTTCAGTTGTGACCAGAAGGATAAACCAAAGGCAGCATGAACGGAAAGTATAATCTCATGCACATTCGTTTCGTGCTTACTGGCGACTCATCAGTAGGAGCCGGTATTACGCCCTTTAACCACTATATATTCGGTAGAAGAATGTGGAATAATAGGACAGTACAATCTCCTAGACGAATGTGTAAACCTGTAATAGTGAAGCTAACTTAACATAATCTGAAGTCAACGACAATACGACTTCAATGCTAACTCACACTATATAATATATATACCGAGTCTGTAAAGGATACTAACACTATGGCCATTGTGTTAGTAACTGATACCTTTTTTGAAATCGATGAGTACCGGATACTAACACTATGGTTTCCGAGTCATCGGTACATGATACCAACCTGATGGATATAAATTTATGCTAAAGTTCACCCCAAATTGAGAATTACAACAATTTCCGAACACCTGTTACTCCAGTTATACCATACACTCTGTAGCCTTCATCGATATCAGTTATCATTTCGCGGTAAACATGACATCATTCAATTCAATATATTACAGTTAAATACTGTTTGTTGCGAAGAACTAATATATGTGCAAGTATGTATTAGGTTTTGCGAACCTAGTAACAAATTAGTTCAGTTGTGACCAGAGGATAAACCAAAGGCAGCATAGACGGAAAGTATAATCTCATGCACATTCGTTTCGTGCTTACTGGCGACTCATCGGTAGGAGCCGGTATTACGCCCTTTAACCACTATATATTCGGTAGAAGAATGTGGAATAATAGGACGGTACAATCTCCTAGACGAATGTGTAAACCTGCAATAGTGAAGCTAACACAATCTGAAGTCAACGACAATACGTACTAACTCACTATATAATATATATACCGAGTCTGTAAAGGGATACTAACACTATGGCCATTGTGTTAGTAACTGATACACCTTTTTTTGAAATCGATGAGTACCGGATACTAACGCACTATGCCGAGTCGGTACATGATACCAACCTGATGGATATAAATTTATGCTAATGTTCACCCTAATACATACTTGCACATATATTAGTTCTTCGCAACAAACAGTATTTAACTGTAATATATTGAATTGAATGATGTCATGCTTACCTCGAAATGTGATAACTGATATCGATGAAGGCCAGAGTGTATGGTATAACTGGAGTAACAGGTGTTCGGAAATTGTTGTAATTCTCAATTTGGGTGAACTTTAGCATAAATTTATATCGATCAGGTTGGTATCATGTACCGACTCGGAAACCATAGTGTTAGTATCCGGTACTCATCGATTTAAAAAAAGGTATCAGTTACTAACACAATGGCCATAGTGTTAGTATCCTTTACAGACTCGGTATATATATTATATAGTGTGAGTTAGCATTGAAGTCGTATTGTCGTTGACTTCAGATTATGTTAGCTTCACTATTACAGGTTTACACATTCGTCTAGGAGATTGTACTGTCCTATTATTCCACATTCTTCTACCGAATATATAGTGGTTAAAGGGCGCAATACCGGCTCCTACTGATGAGTCGCCAGTAAGCACGAAACGAATGTGCATGAGATTATACTTTCCGTTCATGCTGCCTTTGGTTTATCCTTCAGGTCATAACTTGACTAATTATATAAATGTTCATTTCAATATCACTTCCTCATTTAACGTTGTATCTGTTCTATTATAACAGATTTGGGATGGTTAGTTGGAAGTTTGGTGCCTAAGGGATGCATTATAAGCTCTACCTAAAGGAAAGGCTAACCAAGAAATATTAGTTAGTATATAACTGAAAATTGTGTGTAGTGTGCGGTAGGGTGACTCAGTGGTTAGAGCACCAGATTTCGAAGCAGACGTGCCCAGGTTCGAGCTCTGACCGCAGCAAATTCGGGATAATAATTTAAGAGTTTCCAATAAGGGCGACGCCGGTCTACCGGATGAATTGCCTTTTCCAAACTATGCAATGCTTAATTTATGCTGATAAATGTATGTTTATAATGGGTCAAGTGTTTATATCAAGATCGCAACCTTGATGAAATGTAATTGTTTTCACCGCCCGCTCAACCAATGTTTGTTTAGTTAAGTTATTTTTTATTCGGAATCTCATTAAAATTATAAATTTTTAACAATTTCAGAGAAAGATAGTTTAAATGACGACTTTTTTTTAAATTTTAATTTAAGTCTGTTTAGTATTGTAGCTAGATAGCTTTGACTGCCCGGCTAAATCAATATTCTGTAGTTCAGAAACTTGGCTGAAAATTTTGTCCGTGTTATTTAGAATGTCTACTATTTAAATATTTGTCCTGACAGGCTTTCGATTATTTGCAGATAATTGTGCGTTTATTGATCAAATCTTATACAAACTAGGAAGCAGCACTTATGCTTTATTTAGATAACCATACAAAAAGGTTTCTATACAAACTAATTACTTTTTTCCAATTTGAAATTTGGACTATATGTATATATATTGTGCACATTTATGTAAGTGATTCTTCGATTAATATGACACGTATAATATAATATATACAATAAAAAGTTGAACAGAAACTATTTATATTCTTTTTATATGAGAACTTTCTTCTTACATGATAAAATTTTATTGGTATTTATTATAAACCGTTATTTGAAATAATTCATAAAGATATATATAATGAGGCTATATAAACCGACAAGCTTTAAAAATTTTTAGTCTTCAAATTCTGTTTCTACAAGATTTTGCTGGTCTTTTTCTTTCCATATAACTGGGGCATGGATTCTAGTCGGCTAGGTTTGATGGGAATGGAACTGCATTAGGATGATAGAGCAACTTGTGATGTTTCAATTGACGTTAACCAATGAATTTTGGTTAGCTACTATTTATGTCATGTTGACGATCGCTCTGTAAACATCAATCCTATTATATACATACATTTGTCAGTATAAAATATGCACTGTATGTTAAAGAAAAGGACATTCGTCCAATTGACCCGTTTTGTTCTTAATGTCACCTTTTCACGTTTTTACAGAATTTGCCGCGGACATGAACATTTCAAAATAAAGACGAAACTGGTCTACCAGATAAAATATTTTCTGCATTGTGCAAGGCTTAATTTATATTGAAAAATTTATGTACATAATGGATGTAGTATTTATACCAAGATCGTAATATTGATTTTATTACCGACCACGCAATTTATTTTCGTTTGATTAGCTATTCCTTATAAATCTTATATAGTTTTAGTACGTTAAGTAGTTCACCAGAAGTTTTCTCAACAGTGGAGGATTTATAGCTTATGCTATTCAGAATGTTCTCGTGCTATAATGATTTTATCAGAAGAATAAAAAACTAGACTATTGGTTCCGGTGGAATATTTTTATACAGCCGAAACACTTCTAAACGATAATGACTACGAAAATACAAAACTGTAGTTCATAAGCATATATGATATATGTTATATAACTAATACATTTTAGAAGCAATATATTAAATCGAATTTCAATTTTAGATTCTATTTCAAGATCATTCTATTACAAATAATACACAATAAGCTGTATATTTTTTGATAATAAATTTCCTTTTTTAGCGCTCATCATTGTTGCTGCATCAGCTACTCATACTATAGCCTTCAGCAGAAACTACATACTAAAAATCGGGTTTAAATGATTGACTTCTTGTTAAAGTTTGATCACTAAAACTAATAAGTTCTTCATGAAATAAATATATTAAAATCCATCCAATGGTCGATTTTATTCCTTTTGGTTAAAAAGGTAATCTTAAAACCAAGTTTTATTAGGTGTCTATTAAGATCGATAGTGTATCATTTTATATTACTCTTAGACAAATCAATATTCTTTGGATGAACTAGAAAAATTTTTTTTCCAGATAGTCAGCAAATTTGTATATCTGACCTATTTGGACTACGTTCTGCAATTAGTGAAATACGATTTTTAATAATATTGTTTTTAAAATAGAAACTTGTAAAACTGTAAATGTAACTAATAGCAATCTAGATTGTGCTTTACTTTCTTGAATAATCGTGCTGCGATAATATAAACGCTGAGTAGCTTAAAATATCGTATTAACAATTTAGGAAACAAATCGTTTTCCTAAAAGCTTTAAAAAATACAGAAAAACGCTTTCGAGATATCAGGAACGACTACTAGTGCACCCTTAAATTTCTCATCCAGAGCTAAGATATTCTATCACACGTATAGGATACTCGTATAGGTCGAGCTTTCTTTCATAAATTAAAGCTAACTTTTATTAAAGTCCAGTGGTTAAATAAATTCCTTTTGTATCTGGTAGTAATAGCTGGGATATCATCAAGAATTACGGGATCGTTTTGATTAATATATAATCATTTGAAGATTTGTTCAGCTAGCTTTAGGCATCGGCAGTGCCATAATTGCTAAAATATTAGTTTGTAAAATATTATCCATAAAATTTGTTTAAAAGTTTGTAGTGCATTGAAAATTTTGTAAGCGAATAAAGTAAATATTACTTTGATATTCCTATTTGATATTTTTACTATTTAGATTTAACTTGAATAATAAAATTTACTAAAATTTCACAGTCACAATACTTTTCTGTTCCTGGTTATATGAATTAGCAGAAAATGCAGCTATACGGCTCAAATACTCATCATTACGCATTGACTTAGCAAAAATCCACTATCTCACCTAAACATTTACTATCCACTTTGTTTATTGCTAGAATAAGTAAATAATTATCTTCGTATTTGCAATAATATTTTATGAATTTGTAGCACAAAATATGATTATTGTTAAGTTTAGTCCATATAATCATTTCTGATCTTCTACGATTTTCCAGTAATAAAATTTTGATTAAATTATCTATTGAATTTAATCTCAGATTTTAATTTTGTCAGCTACACTGCATTTCACGATAATAATTCTTTTAATTTTTTATTTACATATTTTCTATTCGACGTTTTTTTACTATATAGACAAAAGTATAAATTTTAAATATATTGTAGGAGGTTTTGTAGCAATTGTAATAGGTAGCTGTCTATTTAGTAATATTATCCCATTCCTACATATCCATGGTGGCTATTGTTACTACCCATACTCATGATTAGTCCCTAACCTTTTCCAAAAGAGTTAAGTGATAAAACTAGCCGGATCATCAGACGTTTATTGAATGTAATGTTGCAATTCATGAATCAATTCACTGTTAAACCAAATAGATCATGCTCTAGACGACAACAAAATAATATATTGTCAACACAATTAAATGACTTATATAAGAGTAATCACAATAAACACAATCGGTTGAATCGTGATGATATCATGCAAATGATTGAAAATTAAGTGGATATAAATCCAGACTGATTAGAATTTTAGTTTAAAGTCACAGATAATTGATGAAAAGAAACTCAATAATAAATCCGAAAAGTGTTTGGAATACGGTTAATAGTCACTGACAAGTGATGAAAGAAACACAATAATAAATCCGAAAAGTGTTTGGAATATAGTTTATTGTCACTGATAACTGATAGAAAGAAATCGTGTAAAAGAAGTCATAATAAGCATCGCAAATAATTAGTCCTCTGTTTGCTAGGTTTTGAGTGTTAAATCAAATAAATCCATTGAACTTTAGAGTTTCGGATAAAGGATTAAGAAACACCTGAAGTCTGGATCAGTAGAATTACAACTGAACTGTTAGTAGTTGTGTAAAAAATGGTTAAGGGAGTAAACAAAGTAAATCCAGTGTTTGTGCATTGAGACATAAATCCATTGTATGTTACCTGCGTATTGCGCGCGGGTGTGTATTATTATTAAACAAAACCCTATTGTAAACGCCCCGGCTTCAAGTAAATGCCGTACGACGTTACAAACTCGGTTAAGGTGCTCTGAATAGAGATTTGTTACTGATAGGGGGGCCCTTAAGAGAGCCTGGTAATGCGTTCTCCTGAATTGTTCAGTGTGAAGATGTTCTAGAGCCTTGGGTGGACTCTGGTTGAGTTGTCGCTTCCGTGGTTGGCTGTAATCACAATGTGGATAACGTCGTGCAGGTTCTGCAATTAATTGGCTCGTCTCTCTGGTTATACCGCAAAAAGTTGAGTCACGGATGTAGTTAGTTGTTGGTGAAACTATCAAATCACCAGCGTAGGTATTGACAGCCGACAGAACGCACACATGCCATGCCTACTTGCACACTATTGGTTAAAACGGCAAGTTTCGCTTTTTTCTCATTGGTGCAACGTAAATAAAATTGAATTTAATTTACGAAATATGTCGACCATTAATTTTTGTCGTTACACTATTAATAATAATTAAATTTGCAGTTCAAGTAATCTCAATTAAAATTGCTTGAAACTAACAGAGATTGTTGCTAAAATCACAAGTAAGAGAAATATTGTGTAAAAACCAGAGCTAGACGATTTGACCTTAAAGAGAACTATATTTGTCAAAATTGAACATCTTTGGGTTGTAACGTGGTGCCACGTGTTACAATATGATGAATAAATTAGACACAGAAGCAAGAAAGATTAATGCCCGTTTTATTTAAGCAATCATAATCAATGCGACAGCTTACGTTTCCGTGAAGCTCCCATTAAATATGGGAATAGCTAACATGTGCGTTCGCAACCATGAGTTTCCAATCATGGATTTACGGATCTTTCACTCTATGGATTAATCTTTGTTTGGTCTAGCTCTTTAAATTAATAATAAACTGCAAAAATGTACGAAAAACCGGTCCACCAGTTGGTTCTTTTATGGCACGTCATAACATCGTTAGCTAATAAATTACTTATTTCACATGTAGCAAGCCTATTAAAATCACCAACAACCTCTTGTACACATGCTAATCAATAAGGCATTGAAAGGTATTTACAAAATGAACAAATCATCGTGTAAATTTCTACTGAAACAAAATCCATAACATTATTATTTCTATTTTTATGCAACAGTTTGACATAAATCACAGATTTAATTTAAAAAAGGACACTTGTATCACGATTATTCTATGGGCGGTGTTTAGGAAAATGAGTCTCCCGGTATTGAGAATACGTTATTTTTAATTCATTAATGAGCCATGTTTTTACTAAAATAATAAAATATGAATTATTGTTAATAATAAATTTTTTTAATTTTTAATATATCTAAAGTTTGCGACAAACAAAAATAATTACCTCAACACTTTTCAAAATGAGCGGCTAGCCCTAGTGGTTCAACTGTTTTAACTTCTTTAATTAGCTATTTTTAATTTTTACACCTTATATTTTGCTCTGCAGCTTTTGACGACACTCAATAGCGATTATTATAATGAAGATTGCGTTCTTAATATAAACACCTGACCCATTAATTACTTACATATGTCAGTATAAACTAAGAATTGAATAGTGTAGGAAAGGCAATTCATCCAGTAGACCGGTTTCGTCCTTATTGGGAACTCATCAAGTACTGGCCAGAATTTGCCGCGGACAGGACTCGAACATGGGCACGTCTGCTTCGGAATCTGGTGCTCTAACCACTGAGCTATCCTGCCGCACACTACACTACACACAATTTTCAGTTATGTACTAACTAATGTTACTTGGTTAGTCTATTTTTCCTTTAGGTGGAGCTCATATGGCATCCATTTAGACCAAAAGTTCCAACTAACAATCCCCAATCTGTCATTACTGAGCAGACACCACACTACATGGGGAAGTGGTACTGAAGTGAACATTTATATAATTAAACGAACATTGGTTGCGTGGGTGGTGATAAAAATTATTGTAATCAAGATTGCGGTCTTGATATAAAAACCTGACCCATTAATTACTTATATATGTTAGTATAAACTAAGAATTGTATAGTGTAGAAAAGGCAATTCATTCTTAGTTTATACTGACATATTTAAGTAATTAATGGGTCAGGTGTTTATATCAAGACCGCAATCTTAATTATAATAATTTTTATTACCACCCGCGCAACCAATGTTCGTTTAATAATATAAATTCTCAATAGCGATATTATCACAAACACCTCCGTTTCTTGAATATTTTAGCTTAGACCTTGATATTCTCTTACTGAAAGCATCCACTTAAATTAAAGTAGTCTGTCCTGTTTTTCCTTTCCCTCTCAACATTGTTCCATTTAACTTTTGATAAGTATTCCATTTATCTTTCTTCTTTTTTATACCTTCAACGTGAACATTTAACGGTCACTTGCATAAATTACCAAAAACCGGCCTCAGATGATCTGATTTCCTTTCAACCCAATTTCATTTTACTACCTAAACCTATACAGAAACCTTAGGGATTTTGTTCAATTAACATACAAATACTTAATCAGCGTCTTCTTTCAGATCAAACAGTATAAGTTGATCTTGCTGGATGTCACGTCACCAACCAGGTATTTTAATGGTTCTTCATTCGATTTGGTTCATGGATACAAAATTTATTCATCCGCAATTAATCGTAACTACTCAATTTGCAATTGTGCATCCTTTCTTATTTTGTCCATCTTTATATAAAATGTGGTTTTTAATTTATTTTTGTATGCAATAAAATCCACATCAAATTTTTATGCAAATCAAATGAAGTCATATTACATATTATCCATCTACGTCTTCAAAATTTCATTCTCCTCTATAATATTTCCTAGGATATATGGATTATATAAAACCGATTTATATTATATTAGTCCAGGTTCGGTGCTTATATTTGTCTTGTTTGAGATTAATGCTATATTAATTAGTTGAATTTAAGTTATATTGTAGGAGGTAGTGTTTATTGTAAGAGGTTTTTTGGGGTAGCTCTTTATTTAGCGATGCTATGCCATTTCTACATGTGCCTGGTAGCGGTCGTCGGAGAAAATTAGTTTCGTGGGCCGTGCTCATGTTTAACATCCGATTTCTTTCCAATGAGTGATGTGAGAAGGTTAAGTTGAATCATCATACGTATACTGTAAACAATGTTACAAAGTAAAGAAAAATTTACTGTTAGTCAAAATTGACGTGCTCTAGACGGCAACAAAATAATATATTGTCAACAAAAGATTCTAACTAGGCATAAAAGCAAAGTCACAATAAACACAATAAATAAATCCAGAATGTCTTAGCAGAACAGATGGTTTTTGTATGAGTGATTAAAAAACATAAAATATAAATCCAGAATGTCTTAGCTGAACAGTTAATAGTCATGTATAAAGGGATAAAACACACAAAATATATAAATCCTGGCTTTGAGCGTTAAATCACATAAATCCACTGCATGTTACCGGCGTATTACGCGCATATTATATTGTTTAATATTTACTTTAATTACATAAAGTCCTTTACAAATAATTCAATAAATAAATAAATATAGAAGATTAGAAATAGATACGAAACAATGCTGTTAAACTTCGCTATTAATTAACGTTTATTAACCAATCAAAATTATTGCGCAATTTATAAAAGTTTGGTAAAAATTTCCTCAATATATCTGTAGGATAACGAGAAGGATACGAAAAAATGAGAACAAATATTGCGAGTCGTATTGAATATATTCATATACATTTAATTTATATGCAGACAGTGAAGTTTACCCACTTCATCTCAGATAAATAGGGGACAAAATTTGATATTGATGTATTCACACTTCTCATTAGTAATAGAAGGAAGTAAAATAATATTAGGAATTATCATAGAAATGATAATTTTATGTGTTCTTTCGACTAACTTTATGTTAATAATGTAACCTTATAAAAAAATTAAAGGTGCTCAACTTGGACAACCGTCCTTTGTTACTGTCGCAGATATTTTCATTCATATCCAGGAAAAATATCGATCAGAGAGAACACCTAGCAAAATAAAATTTTTTGTGAGATTCCTTAAAGATATTTTTGCAATTTGGATTCCTAGATGTAAGAACTTAGAGAAATTTCTTGTTTCAATTAATTAGCTAGGAGAATGACATTTTTAGTTGGAAAGTAAAATAAATGGTCTGTTACTATTTCTTGTTAAATAAAGATAAAATTATTATATATATGAAAAATATGTACATAGGAAGAAAACATACATTAGTATATTCCTAGATTTATTCTAATACTACTTGTATGGAAAGAAAACTGTAATTATGAATTCTCTATAATAAAGCTAATAATTGGTAGTTTTAATTACCGAGTAAATAAACTAAAGAAATTGACAATAGAAAGTTGTCATTTATGTTTGAGAGATGTGGTGGTTGATAGAAAACACGTACAGGATATTTCAATCTAAATGTAAATAACTCTATTTAAAGAATGGTAAAAAAATTAATTGCATCGGCATAAGAGAAGATTGAACGTATGTCTTCACTGAAAACCGCTCTCTTGTTCAGATAAATGTAGTATCAACTGACGAGGAAAGAATCTTCTCTAACAAAGACAAAAAACAACAAAGTTTCCAAAAGCAGTCAAGTCTAGTTTATTTGAGGAAATATTTACTCGCAGTTGACTGATGTTTAGTTTGAGGGTAGTCTTTTTTGTTTAAGCCAACATTGCATCGGTTGAATTAACATGACTACGGTTTTATCCACAATGGATTTAGAAAGAATTAGTTTAGAAGCTGAATGCCTCAATAGGCAATGCTTTATCGGAAAATAAGCAAACAATTGAATTGGAAGCTCTACAAAAATGCATCGGAACAGACTAAAGAACTTGCTGAATTGAAAACAACAGATTCATTTATGATCGAAAAGAACAATACACAAAAAATTAATAATAATAAACTTATTAATGAACAACGACCATGGAAGGAAGTTTGATATTACATCGTGGAAGAAAATAATGAGAATATTCTCTCCTTTTTAGGAGAAAGCTTTTTAAATGTAATTTTTAGTGAGGTTATGGCTAGAATGCGTAAGCAATACAAAATTATATTGTTTAATCTACAAATAATTACAAAAACAACAATGTGTTCTGAATGTTTAGATTACATCTACTTAGAGACTAAATTAATGACTCATGACTTTTATGATGTGGTGAATTATTTTCATGAATTGAATCATAAGCAAATTCTTTTGACAAGTAATAATCCAAATTTAAACAAGCAGATAGTTAAGATCTCTAACGCACAATTAAAATCTGTCAGAATTAATTGGGAACTATTTCTCAGCTTTTGAATGATGTTTTATCATGAGTATTTTATGCATTTGGACGTCAATGCATTTATAGTCTCTGTATCCAATTTGTTAGATAATTTGTTCCAATGTTGTTCATTTATTGATACTCTATCTATACAGTCAAAGAATAAGAAGAGCAACTATTGTCAATTGTAACATGCTGTTAAGTATTAAAAATGTAGATTGGATAAGATAGAAAAAGAAATTAACTCATTACTAATGATTATTCCACAAAGATAAGAAACTATTATATTTTTAAAACACAAAATTATTACAAAATTGGACTTTTGAAAGATATTGAAATGCTGGAGTTACCAGTGGATGAAACTCCAAGTGCTTTTGTTTTGGAATTAGACGACCTATTTCATAAGTTTATATGCAATATCATGAAATTCGGAGAAACGTCTGAATTATCAGATTCGTTGTTCAACAAGAAGCAACGACCAGAATTGGACTGTAAAATGTTATGTAAATTATTGATAAAGATAAAATCAAGAAAGGTTAAAGATGATTTTGGAAATTTAATATATACTCTTTTTCATTTACCTTTTCGAACTTTTTTATCAAAATTGATATGAATGGAGTCATTTAAGCAAAAATTTAAACACTAATTGCATATTTATTACCTAAAGTAAATAGATCATCTTCTGCTAATGATTATAGGTTAACATCTATGTTACATTCTCTCCTGAATGTAGTTAAGAGTTTAATTTTAAAACAACTTAATAATAGTAATAAATAAAAATAATATTTTGCAATAAAGGCCAATAGGTCCAACAATTGAAATGACAAGGTATAAATCAAAAGTAGAATACATAGTGTTGAATGAAATTATGACTAACAAAGTATTTAACGAAAAAGATAACAAGATTTGTAAAAAGCAAGCGCTTTCCTCAAATTCATGATAGATCGTTCTGATCAGAAAGAGATTCCATTTGACTAGGTAGTATCGCCTAGAGTAAGGGTCATGAAGAGTCCAAGTATCAATGCAAGATTTGCTGGTATCGGACGAGCGAATTTGAGACTGAGCTAGAAGGCGAGGAAGGACAAGCTGCAAAATTTGACCGACAAAGTTCTTCGTTTTAGTATTTCTGTAGGGTAGTATTGACTAGAATAAATTCAACTAGATTGAAGTTGGTGGAGAGTAAAATATCAATGTTGCGTACAGGGTTCACTGACTTCAACTGATCGAGGTAACGACTGTTGGAATGCGAGGAGAAACATGCGTCTGATGTATACAATCAAATGGCCCAATAGACTTTTCGAGTTTCCGATTGCTTGCTGATACAAGAAGAGATTTAGAAGAGCAAAATTCTGGCAAAATGCTTAATATTTGAATGCGAAAGAATAAAAATGAAAACAGTAAGGGTATTGGGGAGTCCAGATTTGAAGTTTAGAATCAAAGGCGATTTGTTAAAATAGGAGGCTCAGCCAGAAGAGACTTAACGTTCCAAAACTAGTTGATAGCCTAGGGGTAAAAAGAAGTATTATTGGTGAAGAAGGAACCAGTTGTCTTCCAATCATAGTTCTCGCATAGGAATTTGTTAAAGAAATGAGTGTAAACCACCATGCGCTCATGCCGAGATAGGAGCTTTATTTCCGCAGAAAGAGCGTTAAATACACTTTTGGCTTTGGGTGAGATATAGATTTTGAAAAATATATTGGGAGTATGGTTTGATTAAATTGCAGAGTTGCTATAGCGCGTAGCGTAGTGGTGACTTGGGTGAGCGCAGTTTGACATTGATAGGCAAGATGTGATCTTATGAATGTGTAAACCATAACGGTATATGATTCGTCAGGAACAGGCGTTGTCGATAATAGTGGCTGTGAGGGGAGACACGGTTTATAAATCTGTAAGAAATCTCTTCGATGGCATAAGAAGAGGCTAGAGTGAGAGAGCAGTAAAATTAGCTAACATATGATTTGATGGGTAGGACATAGATCTTGAACAATGTGAGTTGGAAAGTCATTAGTTTATTATGTGTAGAAAAGTATAAGGATTTCAAAAAATAGATTCAAATTTACTTTACAGAAATTTACTTAAACAATGAAATCTGCGTTAGTCAAAACGCAGATCAGGTAATTTCAATTAATCCAGGTGCGCAAAAACACAACTCCTTCAAGGTACCAAGTTGCTTGGCCAAGTCAAAAATTTCAATATCAATGGGACAATTTGTATTCGGAGGAGAACATAATGGGTTGGAGATAAATTTCATCAGCGAATTTTATCAGAGTTTAGTTTAAAACCGATTCTGCCAAGCTTCAAGTGTAGCGAAGAAAAAAGCCGAGTGATAGAAGATGAGGAAGGGTTAGATGCTATTGGATTACTGAATATTATTACTACGTTATCTGCAAATTTGAACAACTTGAACATGTTCTACTCAACCTGCACCTGTGCGAGTGTTAGATTGAAAAGTATAGGACCAAGTACGAAACCTTGAGCGACTCCAGATCGAATAAGGGCTGATCTCAAGTGACTATTTCCAACTTTTACCGTTGTGCAACGCTTTCGGAAATAGTAACTGATAAGTCTAAGGACGCTGCCGCAAAATAAAAGAATAGAATAGGATAGAACATCTTTATTTTGATGCAAACCACACATGTTCAATCAAATAGATGGAAATTGTATAATATAAAAAAATATACCACATCACGTAAATATGTGCAATTAGTCACGTATGTATAAGTAAATCTCTCTAGTTATAATTAACAATATATCAACATCAGAAAATTCGGCTGTAATATCACTGCATACGTTATATCAATTTTTATAACAATATTATGATAAAGGAAAAAATGGTCTTATTAATTAATCTCATTCGTACAATAGTTGATTATATAAAGAGTAATAGATTCATCATCGAAATAGGAAAAATTAATATATAAATCGAGTGTAAAATTATGTATAAAATGATAAGACTGACTAGCAATTGATTGTATGTATTGTTGACTAAGATGATGATATTGTAAAACGCGGCTCCGCGTTACCACCCAAAGATGTTCGATTTTGACAAATATAGTGCTCTCTAAGGTAAAATAATCTAATTCTGTTCTTAAACAATATTTCTCTTAACTGTGATTTTAGAAATAATCTCTGTTAGTTTCAAGCAGTTTTAATTGAGATCACTTGAACTGCAATTTTATTTGTAATTAATAGGGTTGTTTATTAAATATACACAGCCGCGCGCAATATGCATGGTACATGCGGTGGATTATAGTTTCACAGCGGATTTATTTCTCTCCGTTGGATTATTCGCGTTTATGCAAGGGATTTACTGTTCGCATTTAACTATGACTATCTGAATTTCATAGAACAATGGATTATTATAATTACATAAGTTAAAACCATAGCAAACTGTGAACTAATTATTTGTGAATTTTTTTCACTGAAGTCTTTACACGAATTTTATCCGTTTATCTTCAGTGACAACTTTTAACAGTGACTATATTCATATCATCATGTATTTTCAATCGGTAACATATATTCATTTCAATTCAGACATTTGTGAAAGAATAATGGCTTGTGTGTAAAACATTCAACTTTGTAAACAGCGTTCATTTTGCTGCCGTCTAGAGCACGGACAATTTTGTTTAACTGTGACTTGTGCATATAACATTCAACTTTGTGAACAGTATTCAGTCATTTTGCCGTCTAGAGCATGGACAGTTTCGTTTGATTGTGACTGGTGTATAAGACATTCAATTGTGTTAACAATTTCATTTTATTGCCGTCTAGAGCACGGTCAATTTGGACTACTTATGAATTTATATGCAGCGTTATTTACAATACATTTGTGATCATTCGTATTAGTCTTCTCACATCATCCATCGGGAAAAAGCCGGGGATTGATCATGTGCACGGATCTCCACAGCCGCTACCAATCCAATGTAGGGAGTAATTAAACCCGCAAAACCCCAACAATATAATGCCTAACATTTTAATTTTAATAATATTGAACGTGGAAATAAAAATCTCAAGAAGGTATGTTGCTGATCAAAATTATCCTAGTCTTTTATTCAACCACCAGAAAGTATTATTATAATCAAAATTAAAATGATCAGCAGTAATTAAGAACACAAAGTAAGTTGGCCGTGCTAAAACCGATGGACGTTAATAAGACGAAATATATATCTAAAGAAATTCAATTACATATTTATATTATTTGGATAAAGCTTTTTATGCACCAACCACTTGGAACCAAATTACAAATTGTGTACCAAATTTGTAAGAAGCTGTACTTAGAAGAGTTATGAAAACCATTTGCCATTTGTCAACAGTGACCTATGAATCTAGGTTATAACATTTGTCTTTACAATGTCTGATTATTGCATAAAAAGTTTTCAATTAAATCAATGGATATCCGTGTATATAAATCCGATTTAGTAGGTTATTTATAAATGGACTAGATCGGGTTTATCTACATTCATTCCACCTATTGCTGGAAAGATCGCGATTAAACTCTTTTTATTTTCTAAAATTTACCTCACATATAATGAAATACTGAATATTTTATGTAAAAAGTCCCCGGGCATGACCTCGTTTATATTATTGAGTGCTGAAAAAATTAAAAGTGGAATATTTCTTAATAATTTGACAACACATTTCGTTTAGCAAGATAAATAGATAACACAATGATGTGCAAAAGTTTTATTCCTTTATATTTTTTGTAAACCCGTGTTGTGTTCAAGAAGCTTTTTTAATTATGTGGATATATCGTCCTATAGATATAATAACTGAAATTATCTAATTTTTTCCTAAGTTTTAGCCAAAATCAGTGAGTATGTTTAAGTCATCATACCAAATTGAAGTACTTTTTTGCAAAATCTTAATTAAACAGTGTGTTTTGGGAGACAAAACACTGTGAACAACTATTGAAAATTGTCAATTATTCTGTCGAATATATATATATATATATATATATAAAGAGAGAGAAAGTGAGAGAGTTTGAATTCAAAGATTTTATAGACAAACTGTAGTGTCGTGCTCCTACTTTTATATAAGTTAATTTCACTCCAAAATAGGCTATTTTATTTTTTTCTAATCTATTCTAAGAAAGTATTCAGAAATATCGGGTTGGTTTCCAATATTATTTAATTTATTTAAATATGTTAAAATCGATATGCATTATATGTGATTTATCTGTGTAGAGGAAGATATTTCCTACAGAGAAATGAATTCTGATCTTATTTTTATTAGCAGTAAAGCTGCCAGATGATCCTAGCTGACAGTGTAGTCACCATAATTTTCTCAGACTGACATTTCCAAATTGTAGAGGCACTTTTGTCAATACCATAAGAGAACCTCTAAGATGCCAGGCCTGGATAACCCAAATATGTGTAATTTGTAACACTTAAGTTCCTCTGAACTATCTTTTAAATTATATTCCTTAAGTCCAATTTCTAAATGTTCTTTATCCTTAATATTTAATAAATCAACCATAATATTAGAATAAGATTTCTCGCAATTTATATATTATAACAATAATTGTGCTCACCCAAATACGCTGATATCCACAGATGACGAAAAGACACGGTAGTGACCTTGAAAACAAATATCCACGTCAATTACCTGAAGCAAATTTGAGATCCTTCCCAATAATGTGTATTAAGAACGATAGATGAATGCAAAGTCCAATACTTTATTAGCAGAGAATATTCAGTTAGAACCACGCAGTAAAGCGTACGTGCAACTCAACAATTCAGATAAAACTCCCTTCTTAACATTCACCAAACCAAGTAAAAACTTCGACAATATGAACAAAAGAAACTTCCAAAAATATTTACAATATTTTTTTAGAAACACAATATTGTTTGGAAACCATCGATAAAATCAAATGTCCAAAAATAAAATTTGATTTATTTTTATATGAGGAGTTAATTGATGCCCAATAAATTAATTAACCTCCACATACACCCTCATGTTTAAGATATTTAAGCATACATTATGAAGTCCTCATTCTTCGGTTTCTGGATGACTCTTCCAGACCGAGTTTCAACATGTTATGCTTTTACTTCACTAGGTTTCACTTTGATATTGCATTGTTCTGTCCTCAGTCGTCTTGGTTTTATTCTTTACTTCTTTCGAACATTTATTTGGCTCTATTTTTATCTCACATATTTTCCAGTCACATCTCGTCTCAGCTACTTGATACTTCGATGGATACCGTTCCTCAGTCTCCTCCTTTGTCCCTGTAAACTGTAGAATGTAGCACTCCAGTGCTACATACTCCACTAGGCCATTTACTTCAATAAATGCATTTTTATCAGTCATATGGTTGAATTTAAATGGCTCTTTATAGAACGGAGTCAGACAATTCTCGTTAGTCATATATATATTTATATATATGAGATGTCAGCTTTAAATGTGAAGATACATAGCATTTAGACATCGGACTTCTAGTTTTGTTTGGAGCTAACCGACTCATTTTATCTCTCAATGCTCCAAACAACAAATCTACTGAACTAGAGGCCTAATCGAGACAACGTGGCACTTATATCAAAAGATCTCCAGGTAACCTCAATGGCTCTCCATAAACAAGTTCTGCTATGGATGTTCCTAACTGAGCTCTGTCTCTGTTTCGCATTGCCAACAAAACTATGGGCAAATCATGTATCCAACTGGATCCACCAGTGCAGCGTAATGCAGCCTTCAACTCCCTGTGCAGTCCCTCAACCATCCCATTAGCTCTGTGATTATATGCACATGTGTGTCTTACTTCTATCGCCATAGTATTCAATGATCTGATAAATAGTTCAGACAGAAACTGACTACCACGATCAGTAGTTACCCTTACTGGTACACCATATCGCGACACCTAATTATGCAAGAACATAAGAAAGACTTCTTTAGCTGTAATGTCCTTCATGATTGCTACCTCAAACTGACGACTGGAACGATGAACGATCGTGAGTAAATACCTTTAGCTAGAAATTTCGGGCATTTCTAATATATCAATATGTACATTCATGAAACGACCCGCTGGTATACCAATCGTTTTAATTTCAGTTTTTGTATGACGCCAAACTTTACAAATTTGACACCGGGCACATGTCCTTACCAAAGCTGTTATGTCTTTCGACATCTTTGGCCATACATATCTATCAGTGACCATCCTGATAGTTGCCTTAATGGAAGGATGACTAAATTCATGCAGCTGTTGAATTACCTTATACCTTAATTCTAGCGGTACATAAGGTCTAGGTTGGCTCCTGGAGATTTTGCATAGTAAGCATTTATCTCCAATCTTCCGGTGTTTATATGGGGGATTCTTTGCCAACACAGCTATTAAAGGATCAAGACCATGTACTTCCATCAAATGCTCGACAAAATCATTAAAAAATACGACAGAACATACGAGTGACTCCGAACGAATCATATCTTCATCTGATACGTCTGGTCTACTGAGAGTATCTGCTACCACATTCTTTTTCCTGAGATATGTGTAATGGTAAAATCAAATTCTGCTAGTCGAGTTATTTGTAAATACCCCTGCCGAGAAAAATTAAGCCTATTCGCTTTCCCTAGTATACTTATGAACGGTTTATGATCAGTTAGAATCGTAAACTGATGTCCATCAATGTAGTGCTCAAAATGCAGCACAGCAGAATAAATTGTTAGTAACTCTTCTCCAAGCGTGTCATATCGCTTATCGCGATCATGGAGTTTCTGATTATAGAATACATTTGGCTCAACTATACCATTATCCCGCTGATCTAACACTGCCCCCATGTCTACATCGGAAACATCTGTGACCCGCCCAAGCAGCTTAGCCCAATCCACTGGTGCTAATGTGGTAATTTGGTTTAACAGATATTTGGCCTTCTGGAAATTTTCCTTGTCGTCTTGGCTAAATTTAAAAGGTCTGGACTTCTTGATCGTGCTCCGTTCACGAACTACATGTCGAGTTAGCGACCACAAAATTCCAGCTAACCTGGTATAAAATGACAATAATAGCTAATCATACCCATAAATCTACTCAATTAACGTACAGCTCTGGGTTCTGACACATCCTTGATTGCTTGGACCTTATCTTCCGAGGGTTCGATTTCATCCTCGGAAATGATGTATCCAAAAAATTGTACAATAAAGCAACCAATCCTGATTTTTCTGGCTTTACTACCAATCTGTAATGTTCCAGCATAGATAAAACGATGTCAAAGTGCTCCCGGTGTTACTCCTTAGATTGACTATATATAGTGATTTCATCTATATATACTCTAGCAAATGGGCAGTCTTGAAGAACTTCCTCCGTCAGACGCTAGAATGTCTGACTTGCATTCTTCAAACCAAAAGGCATACGTAAGAATTCATGCGATCGGAAATCGCACTGTGGTGAGCGGTATAGATTCTGCCTCTATAGGTACTTGATATTACGCTTTCTGCAGATCTAACATAGTATAAAACTCGTATCCCATTATATCCCTGAGCAAAGTACTCTGGTCTGGTACAGGATACGAATCGCCTTTTGTTACCGAGTTCAATAGACGATAGTTACCACAAACCCTCCATTGACCTGGTTCAGTTTCGTAATCAACCACTATTGGAGATGAAAAGTTGGAATTTGAACGTCTACAAAGTCTTTCTTCTCTCAACCGCTTAAATTATTGAATAGCAAACTGCCGCTTATGTTGTGCTAACGGTTGAGCCTTCGGTGAACAAGGTAGTGGTTTACTAACTCGATTTGGTTTTCTATGCCTGTCTTTAAACCCTTGCACTTAGCATTGAATGATAGAAACACGGCCAGGTGATTCTACGACGGGTCTTGGTAGTCTCACTGACCTAACTACTAAGATCTCAGCATAATTCACTATTCAAGTGCCTTTTCTAATGGTCTTAGGTTTGGGATATAAAACGAGAATAAAATGGATAAAAAAATCCATTCAAAAGATGTTATCATTTATATCAGCGACCAGAAAATTCCACGTAAATGGTGATTTCTGTCCCAATGTCACTGGCAATTCTTTAACTCACTTAACCTCAGTTGAACTTCCATTGTCAGCCCATAGTTGATAATCGAATATACGGCTGTTAATTTCCACCACATCAGATTGAACTGCGCTAACCTCTGCACGCGAGCCTATTAAAAAGTTTAACCCACTATGTTCATCTGTTATAAAAAACTTATTGTTGCTAAAACCAGCAACCTCTTTAAAATTACCTTCCAACCGTAATCTAACACATTTACGGAATGTATTACTTCCCGTTTCTTCTATCAAAACTTCTGAACTTAACTTTGATGATTTTAAGATGCCTCAAATATACATAACTTTGAGCGTTGCATGCGCAAACCCCACTAAGGCTCCTACTAGCGGGGGTTCCATTAGTTTTCCGGCAGCTTACACCAGGCTACAAGAAGAGTACTTCCTTTCCATTGGGGACCACCCAATCTTGAAACATGCATCCCTCCTCCTGACACTTTCGAAACTCGGCGTATTTACGATGCGAAATGTACCACTTGCGTGTTCCTTGCACACCCTCATGCGATTCAACTCTCCGATGCTTGGACCCGAGAATTCACCCTACCTCTGCTGGAACTTTCCCTCTTGTGTTTCATCCAACCTACATCCCTTCGGAGGGTACTTAATTTATTCTCTATGGCAAGGAGTCTCTCTGAGAGATGTCTGAATTGCTGCTCCAGGCGTGAATACGCTGTAACTGTTTACACTTTAAGTTCCTTCTGACGATACACTTTGTCATACACTTTGAGCTTCTTTGGTCACTCTAGTTTCAATGTATCATAGACATACAAAGTCGCTCTTAATTTAGCAGGCAATTCTGCTACTACTATACTGTTTATAACTTCTTCATAAATCTTAAACCCGATGGATTTTGAAATAAGTCTGTCATAAAATTCAAATGGGACTTGATTCCCCATCTTTTTATGCGTAATAAGTCAGTCATCCGTTCAATCCTCTCGGGTTGATATCGTCCATGAAGTTCTTCGACCAGAAGCTCCAACGTATTTCTGGTTCGTTCTCAGTAACAAATTTCCTGAGCCTAAGTAGATTCTTTTTTACAGGCCCAGGCAAACACTACCAGGCTGAGGCAAACTTTCTATAGAGTTGCTTATTCTTGTTAGTTTAAAATAAAAATTTGCATTTTCGACCCATTCAGAATGGTTGTCTGGTCTGTACTTGGTGAGCTTAACATTGCTCTCCATAGTATTGCGGAAAAACGATCAACTACATCACACCTTTTCGCATAGAAAACCTTAGTGCGGTCGCCATTTTTTGTAGAGACCCTTTGGTCACTACCATAAGAGAGTCTCTGAGATGCCAGGCCCGGATAATCCATATATGCATTATGATCATCTAATTTGGAACACTTAACTTCCTCTGAACTATCTTTTAAACTACATTTCTTAAGTCCACTTGCTAAATGCTTCAAAACCTCAATATTTAATAAACCAGCTATATTATTAGAATATGATTTCTAGCAATAACAATAAGTGTGCTTACCCAAATACGCTGATATCCGCAGATGATAGAACGATTCGGTGGTGACATAGAAAACAAATATCTAAGTCACAAACCTGACGAAATTTTGAGATCCTTCCCAATAATGAGTATTAAGAACAATAGATGGATGCAAATTTCAATAATTTATTAGCAAAGAGTTCTCAGATAGAATCACACAGTAAACTGTAAGCGCAACTCAATAACTCAGATAAAACTCCCTTCTAAACATTTACCAAGAAAAGTAAAAAACATCGACAATATGAACAAAAGAAACTTCCAAAAAAATTTGCAATATTTTTTAATAAATACAATATTGTTTTACGAAACCAGCGATAACTTGAAATGTTCAAAAATAAAATTTGATTTATTTTTTATATGAGGAGTTAATTGATGTCCAACGAAAGACAGAAACGGACGCCACTTATCTCTGCACGACAAACTAGCTTCAATCAAGTCGACTTCATCCTGGTCAATACTACACTTCAGAAATTCAATACCCACGACCAAGGACTCCGTCGGTCGACGTCTGCTTCCGGTTCGCCATCATTTTTAATCTCACACTCAAAGTCATCAATCCGAACCCAGACTACCCCGCATTGATGCTCGGACAATTTCATGGACTGAACTCCAAATGATCTTGTTTAGTTAAATGGAATCTCTTTTTTTATTCTTCAACACATTGAACTATAATGAAATTGATGAAATTATTTCTCTTCCTCAACTACTCCCCCTGTTATTAAATACTTGCCGTTAACCAATAGTGGGCAAGTAGCCATATATTTCTATGATATGGCTATTTAAGCACGGCAAATTTATCATGCAGTTCAGATGTCGCGTTTGCCTTCTGCTTTGCGTTACGTGTGCGTGCTGTCGGCTGTCATCACCTACGCTGACTATTGGATTGTCTTCACCAACAATTGGCAACATCAGTGACGCCAATCTTGTTGCTTTACAACTAGAGAAACGAGCCAATTAATGCAGAACTTCAACGAAGTTTCCACATCGAGATTACAACGCAACAACAGGAGGAACCATAGCCCAAGTCAATCCAAGACTCTAGGATGTCTTCACACTTACGGAACTTTTTTTTTAGAAAAGAATAGAATAGAATATCTTTATTTGGATTCAAACCACACATGTTCCATCAACTAATAAAATTAGAAAATTTACAATATAAAAAGATATCACATCACATATATATGTGCAATTAGTGATACTGTACAATTTATCAGCATCAGAAAGATCAGCTGTAAACAGTGATAGATTCTTCATCAAAATTACAAAAAGAATTATTAGTTATAATTCGAGTATAACATTTGTAAAAAAAGGGAACCATGACTAATAATTGATTGTGTGCATTGTTGATTAACAAGATGATATAATGCATAATATTTCAGTTTTAATAATACAAAATTTGAAGATAGAATCTCAGGAGAAATTATGTTGCTGAAAAACAATTAATCCTGTCTTTTATTTAACCATAAGAAAGTATTATCATAATCAAAATTAAAAATATCAGCAGGATTAAACACTTTTTCTAGTTCGGTAGATAAAAATTTAAAAGACATTTTAGTTGGAGGTGTTTCTCTAAGCCCCTTTGGCAATTGATTGCAAATTTTGTAAATTTTTAAAAAAGAGAATAGCTTGCCCGCAACATTCCTCACCAATGGTGGAGATATTGGAAAATGACCAGATCTAGTTCCAACTTCATGACTCTTTCTTATTGGATTCATATAGGCACCAGACCACTGGTTCAAATGGAAAGCTTTTATGCAATAGCACATGCTCCGAAACCATAAAGGATGCAGTTATACGAACTTTAATCTAGTGGCATATATAGTGCAGGAGATAGGACTTATTTGTTTCACAACATTTCTTTGTACAGCTTCTATCTTATTAGACAAGCACTTTGCTAAAGGATTCCAAGTAGCGGCAGCATATTCTAGTATTGGTCTAATCCATATTATAAACATTTTAAATTTTATTTCATGCGATATAATATTTCTATTTATTAATGCCCATCTGTTCTTGGCACTGCCTACTATCCTTTCAATATGTCTCTCAGCAGAAGCCGTACAATGAATAGTTATGCCTAAATCCTTAATTTCTTGCATATGTTTAATCTCAAAAACATCATTAATCTCAGCATCATAAAAATAAACATAATTAAAATCTGTTCTGTTACCTATTTTTAAAGCTCTCGTCTTTTTACTGTTTACTTTAAGCCCTAGTGTTAACAAATATCTACTTAAATCATACAAATCTAGTGTCACATTATTTTTGGAGAATTCGACATTATTTGGATCAATTGGAAAGATTATTTTCAAATCATCAGCAAATTTGCAAACTCGACCGTTAGGGATCTTAGTTTCCAAATGTGCAAATACAATTTTAAAGAAAATTGGCCCCAAACTTGATCCCTCTGTGGAACTCCACTTGTTACCCTTTTCGATTTAGATATCAAATCGTTTACTTGAATACTCATTCTTCGATTATATAAATAATATCTAAGTAATCTAAAAATATTCGGATCAATATTCAATAAATTAATCACATTCAAAATAGCATCAAAAGATATAGAGTCAAAAGCTTTTGAGATATCTATAAATACAATTAATGCATCTAACTTTTTCTCATCTAATGTAATTACATGTTTCCACATAGAAAGCATATTAGTAGTTGTCGATCTATTTTTCGCAAAGCCATGTTGACATGTATCAAAATCAGCCAACAACATACGTTCTAAATGATCTAGTATCAATCGTTCTATTATCTTCAAAAACGAAGGGATAATAGAGATTAATCTGTAATCACTGGCACACGTTGGCTTACTTACTTTTGGCAACGGTTTAGTTACTATTGTTAGTATATTGATTTGTAATTTCCCATTCTTCAAAATTCTATTTATAAAATTGCAGAGCGCATTCATAAAATTTAAAGATAATTGAAGTAGGTTATCAATCGATATACCAAGGTGATCTTTTTGTTTTTTTGATTTTATTTTTAACATTAATTCTATCAATGCATCAGTGTCAATAACAAGTCCTAGATCCTGGTTTCCCGAAGGATCAGGTAGATCAATAAAATTGCTTTCCTTCTGTGGATTTCATAACAAGTTGCCAAATACTTCATCCAATTCACAGAGAAATTCATAATCAGTTTTACCCACAGGTTATATAAGGTTTAATTTTTCCTTATATTTACCGTAGTCTGTGAGGAGTTTGTATCCTAGTCTAGGATTACTATTCAGTTTGGCCAAAATAATTCTCTCTGATCTTTGACGGATTATCAGCAGTGATGAATTAATTTCTTTATCGATCATATCTAACCTCATTTTTTAATACTATTGATAAGACTACATTTCATTATATTATCTCGTTTGATTTTTAGCCTACATAACTTCCTATTGATTCGCTTTGGTATAACATCCGTAAATGTAGATGCCCTAAATATATCAGATAATAACAATGAAACAGAAGAAACAAATTTATCATTGTTCATGATAAAAAACATTCATAATCAATTGATAAGCTTAATTCTCTAAAAAGATTCCAGTTGTTTCTGGAACATCGCACGTGTGCCTTTTTTAAAATTAGGTTTCTGTGTTTTGCTACTCAAAAGGTTCCATTGTAAAATAATTTGTTTATGATCCAATTCTTTGATGTAATTTCCAGCATAATAACTGTGCGAGTTCAACGCTTCAACTTCTAAATATACATGATCTAAGCATTCCGAACCTCTAGTTGGTTCCTTTATAATCTGCTAAAGATCATGATTAGAAAAAAGATTGATTATTTTACAGTCATGCACCTTATTAAAATCTCCTACCACAACAATATAACCATGGCAGTCCAAAATAGATTGAAATGAATTGGTAAACATTTGATCATCATGTAAATTAGCATACGGCGGTCTGTAAACCGCGGTTAAAATCAGGTTATCTATTTGTATAGTTAAAAAATCAATGACAGTATTATATTCGCTAGTATGTAACACTGTTGCATTTAATATCGATTTGCTATAAATAAGTACCCCTCCACCTCTTTTATCCAGTGATCTGTCTTTCCTAAATAGAGAATAATGAGGAATGTCAAATTCATAGTTTTCAATGTTCTTGTTCCTTGGTCTAGATAAAATTATAAAGTCAAGTATTTTATTACGAAATCACACAGCAAAAGGTTTATTCTGCTACTTCTACAATTAACATAATATAAAGTATATGAATAACACAACTCATCTTTAGAGTCTTCAATAGTTGCTGATTTAACTTGGTTTCCTTATATAGTTCATGTAGCTGTCCACTACTCACAACATTCATTAATGAAACCCTGTTTTTAATTTAGAATCAGTTGACACACCCTTTGTGCTTAACTTCTTCAGGATGACTTGATTTCTGATCTAGATTTGCTGCTTTACCTTTCTTGCCTTTCATGATTCTTTCTTATGGGATTCATATAGACACCAGTCCACTGGTTCAAATGGAAAACTTTAATGCAATAGCACATTCTCCGAAACCATAAAGGATGCAGTGATACAAACTGTAATCTAGTGGCGTATATAGTGCAGGAGATAGGAATAATTTGTTTCACAACTTTTCTTTGTACAGCTTCTATCTTATTAGACAAACCCTTTGTTAAGGGATTCCATGTAGCGGTAGAATATTCTAGTATCGTTCTAATCCATATTATAAACATTTTAAATTTTATTTCATGCGATATAATATTTCTTTTTATTAATGCCCATCTGTTCTTGGCACTGCCTACTATCCTTTCAATACGTCTCTCAGCAGAAGCCGTACAATGAATAGTTATGCCTAAATCCTTAATTTCTTGCATAAGTTTAATCTCAAAAACATCATTAATCTCAGCATCATGAAAATAAACATAATTAAAATCTGTTCTGTTACCTATTTTTAAAGCTCTCGTCTTTTTACTGTTTATTCTCAGCCCTAGTGTTAACAAATATCTACTTAAATCATACAAATCTAGTGTCACATTATTTTTGGAGAATTCGACATTATTTGGATCAATTGGAAAGATTATTTTCAAATCATCAGCAAATTTGCAAACTCGACCGTTATGGATCTTAGTTTCCAAATGTGCAAATGCAATTTTTAAAAAAATTGGCCCCAAACTTGATCCCTGTGGAACTCCACTTGTTACCCTTTTCGATTTAGATATCAAATCGTTTACTTGAATACACATTCTTCGATTATATAAATAGTATCTAAGTAATCTAAAAATATTCGGATCAATATTCAATAAATTAATCGCATTCAAAATAGCATCAAAAGATATAGAGTTAAAAGCTTTTGAGATATCTATGAACACAATTAATGCATTTAACGTTTTCTCATCTAATGTAATTACATGTTTCCACATAGAAAGCATATAAGTAGCTATCGATCTATCTTTCGTAAAGCCATGTTGGCATATATCGAAATCAGCCGGCAGCATACGTTCTAAATGGTCAAGTATCAATCGTTCAATTATCTTCAAAAAACGAAGGGATAATAGAGATTAATCTGTAATCACTGGCACACGTTAGCTTACTTACTTTAGGCAGAGGTTTAGCTACTATTGTTAGTATATCGATTGGTAATATCCCATTCTTCAAAATTCTATTTGTAAAATTGCAGAGCGCATTCATAAAATTTAAAGGTAATTGAAGTAGTTTATCAATCGATATACCAAGGTGATCTTTTTGTTTTTTTGATTTTATTTTTAACATTAATTCTATCAATGCATCACTGTCAATAACAAGTCCTAGATCCTGGTTTCCTGAAGGATCCGTTAGATCAATAAAATTGCTTTCCTTCTGCGGATTACATAACAAGTTGCCAAATACTTCATCCAATTCACAGAGAAATTCATAATCAGGTTTACCCACAGGTAACATAAGGTTTAATTTTTCCTTATATTTACCGTATTCTGTGAGGAGTTTGTATCCTAATCTAGAATTACTCTTCAGTTTGGCCAAAATAATTCTCTCTGATCTTTGACGGATTATCAGCAGTGATGAATTAATTTCTTTAACGATCATATCTAACCTCATTTTTTTAATACTATTGATAAGACTACATTTCATTATATTATCTCGTTTGATTCTTAGCTTACATAACTTCCTATTGATTCGCTTTGGTATAACATCCGTAAATGTAGATGCCCTAAATATATCAGATAATAACAATGAAACAGAAGAAACAAATTCGTCATTGTTCATGATAAAAAAAACATTCATAATCAATTGATAAGCTTAATTCTCTAAAAATATTCCAGTTGATTCTGAAACATTGCACGTGTGCATTTTCAAAATTAGGTTTCTGTGTTTTGCTACTCAAAAGGTTCCATTGTAAAATAATTTGTTTATGATCCAATTCTTTGAAGTAATTTACTACATCATAACTGTGCGAGTTCAACGCTTCAACTTCTAAATATACATGATCTAAGCATTCCGAACCTCTAGTTGGTTCCTTTATAATCTGCTTAAGATCATGATTAGAAAAAAGATTGATTATTTCACAGTTATGCACCTTATTAAAATCTCCTACCACAACAATATAACCATGGCAGTCGAAAATAGATTGAAAGGAATTGGTAAACATTTGATCATCATGTAAATTAGCATACGGCGGTCTGTAAACCGCGGTTAAAATCAGGTTATCTATTTGTATAGTTAAAAAATTCATAACAGTATTATATTCGCTAGTATGTAACACTGTTGCATTTAATATCGATTTGCTATAAATAAGTACTCCTCCACCTCTTTTATCCAGTGATCTGTCTTTCCTAAATAGAGAATAATGAGGAATGTCAAATTCATAGTTTTCAATGTTCTTGTTCAGCCAGGTCTCAGATAAAATTATAAAGTCAAAATTGTTACTTATTACAAAATCACACAGCAAAAAGGTTTTATTCTTAACACTTCTACAATTAACATAATATAAAGTATATGAATAACACAACTCATCTTTAGAGTCTTCAATAGTTACTGATTTAACTTTTGTGGTTTCCTTATATAGTTCGTAGCTGTCCGCTGTCCACAACATTCATTAATGAAACCCTGTTTTTTGCAATTTTAGAATCGATTGACACACCCTTTATTGTAACTTGTTCAGGATGACTTGATTTCTGATCTAAATTCCTCTTTACCTTTTTTGCCGCTGACAATTTTCTTTGCAGAAAAGTCTTGTCTCTGGAGATGAATATGTTGTGAAAGTTACGACATTCTTCTTCCTCCACTTGCTTGTTCGTCGGCTTCTTTGATAATTTTATCACTACCGGCCTTGGTCGTTCCGATTTTTTTCCAACTCTAAAGCATTTCATTATTTCAGCCTCTGTCGTTTCTCTAATTAAAGCATTTAACTTCTCAACATCCTTATGATCAGCATTTTCATTAATATTAAATAAAATTAACTGTTCTTGCAGAAACTTCATTAGATAAAATATTCAATATTTCTTCACCTGAAGAACTGCTTTTTGTAGATATATCGTCTTCTTTAGTTATTTCACTTAATTCGATCCATGGCTTAACATTGTCTTCTAATTTATCCATCTTGTCGTTTAACGCAACGGTCAATTCCTCAATTTTAGCGCTTAGTTTATCATTTCTCCTTTCTGATAAATCCAATTTTGCTGAATAATTGCTAACATCCGACTCCAGCTTAACAATTTTATTTTTAATAGTTTTGTTTTCCTCCCTAAGCTCCTTCATGGAGTTCTGAAGGTCCGTAATAATTTTTTCAAATTCAGTATTCAAAAAAGTTGGAGCCATTTTAAACCTCGCGCGTCACCCAGAATTCAAATTGCTGATGACGCCTTGCCGAATGCTAACTTGGCCATAATGGTGTTGTGGAGAGGTTTAGTTTGCCTCATTTCCGTGAGTTATCCTGATAAATTTACTGATAGTAGCAAGGTATTCCTTCTCTCTCTACCTCTCTCTCTCTCTCTCTCTCTCTCGTAAATCTCAATAATAATTTGTCTAAATTCACTTATATACATTTTTTTCACTCTTTATGGTTATATGGCAGTGAAACATTAGTCACTTGACTTTTGTGTGGCTGGAAATGATGAAATGATGAATTACACATACTAAATTATTGACGTGGCCAAACCTATCCAAATTTGAGACTGGTATCCATATCAATAAAAGAACCAAATTTTTCCAAAATGACCTAATTGGAGATTCGGAAGTAAATGTCACCGAAATTTTATTCGGATCGTCAATCGATCTAGAATGCGATTGTATACCTGAAAAGCTGAATATAATAGATACAAATGTCTTCCTTGGTTTCCTTTATGCTGCATAAAATAAGAAGGAATAATTCTGATAGTATAATTGAATTATAATAATTTTATAAGTCAGGAGCCAAATCTGATTTCACAAGCAAATTCCACACTTCTGAACAAAAATACGGAAGGTGATAAATAGCTTTAACGAAAAATCGCGCTAAATTTATTTTAGAAAAGAATGTTCCGAAAATTAATAAAGTATTTTTCAAATAATACTCTCCAAATAGTATTTGAATAAATAACTGGTGAAAAAAGATAATTTAACAAATAAATGTTAAATTTATTTATCAAATGGAGAGCTATTGACCTACAATTGTATGTCCTAAAATTTTCGTAGGCGATTATACTTATCCGCAAGTCACTTCCACTATTGAGGGATCAAATAATTTTTCACGTATTGTAATGACGTCGCTTATAGAAATTCCGGTGCATCTTGGCCTTTCTGCACTCTAACTCATGTCAGTTCTTGCGCGTCAGGTAAAGCTTCGGAATTTTGTTCCTTCACTGGTTAAGCTTCTTGGTATCTTTATCCACTCCCGTAAATTGTGGGATACAGCTATCCAGAGATTCCAACACCTTAGTCTCAGTTACTTAAATAAATATCTACATAGACATTAATTGTACAAATTTAGCCATGAAAGTTATTCACAACCACTTTTCTAACTCCTTGGTTAATTTGCACTCAGACCGACCACTTCTGAACCTGGTTGATGTTAAGCGGCATCTAACCATTAAAAACACAAACACAGAAAGCTGAGCTTCATAACGATTACATATCGCCACTATCATTATAAAAATATTGTAAACTTGACTTATATAGGGCTACCATACGCAGCCTCAATAGAATAGAATAGAATAGAATTTCTTTATTTGGATTCAAACCACACATGTTCTATCAAACAATTATATTGGAAAATGTACAATTTAAAATAAGTAATAAAATGTTTGTTCGTATATTTCCACCATATCTAACTCCAATATGGTCATTCTAAATTATCATTTCAGAAACGAACTATTGTTCAGCGTTGAGTCTGAAGACTTTATTGAAACATCCTGAAAAATAAAACTCAGCACTTTCTGTTTACTGGTGCTTTCAAAGACCTTGTTTGCGTTCCTGGTTTATTATTCCGAGAATAATTAATTTTATCATTTCATGGGACCCTCTGGTGTCTAAACAATCGTTCACTCCACCTAGGCTTCTATAAAGGACATCCATGGCATAATGAGATTGCAATTCTGAAATGCATGTGCTTCGCTTGCACAAAAATTTCAAATATACCAAATATTCCACAACACATTAGATCAACATGATCGTTGATTACTAGTTGTAAGGTCCCTGTTGCGATAGCCGGATTTTGTAGAGGCTCGGTGGCCTATATGCACTACCAAGTACCTCTCTGCAAATGAGTCCCTGGCGCAGTCATCAAATTTTCTTGAAGCTAGTTAAACAATATGCAATTTCAAGAACCGCACAGACAGCATAGCTATGCAATTCTCAGTATAAGAAATACTTTTCAGTGTGTTTGTACCGAGAATTCTAGTTTAGTTGTTTAAAGTCCATCACTAAATCATTCACATGTCCTAGTCTGACACAATTTGAACCTAACATTCTTGTCAATACAAAATATACTTTATATAATACAATCTAATTGTCAAATAGAAAGGAATATGCGCCAAAATTATATGAGAATCCGCAATCTATCTAGAATACGATTGTATAACATAAAATGTAAAATTTCTGATAGAATCAGAGTTTTGGAAACGACTTTTATTATAATTTAGGCATGAATGACGTTATGAGCTCGCGAAATAACCTTACTCTAACAAATGAAGACCAAAATACGAACGCAAAAATCAGAAATTTTCTATATAATGCGTTGGAAAAGTCAACTACCGGAAAAATTACTTGTTAATTTATTTCTCTTGTAGCGGCTTAAATTAATTCACCGAAATTTTGTCAAAAAATTCTAAATTTATTACTATGGAGCAACGAGAACTCGAGTTTCCATTAACTAATTACGTGCGATTTCGAATCTATATAAGCGCAATGCCATTACCATGCAACACACATTGCTATGCTTGCTACCTGTTATTTTTGTCACCTTCTTTGCTGCACTGACTCTCTACGCCGGATGCTCCACTTGTATTTACCACGCTGTATCATTAATTCGGCTAGTCTTCTCTCATGCAAATATTCGTGTTCCTGCCCATCCAGTCATACGAAATTGATCATTTATTAATCGGAATTCTACGTGTGCTAGCCATCTCGTTGTTGCGGCAGATCTGCAATTAGCTAGCCACAGCCATCACACAGCAATTAACATAACATGTTATGTTAATTCTACTTTTGCACATACATCTGCTTAGATTATCGCCAGCTCACGAACGAGGCACAAAGATTCAGTGTCTAGAAGGACTTCTGGAAATCCACACTCTGCTAATACTCATAAAATCTCACTAAATACCCTGTTAAATAACACACTGGCCCTATTAAGTACCACCAACATTAAATGCTTAATCAGGATGCTAGTTTTGTCTCGTTAGTAATGTTGACCGTTACCCTATCCGGAACGTTATTGTGGCGACCGCGCCAAGATCGAAAAACAGTGAAACTGTTGTGACTTGCTAATTCCGGGGTGACGAATTTGGTTCCAAATTGTCAGTTCAATCGGTGGAAACAGATTGTGGTAAGCGCATTGTTATTAACAAATAGAATCTTACAGAACACATAGGTTTTAAATTATTTTTATGTGTATTTAAGCTCATATTAAGGACCTGAAAGCTAAATATAAATATTAATATCCTAGAACCCTAGTTAGATCTGTATCCATCCTATAATATTTAAAGAGATCTATTACAAATTTGATTAAAATCTTTGAAGGATACATCATAGGCACCGCAGACGTTAATGAAACCGAAGATGAACACCTCTGTCAAAATCAGTATAAAAGGCAATCGAGATCCCCTCGATCATTCAGACGATATTCTCCAAAGTGTTTTTATGCTTGTCGAAAGTGTTTGGACAGTTTGTTCTGTGTCAATTATTGTTTGTCATTTATTAATGGCATAATGGTTTTTATTCCAGACCTAGAATCTCACGTCAAATATATTTGAAATGTCCTGTCACGCTTAGTGTACCATGGACACCAGATCAATTTTGAGAAAACGCTAATTGCAACTACATCCATTGATTTCCTATGGCAACGTATCATATCTCATGGCATACAAAGTTTGCCGTATAAGGTCAATTGGATCAAGAACATTGCGTTATTAAACACTGTGATTGACTTACTGAAAATATTGATAGTTCTCAGCTACAATCTCAAATTCCTTGCAATTCTTTCCAAAACAATAATATCCGTTATATTAACATCCGCGGAATCTAAAAGAACTGAGCAGAAACGCGATTAATTTTTCGTCGTCTGGTGATGAGTATTTGCTTCGTCATTTCATCAACTTCTTAACAAATGCGAATGTGATAACACATCCAGACTTCCAATTCAAGAGGCCCATTGTCACTTCCAAAGTAGTGTCCCTGAGTCGCCGTCCTCGGATAATCCATATATGCGGACTGATCATCAAATTTAGAATAGCTAAATTTCACAATATTGTCTCTTAAACTAAATTTCTTAAGTCCTTCGGTAAATTGCACTCTATTCTTGCATTTGTTGCTGTTATCCATTATGTTAAACAAAGGTTTATTACAACATATTTATTACAACAAATTTTGTATGCTCACCGTCTCACTGACTGCAACTGAATTCTTTCTAAAATTAAAACCTTGCAAACAGAATTTCCACGATTATAACCCAAAAAATGTGAGATCCTTCCCGTAATATTAACAAGAACAATAATTTTTATTCATCTTAAGTTATTTTTTGTCAAATATTGCTTCCATATATATCTATCAAGAAAAAAAATAATGTTGAGATATAAACATGCAGTATGCGTACCACGCAACTCAAAATCTCAAGAAGACTGTATAGTAAAGTCACCAACGACGAGTCAAAAGTAAAGAAACTTTGTGTTATGAAACCACTGGTAACATCAATTGCCCAAAAATAAATATTGATTTAATTTTATATGAGTAGTTAATAAATCTGTAGTAAATAATCTGACCCCAACAGAACGACCCTTCCTACTTATGACTAATGCTTCTTAATTTGCAGTTGGGGCCACATTGGAAGAAGAAATCGACGGATTTCTGAAGCGTATTAGTTTTCCCTCGCGTACTCTACAACTAGAAGAAACTAGATACGACAATTTTGGTCCAGAACTCCTCGCTCTTCATGAAGAATAGCGCCATTTCATTAGCACCATAGGCAGAAGCAGATTTGTTTTTTTACAGATCATGTACTATTAGGTAGCGTAATCCGAAATGTGACTTCAACCGTCGCCAGAGTAAAAAGACAAAAATCACATCTAATTAAATGGCAATTCGACACTTTCATGTATATGGTAAGCAAAATATTATTGAAGACGAACTTTCAAGACATGACGTCTCGTTACAACCACATTTGCCTTCGCCAATCTCAGTCAATTCCATGACTCTCAATGTACCTACATTAACACTAATTCGCTTACAAACAGAACAATGCGGTGACACTAATATTCAAAGATCAGTAGCTGGTCATTCCACCAAGTACGTATGCCGAATCTGGGAAGGTATATTCATTATCTACTTCACAGGTATGCAGCCCATAAGCCAGTTCTTCCCACCAGACTCCAGAGAAATGTTTGTGACTCCATTTACTCTATTTTTCAAACAGGTAGTAAAGTGACTATCAAACTTATTCGAGATCATTTCTAGGTTCATAGACTCAGACAGAGGGCTAAACAATGGTTTTCCAAGTGCTTTATATGACAAAAGAATACAAGCACCCAGCATCCTTGTTCCAAGTTAGAACATTTACAAATAACGTCACACTTAGCTGTTGTTCACATCGACATAGTTCATTTGACTTAGGTTCAATTATTTTAGCTATCTTATAAAAATGTTTGATAGATATACCCGATGGCCGACGCCTTTACCTCTTGGAAACATTTCTGCATGGATAGCACATTATGGTGTTCCCAACGAATTTATTACTGATAGAGGTACGTACTTCTCATGAGACCGTTTCAAAGTTACCTTCAACAAGTCTATTCAAGTCCTTCGAGCAGCAATTAACACATCTTGCAACATTAATTCCACTAATGCACGTGCACCTGCTCAAAGGATCATCAGTTCACGAACAGAACACAAGAGCTACTGTCTAGAAGGACCTCAGGACATCCACATTCCGAAATATAAATGAGAAATATATAATGAAATTTAGTCTTGGCTGTAGTATTAAAAAAGTTAGATTTGATAATTAATGAAATTAATTCATCACTGATGATAATCCGTCAAAGATCAGAAAGAATCAATCCTAGACTAGGATACAAACTTATAAAAGACTACAACAGATATAATGAGAAATTAATGCCCATATTACCGGTGGATAAAACTGAGTACGAAATTGTCTGTGACTTGGTGAAATTATTTGGTAATTTGATATGTAATCCACAGAATAAAAGCAATATTATGGATATAACTTATCTTTCGGGTAACCAGGAACCAGGACTTGTTATCGTTAGTGATGCATTCATAAAAGTAATGTTAAACGCGAAATTTAAAGAATCACCTTGGTATATCGATTGATCACCTACTTTAACTTTTATGAATACGCTCTGCATTTTATAAACAGAACTTTGAGGGATGGGAAAATACCAATCCATATTATAATGGTACTAACTAAACCTCTGCCAAAGGCAAGTAAGCCCACGTGCGCCAATGATTATAGACTAATCTCTATTATCCCTTAATTTATTAAGATAATAGCACAACTGAGATTAGATCATTTAGAATTCATGTTGCCGGTTGATTTTGATAAAAGCCGACATGGCTTTACGAAAAATCAATCGACATTTACAAATATGCTTTCTATTGGAAAACATGTAATTGCACTAAATGATAAAATTTCGATGCATTAATTGTCTTTATAGATATCTCAATAGCTTCTTGCTCTATATCTTTTGATGCTATTTTGAAGGCGATAAATTCATTGAACATTGATTCAAATAGTTTTAGATTCTCGGATTCTATTTGTAAAATATGAAAATTAGTATTCAAGTAAATGATTTGAGATCAAAACCGCTAAAAGTACCAAGTGGACTTACACAAGGTTCAAGTTTAGGACCAATTTTATTTAAAATGATATTGGCACATTTGCAAACTACGGTCCTTAATGGTCCTTAATGATTTAAAAATCCATTGTACCCTTCCTGTGTGCAAAAACAAAAAGAACATTTTCTTTCTCATGATCTTCTTAAATATCTACTCATGAACATATCTTTATATATAAATTGGAAAGCCAAACAAGATAGAAATATGTGAACAAAGAGAGTGTGAAAAATAGAAACCAATCAAATTGCGTGCGTCACATCAAGTTCAAGCTCAATGCTTGTACGTGCTTCTTCTGCTTACATAAATCCGGCTGTAATTTGTTTATCCATAAGACTTCGTATGTAGCTAGCTTGCATTTAGTAATTACTTTGAATGCTACGTATGGAGAACATACGTGCGATGTTTCGATGATGTATTGCGCAATAGCAGACGTGTATTCACCATTTGATTTAGAACAGGCGTTCAAGTTGCAATGTTCTCTCATTCGAGTAATTAACCGTCTGGTCGATCGGCCTACGTAAGTTGATCGATAACTTGTGCATGTATATTGGTAAATAATATTTGATATCGACATTAACGGCAGTTTCTCTTTGATTGCTGGTACGGGCAAGTGTTTTACCTTAAATGACACTCGTATTTTGGCTGCATTAAATGTGCGTGTCAATGCTGCTTCAACTTTATTTTGTGCCATTCGGGAAACTGCATCCCCCTTAAATGGGATGTTTAGGTAGACGGTTTTCTTTTCTGGCCCATAATACGTCTGTTTCTGGTTAACTCCCCTTTTAATAATTGATTCAATTAATTGTCTGGGATAGCCATTAGACAACAAATCGTTAATTGCTTTATTATATTCATTTTCTTTAGAATCTTGACTAACTAACCTGTCAATTCTTGAAAAGCAACCACGAACTGTTGATAATTTATATTAAAATGGCACAAAACAGCTGTAATGCAAATACTTTGCAGACCATGTTGGTTTATGGTAAATTGTTCTGTTTAATTTACCATTAGTTTCTTTCTTTAATAGTACATCTAGGAAAGGCAGAAAGTCATCTTTCTCGTGCTCTGACGTGAAGCCGATATTCTTATGTGCTTTGTTGAAACTTTGAAGCAATGTTCGTGATTGCGACCTGTTCTTAAGTACAAGAAATATATCATCCACGTACCGTATTTATTGAGCACATTTACTTATCTCACTCTTTAATGGTGTATTTTCTAGGTGCCCTAGAAAAATCTCAGCCAACACTGGAGATAAAGGGCTTCCCATTGCGACACCATCAGTTTGTTTGTAGATGTTTCCATTAAAACGAAATCGTACGTCTTTCGTGCATAATAAGATAAGCTTGCGTAGATTTTGACCTGGCACCGGCGATTGTAATATGTTGTGTTCTACCGCTTTGACTATAATGTCAATGGTTTTATCAATTGGAACATTTGTAAACAAAGACGTAACATCAAAGATACCATAATCTTGTTTTTAACATTTATATCTTGAATTTTGTTTACAAACTCAAACGAATCGGCAACCGAATGATTATCTAGTAGCTTACGTAATGGTTCAAGTAAACGAACTAGCCATTTAGCTAGTGCATGAAACGGAGAATTTACCATTGATAAAATTGGCCTCATAGGACAACCTCTTTTGTGTGTTTTTGGTAATCCGTACATTATTGGTGTAGATGATCCAACTGGCTTGAGCTTCTGTGCAGTGGCCTCATCAATAAAACCGGCATCTGTCAAAATCTTAATTTCATTTATTATTTTGCGCTCCACCTTGTCTATTTCATCTGATTTATCATCTAGACGTGTGAATTTTGTATTGTCATTTAACACGTTTCAGATTTGTCCATTATAACTGCGCTCTTTCCTTTATTAGCGCGTTTTATTTTGATGTCTGCATTTCTGCTGATATTTATAAGTGCATTCAGATGCTGCTTTGTCAACGCATGCTGCTTTGCGCATTTTCTAGGGCACCTAGAAAAAACATCATTAAAGAGTGACATAAGTAAATGTGCTCAATAAATACGGTACGTGGATGATATATTTCTTGTACTTAAGAACAGGTCGCAATCACGAACATTGCTTCAACGTTTCAACAAAGCACATAGGAATATCGGCTTTACGTCAGAGCACGAGAAAGATGACTGTCTGCCTTTCCTAGATGTACTATTAAAGAAAGAAACTGATGGTAAATTAAACAGAACAATTTACCATAAACCAACATGGTCTGCACAGTATTTGCATTACAGCAGTTTTGTGCCATTTCAATATAAATTATCAACAGTTCGTGGTTGCCTTATAAGAATTGACAGGTTGGTTAGTCAAGATTCTAAAGAAAATGAATATAATAAAGCAATTAACGATTTGTTGTCTAATGGCTATCCCAGACAATTAATTGAATCAATTATTAAAAAAGGAGTTAACCAGAAACAGACGTATTATGGGCCAGAAAAGAAAACCGTCTACCTAAACATTCCATTTAAGGGGGATGCAGTTTCCCGAATGGCACAAAATAAAGTTGAAGCAGCATTGACACACACATATAATACAGCCAAACTACGAGTGTTATTTAGGGTAACACACTTGCCTTTACCAGCAATCAAAGAGAAACAGCGGTTAATGTCGATATCCAATATTATTTACCAATATACATGCGCAAGTTGTCGATCAACTTACGTAGGCCGATCGACCAGACGGTTAATTACTCGAATGAGAGAACATTGCAACTTGAACGCCTGTTTTAAATCAAATGGTGAATACACGTCTGCTATTGCGCAACACATCGAAACATCGCACGTATGTTCTCCAGACGTAGCATTCAAAGTAATTACTAAATGCAAAAACAAAAGGGAGCTAGCCACATACGAAGCCTTATGGATAAACAAATTGCAGCCGGATTTATGTAAGCAGAAGAAGCACGTACAAACATTGAGCTTGAACTGGATGTGACGCACGCAATTTGATTGGTTTCTATTTTTCACACTCTCTTTGTTCACATATTTCTATCTTGTTTTGCTTTTAATTTATATATAAAGATATGTTCATGAGTAGATATTTGAGAAGACCATGAGAAAGAAAATAGTCTTCATAAAATAATGTAACAGTAGATTTTTATGACCTAAGTAAGTATTTCAGAACATTATGGTTGACAATAAAGTGTCAAAAGAAGAAAGCATTAAAAATAGGTAATAGTTTAATGCGCGGCTCCGAGTTACAACCCCACGAATTTCAATTTTGACATATATAGTTCTCTTTAAGGTCAAATAGTCTAACTCCGGTTTTACACAATATTTCTGGTAACTGTGATTTTAGCAAAAATCTCTGTTAGTTTCAAGCAGTTTTAATTAAGATGTCTTGAACTGCAAATTTAATTGTAATTAATAGGGTTTTGTTTAATAATACAATCACCACCACCAAATACAATTCTCGCTACCCGAGGAAGTGATATTGAATTGAAAATCTCTTCTCCGGCTAGCGAGAATTGTATTTGGTGGTGGTGATTGTGTAGGCGGTTTAGTAGCTTATGTAAGAGGTTCTACAGTGTAGCTACCTATTTTTTGAAGCCATACCATACCCACATGTCCTGGTAACTGCTGTTGAGATCCGTGCTAATGATTAGTCCCCGACCTTTTTCCGATGGGTGATTTGAGAAGGCTAAGTCGAATCATCATACGTATATTGTACACAATGTTGCAAAGAAAAAAACTAAATTTATTTTTAGTCCAAATTGACCGTTCTCTAGACGGCAACAAAACGATATATTGTCAACAAAATTGAATGCCTTATACACAAGTAATAATCAACTCACAGTTAAACAAAACGGACGGTGTTCAAGACGGCAACAAGACAATATATTGCCAACATAAGTAATAATCAATTCACAAAATTCTGAATCGTGAGAAATACATGTAAATGATTTAAAATATATGATAATATAAATGAAGTCACTGGAAAATATTTTCACTGATAATTGCAAAAACAGTCATGAAAAAACATCGCAAATAATGAATCCACTGTTTGCTAGATTTTAAATTATTTAATTATAATAATCCATTGTACTCTGAAATTCTGATACGTAGAATCATATACGAACAGTAAATCACTTGTATAAACTGAGAATAATTCAAAGCCGAAGAGTAATTCCACAATGGCACTTTAAACCACCGCATGCTCTGTAGAAGGTCAAATTCCAATTTTGCTTCCCCAATAGTGGTAGTTCCCAAACCTGAACCGGGTCAATGGAGGGTTTGTGGGAATTATCGTCTATTAAACTCAGTGACGAAGGGTGATTCTTATCCTCTCCCTAACCAGAGTACTTTGCTCCGAGATATAATGGGATATGAGGTTTATTCAACTTTAGATCTCCAGAAAGCGTACGATCAGGTACCAATGGAAGAAAGTTCGATATCATTCACCGCAGTCAGATTTCCAGGAGGGGGATCGCATGAATTTCTTCGAATGCCTTTTGGTTTGAAAATGCCAGTCAGACATTCCAGCGTTTGGCTGAAGAAATCCTTCAGAATTGTCCATTTGCGAGAGTATATATAGACGACATAATTAGTTTTAGTCGCTCACTAGACGAACATCGCACGCATTTGGAAACGGTTTTGACCAGGCTGGAACAAAATGGATTAGTGGTCAGACCTAATAAGAGTAATATCGGTTGCTCTTCAGTTAAATACCTTGGTCATATACTTTCCAAAGACGGAATAAAGCCTTTGGAAGATAAGGTCCAAGCCATTAAGGACGTAACTGAACCCAGAACCGTACGCCAGTTGCGAAGGTTCTTGGGCATGATCAGCTATTATCGTCGATTCATTCCAGGTCTAGCCGGAATTCTTGGATCGTTAACACGCCATCTCACTCGGGAAAAGAGCACGATCAAGAAATCTTGGCCTATAATCTTGAGTCCAGAAGACCGAGAAAATTTCCAAAAGGCCAAGGATATGTTAAGTGACGTAACCACATTAGCACCTGTAGATTGGGAAAAACTTTTCGAGCTAATCACAGATGCCTCAGATGTTGCATTAGGGGCAGTGCTACAGCAAAGAGATCAGGACGTAGTAAGACCGATTGGGTTTTATAGCCGTAAGCTTACTGATCGAGAAAAACGTTATGATACGTTTGGCAAAGAGCTTCTAGCCGTGTATGCCGCAGTGTTACACTTCGAGCATTACTTAGATGGTCACAAGTTTAAGTTATTGACCGATCATAAGCCATTGATCAGCATACTTGGTAAAACAGCTAGGCTTAATTACTCTCGTAGAGTAAATTCCCAAATAACACGGTTAGCAGAGTTCGATTTCACTGTGTCTCATATTGCTGGTAAAGAGAATGTGGTAGCAGATGCACTAAGCCGACCGAATGAAGCTGATGTCGATACGATATTTCAAGGTCCTTTGAAAGTTTAGATGAATCAATGTATGATTTCGTTAGTCAAATCGAGGAAGCGCAAGGACTGGATCCCTTTACATTGGTATTGTCCAAAAGACCAGGATATGTGCGTAAGCTCATAAGTGGCAAGTGGTTGTTAGGCGAAACATCTAGAAGTCAACCACGACCATATGTGCCATTGGAGTTACGGGCCAAGATTATCCAAGTGTTACATGACATGGGTCATCCATCCATTAAAGCCACCATTCGATTAATCAACGACAGATACGTATGGCCGCACATGTCTAAAGACATACGGGTATGGGTAAGAGCCTGTGCCAAGTGTCAAACGTGTAAGGTGTGGAGACATACCAGAACCGAGATAAAGAACATTGGAATACCAAATGGACGGTTCAGACACGTACACATAGACATTGTCGAGATGCCTGAAGTAAACGGAAATAAATACTTGCTGACTATGGTAGATAGATTTAGTCGTCAATTTGAAGTGGCGATTTTAAAAGACATGACAGCGCAAGAAGTTTTGTTCGCGTTTCTACATAATTGGATATCGCGTTATGGTGTTCCGGAAAAGGTCACTAGTGATCGCGGTAGTCAATTTATGTCAGAGCTTTTCGTAAGATCTCTCAACGTCATGGGAATCACTATAATTCATACTAGCGCGTATAACCCACGAGCAAATGGGATGGTAGAAAGGTTACATCGTGAACTGAAAGCTGCATTAAGGTGTACTAGTGGAACAAGCTGGATACACGATCTTCCTATAGTACTACTCGCCATGCGCAACAGATATAGGGCACAATTAGGAACTTCCATTGCAGAATTAGTTTATGGAGAACCATTAAGGTTACCTGGAGATCTTCTAATTGAAACTCCAAGTAGTCTTGATTGGGCTTCTAGTTATGTAGATTGGTTTGTAGGAGCACTTAGAGACAAGATGTGTCGTTTGGCCCCAACCAAAACTAGAAAACCTAAAACTAAATGCTATGTGTCCTCTGATTTAAAATCGGCATCGCATGTTTATATTACTAATGAGAATAGGAAGAATTGCCTAACACCATTTTACAAAGGACCATACAAGGTCAAGAGGATGACTGATAAGAATGTCATCATAGAAATAAATGGCATTGAGGATTGTGTTACGTTGAATCGCTGTATTCCCCAGTTTATCTGGATTGACGGTGTGACCGAATTAAAAGATACGTTGAATGACCGTTCCATGGGCGAATCTGAGGTGTGCAATCCCATCTTGCAGACACATAATGAAATGCAGCAATTGGAAAAACCGTTGTCTAACATATCAAAATCTTACTCTACTGAATCACAGCATGAAAATTATTTGTCGACACCAGATGATATTGAAGAACCAGCGAATGTTATATCGGGCGAGATGACGACGCCAGGGGCGCCAGTATGCACAAAACGATCTAGAAGAGTACTACGTCAGCCGAAGAACGATGATTACATCTACTATTAGTCGTTCCTCTCTTTTTTTGAGAAGGTGGTGTATGTGAAGGATGTTGAATCCTCCGCCTTATATAAAATGACCTTGAATGATAAATTTAAACCACCATAGCTGATTGTAACAACTTTATTTAAAAAAGAATTTTTTCTTTTTATTTTCCAGAACATTCTTTGTTTAAAGACTTGATTTTTATAATTGTGCGCTATTTTCAGTTTTTGAGTATCGTGCTTCCGAGCTGGTTGTAGATTTTCGTTTGCTGCATTTTTTAACATTTCTCTCCATAATAAACGATTACAACATTGCACAATATACACTTTTCAACACTTGCCTTGTGTTCTGATATAATATAACACTGAGGAGGAGTCTTGGAACAGGTAATTTTATTTATTATTGTGGGTCACGTACACATCAAAGCAGATTATTGCTGAAGATATAGCTTTCCAACTCTCACCTTCCTAACGCCTTAAGTAAGTGTCAATTTGAGCATCATAATTCTTGATCATGAATGCCGATATTAAATTAGAAGATGTATTTCATTTAGGGCAGGACCTAATGGATTTAAATCTTATTGACACAGATAACCATGTAGGCATATCAGACTCTACTGTGAATATTAGGACATCTAGCGAACTGGCATCTATGGGGCTTACAAACACCAATAGGTTAGGGGCCTCAACAATATGCCACATGATCATCTATTTTAGAACAACTAAATCCCTCAGAATTATTATTTAAACTATATTTCTCAAGTCTAACTGCTCTGTATCCTCCATTTTTTCTAAACCAGCCATAATGTAGAGGCTCCTAACCTATTGTTGTCTGAGAACCCCATAGATGCCAGGTCGTGATCAGTCTTTACTTCTACTCTCATTCACATCTATTAGATTCATTCCTGCCATATCTTGACCTAATTTGCTAGTGTCCTCAAACTTAAGATTAGCTTCCATGTTGATCGTATTTATTTATTAATTTGATACTTAATGTTGGGCAATCGGAATGTGAAACCTTTTACGTTGCAAAGCACCCGAATAAATAACCTGGAAAGGAATAGACGTGAAAAACAGAATTATTGAATTACCTGTTCCAGAACGTCTCCAATATGTACGATGAAAAATAAGACTGTATTAAGAGAAATATATTGTGGTAATCGAGTAAACGTAAAATGGATGAAATAAAATAAATGCAGCTCGCCGAGGATATTACAACCAGTCACGTACAGACAACCGAAACTGAAACTGCGCAAATATATATATACTGTCAAGTATTTAAACAAAGAACGTTCTAGAAAAATAAACGAATAAATTCTTTTAAAAAAATCATTTCAATCAGCCAAGGTGGTTTAAATTTTACAATTATTATCACTTTAATTTTGTCGGAGGAAATATCTTCCTCCACAATAATATTAGAATAAGATTTCTTGCAATATAAATATTATAACAATAAGTGAGCTCTACAATAAAACAATAATTGATTGCGCGGGTGGTGGTAACAATTCTTTAAATCAAGTTTGCGAGCTTAAAGTAAACACCAATCCCATTGTTTTTAACCAGTCGTCGAACAACTGGCGGTAGTTTTGTTATGTTGTTCGACGACTGGTTAAAAACAATGGGATTGGTGTTTACTTCAAGCTCGCAAACTTGATTTAAAGAATAAGTGAGCTCAACCAAATACTCTGATATCCACAGTTGACAGAACGATACGGTGGTGAGCTTGAAAACAAATATCCACGTCAATTACCTGATACAAATTCGAGATCCTTCTCAATAATGTGTATTAAGAACGCTAATGAGAAATTCTTTAATACTTTTTTAACAAAGAATTTTCAGATGGAACCATGCAGCAAAGCGTGAACGCAACTCAATAATTCAGAAAAACACAATCATTCACCAAGCCAAAATAATTTTGACAATATGTAAAAAAGAAACTTCCAAAAAAATTACAATATTTTTTATTAAAAACAAAATAATTTTGTGAAATCAGCGATAACATCAAGTGTCAAAAAATAAAATTTGATTTTTTCCATATGAGGAGTTAATTGATCTCCAATATATTAATTAACCTCCACATACACCCTCATGTTTAAGATGTTTATTCTTTCATTATGAAGTCCTCATTCTTCGGTTTCTTGATGACTCTGCCAGAACGAATTTCAATATTTTGTGCTGGTATTTCACTAGGTTTCACATTCATATTGCATTGTTCTTTATTCTCAGTCGTCTTGGTTTTAATCTTTACTTCTTTCCCACATTTATTTGGCTGTTCTTTTTTCTCATACATTTTCGTGTCACACCTCGTCTTAGCTTCTTGATACTTCGATGGATACCGTTCCTCAGTCTTCTCCTCCGTCCATGTAAACTGTAGAATCCAGCGATCCAGTGCTACAAACTCTACTGTGCCATTTACTTCTAAAAATGCATTTTATCAGTCATATAATTGACTATTAATGACCCTTTATAGAACGGAGTCAGACAACTCAGTCTGTTCTCGTTAGTTATATATATATATATATGAAATGCCAGCTTTAAATCTTAAGATACATAGGTATTTAGACCTTGGACTTCTAGTTTTTGTTGGAGCTAAAGGACTCATTTTATCTATCAATGCTCCAACAAACAAATCTACTGAACTAAAGGCCCAATGGAGATAACTTGGAGCTTCTATTGGTAGATCTTCAAGTAATCTCAATGACTCTCCATAAACAAGTACTACTATGGATGTTCCTAACTGAGCTCTGTGTCTGTTTCGCATTGCCAGAAAAACTATGGGCAATTCATGTATCCAACTAGATCCACCAGTGCAGCGTAATGCAGCCTTCAGCTCCCTGTGAAGTCTCTCAACCATCACATTAGCTCTGGGATTATATGTACATGTGTGTATTATTTCTATCCCCATAGTGTTCAATGATCTGATAAATAGTTCAGACATGAACTGACTACCACGATCAGTAGTTACCCTTACCGGTACACAATACTGCGACACCCAATTATGCAAGAACATAAGTCAGACTTCTTGAGCTGTCATGTCCTTCAGTATTGCTACATCAAACTGAGTGAAACGATAAATCACCGTAAGTAAATTCTTCCGGCCAGAAATTTCGGGCATTTATACTAAATCAATATGTACATGCATGAAACGACCCGCGGGTATACCAATCGTTTTAACTTCGGTTTTAGTATGACGTGAAACTTTACAAGTTTTACAACGGGCACATATCCTTACCCAAGCTCATGTCTTTTGACATCTTAGGTCATACATATCTATCAGTGATCATCCTGATAGTTGCCTTAATGGAAGGATGACCAAATTCATGCAGCTGTTGAATTATCTTATACCTTAATTCTAAAGGTACATACGGTCTAGGTTGGTTCCTGGAGATTTCACATAGTAACCAAATATCTCCAATCTTCCTGCGTGTATACTCGGACTTCTCTGCCAACACAGCTACTAAAGGATCAAAAATTTGTACTTCCATCAATTGCTCGACAAAATCATTACAAGATACAACAAAGTATACGAGTGACTCCGAACGAATCATATCTTCATCTGATACGTCTGGTCTACTGAGATTATCTTCCAGCACATTCGCTTTTCCTGGGATATGAGTAATGGTAAAATCAAATTCTGCGAGTCGGGTTATTTGTGAATTCACCCGCCGCGAATAATTTAGCCTATTCGCTTTCCCAAGGATACTTAACAACGGTTTATGATCAGTTAATATCATAAACTGATGTCCATCTAGAT